>SJYQ01006140.1:576617-694463 GCA_006410935.1 Redunca redunca | reverse complement strand
AGAGCTGTCTGTAGCTCAGGGCCAAGGGCCCATGGCGGTGTCTGAGCTTCTAGCTCTCACCCCTCCGGACACACAGTAGGACAGCATGTTTCTGCTCCAGTGAGCACAGTCAGCCCCGTGCTGTGGCATTGGAAACACGGAGCCTGACCCGGACACTTGCAGACAGAGGTGCTGTGTGGCCAGCCCTGCTCTCTTCCCTCTGTTGCGGAAGGTGGAGATTGCCCAAGGACCCAAGGGAACACATGAACAGAGCCTCCTGGACGTGAGGTCTAAGCAAAACATCCACCTTTGCAGGGATAAGGCCCCGTGGCTTGGGTTCCTTACAGGACAGTAACTTTACTGACCAGCTTCATTGCTAGTTTGTTTCAGCTCCTTGAAGATGGATCCACTCTTATGTGAATCTTTCATAAAAATCTATTTTTCTACAAAGGAAGGGTGAGGATAAGCAGTTTTCCCAGTAAAACTGTTTACAGATTATTCATTAACTGAATCAATGGACTATTCATGCACCATTTAATTGCATACTTAAGTGCCGGGAGCCACCACAGGAGATCCCACCCATGACAAGGTCATGTGGAAGAGAACTGAAGTGCAAGGCTTCAGCACTCAAGGGGGCTCCCTAGGCTTTCTCGAGCATCTACCCCAAGACCAGAATCTATCTGTTTTAGTGTTTCATGACTTTCCCCAACTCCTCTGATATTGACAGGGGGCTAACCCTGACCACCTTTCTCTGGAGAAAATCAACTTAGGGCTATAGATAATAAGTCTCCTGGACACGAGAGGAATATTTCAAATCAAACCCCCTCTGTTAGCATTCTAGCTTGCTCGGCAGGTGTATCCAGACTCTTACAGCTACGCATGTGATTATTTACAGCCTCCCAACTGTGAGAGGCACGGAAAGCCTAAAACATAGAGCCTTTGAAAGAGTTAAAAGTTATTAGAGTAGTGCTAGTAAGATTTCATTATTGGGCCAATGCTTGTTGCTAAGTTCCCATATCTCTTATCCACTGTGCACCTGGGAATGCACTAGTTAACATAGTGAGAATGTAAGAAAAACAAGTGTAGCCTTGAAATTAACCACATCAGACTTTTGAGCTAATTGATTCTTTCTTGTAACTCACTTCACCTTTACTCTGTGAAATGTAACTCTGGCATTTTCTGAGGCTGACATAGATTAGAAATATAAAGAAAAAACACTTTAAGGGAAAATAAGTTTTCTGGTTGAGCAGCCTTTATCAAAAGAGGGTCATAAAATGTTCACAGGCCTCCAAGGCCAGAAGATACTGTACACAACATCATTTATGGGAAAGGTATGCAGAAAAAATCATGGTTTTGATAAGGGCAAAACTGCTGGAATGTTTGGGCTGACTCTGACCTTGCATCTTTCATTTCCCTCTATGTATAAGGCAAGGTATAAAAGTACCTTTTGAAAAATAAAGCTTTTGTGCCTTGCTCATCAAAACAGCTTGGTCACCCCATGCTTTTTCTTCTATCTTTTTCTCTCTCTCTCTCTCCCTCTCCCTCTTTTTTCAGGCTGATCCCTTGGAGCATAGGGGCTCCCTGCATTCACTTATCTGCCCGGGTTTCTAAGACCTGAACAGGAAGACGTTCTGTGTCTTCACTCCCTTGGGAAACTGGGAGGGCACCTGTGGCCTCCGTGAACAGGGCAAACTTCTTGTCTTGGAGTTTTATTGGCTTTCTGTGTAAACCAAGGAATATCAGCCTCTTTCTCTCCTCTGTTTTCTTATCTTCAACATTCTTTCCTTATCTCTCTCTAAATCAATCACCGACGCCGTTTCTCCTTTGGGTTTCCCTGGATCCTGTGGGCTGGACCCCGGCACTTAAGAACGGGGATCTTATGAAACCTGAGCCACTGAAGTTCACTTAACTGTGCGGGTATATCTTGCATGGAAGACGAAGGTATGGCTGCTGCTGTTGTAGAATGTGCACCGAGTACCTTAGGACTCGATGTTCTGCCCGTGAGGGCAGGACCACATCAGCTAGTATCGGTGAGCAGTCCGTCACTGCACAGCCCAACTGCTGTGCGATGCTTTGGGAAGAGATACTGGGAAGCTGGGTCTCCTGTTTACATGCTGGTCTCCCCAGGGAGACTGTGTCTTCCTGAGACCATGTCCTATTCTCAGCCTGCAGGCTCAATGTATAGCACAGTGAATAAAAAATATCAGGCAAAAAATTAACACCTTGAAAATAATCAATGGGTCTGAGGCTTTGAGGTGACTCACTGGTAAACAATCCACGTACCAGTGCAGTAGGCTCAAGAGACATGTGTTCGATCCCTGGGACAGGAAGATCCCCTGCAGAAGGGAATGGCAACCCACCCCAATAATTCTTCCCTGGGAAATTCCATGGACAGAGAAGCCTGGTGGGCTACAGTTCATGGAGTCTCAAAGGGTTGGACATAACTCAGCACACACACACACACACACACACACACACACACACTATGTTTCCAAATTTGCATTATTCCCCTACCTATTTAAAAACATTCATAGCATGCACTATACATTGAAATAGACTTTTTAAAGTCTTTTAGATGGGCAGGCAGACATACAGAAAGCTAGATGCATGCATTCCGAGTCACTTCAGTCGTGTCTGACTCTTTGCAACCCCATGGACTGTAGGCTGCCAGGCTCCTGTGTCCACGGGATTCTCCAGGCAAGAATACTGGAGTGAGTTGCCATGCTCCTCTTCAGAAAGAAAGATAGATTTTCCAGTCTAAAAGTACCTCACCCCAAAGAAATGGTGGAAAGCTTTACTGGATTTCATGGTTTGCCCAATGGCCATCATGACAGCTGGTAATGCAGATGTCTTAAACAGGACCAATCTCTCTGCTAGGAAACTTGGCATGCAAATTGTATGAACATATGGCATAAATTTTCTTAAATCAGGAAGAGTAATATAAACTACCTGACACTAAATGTTTGAAATAGAACAGAACTCTTACCGTATGCTTATATTAGTTTCAGAAGAATGGCTCTGAGAGAAGAGATTCCCAACAATTTAAAATTGTAAAGTCAAAAGTAGAAATGTCAGGAAAGTGGACAACCCGCTGGCTATTCATGAGGAATTTCTTGTGTATTTTTGAAAGCCTGGATTACATAGAATTATTTCTGGAAAAAGACTTCAACCATTTTTTGTGACATCAGCTGCAGTTTTACAATTTGTTATTACCTGCTCATTACAAGTTCCATGGAGTTGTTTCTACAAGCTGTTGCAGTGAAATACATACGTCATGTGAGGAAGTCTTTTTTTTTTTTTNTTTTTTTTTTTTTTTTTGGCTACATGTTAAGAATATTCACCCAATGATGAGGAGGATTTAATGTCTCATCCACCTGGAACTTTAGAGAGGTAAGTTTTTTCTAGATTGGTTAGATCAGTGACTCATTTACCTGGTAATTTCCTTTGTACTATTATTCCCAGTTTATAGACTTTTGCCTTGAATATTGACCTTCTAGGATTTCAAGAAGAAATCATAGCTCCAGACAGCACATGTGTGTGCTAAGTAGCTTCAGCTGTGTCCAACTCTTTGCGACCCCATGGACTGCAGCCTGCCAGGCTCCTCTGGCCGTGGGATTCTCCAGGCAAGAACACTGGAGTGGGTTGCCATTCTCTTCTCCAGGGGATCTTCCCAGCCCAGGGATCGAACCTGGGTCTCCTGCACTGGCAGGCAGATTCTTTACAATCTGAGCCACCAGGGCAGCCCATTGCTAACTGATTTTCTTTTCGCAATATTCCGTGTGGATTCCGTTTCCTGCCTTGAGCCCTGACTGGTACACACGGTGAATGGTACCATAAGAGCCTGGACAAGAGACTCAGAGTCAAGAGGGTATTGCTACCCAACACCTGGAAATAAACAGCTGACTTTTTGCAAAAGGAAAAGTGGGAGGGGGACGGTTACTGGGTGGGCTGCCAGCAGTGACTGCCGCACATCCTAGGTCCCTGATACTTTTGTCTTAACTAATCGTGGTTCTGCCCTGTGTGGTTGTCTGTCCAAGGTGTCCACGGAAACAGTTAATCCCTTTTTAAGAGTGAGGCGCTCATGTTCGTGTCTCTCCGCACATTTGTTGCCATATTGTTTTCCTATGGAGGTGAAACAGAACGTCTCTGCCTTGAGCTCGCTGTGCAACTAACTGCAGGGATTCAGCTGAAGGCCATGACTCTTTCAAATTCATCTCACCCATGTATCTTAGTCTTGCAACTGTTCTAACGTTCTATACATATGTGTGTACATTTTCCCCAAACCTAATGTATACTTCTATCAATTTAATTTGAAGTTCCCTTTTAAAAATATACTCTGAGAACTTTTCATGTTATAAAATTCGACTTCGCTTGACAATTAGTCCTCTCCTCAGATGAAATGTATTTCTGTAGCTTTTAAGAACAAAAAGATATTCTTAAAGAAACATCTTAAATATCTTAAAGATATTCTTAAACTAGAAGAAACCAAAAGGTATTCAAGTATCTTTCACATCATGGTATATTCTACTAGGAAGAGTATAAATTCTGACTTGTTACACTGATTTATTTGCCAAGACGGTGGAGCCAGACATCTTGGAGATGTGTATTAATGTATCTCAGTCTCCTTTCTCTGTGTGTGGAGGTGGTGGCAGGGCAGCCAGGGCTGGCCTTTGACCTGTTTGGCTGCAGAGCTAATCCTCAAACCTTCCCTATGCTAATCTGTAGCTCAGAATAGTAACTCAATGAGCCGCAAGTCCCAGGCTCCCTGTCAGCTGATTCTTGCTGGTTTGGACGGGTTGGAGGCAAGGTGGGGGGAAGGGAGAGAGGGCTGGTTGTTCCCCCACTCTATGTTGGGTGCCACCCGCCTTCACTGTCTGGCCTGGGTGCTATCTCTGTAATCTCAGATTTTTCTCTCAGGCTCAGGCTCTTCTTGGGAAATTCCACCCTCAGGTTCTTTTCTGCACCATGACCCCAGCCCCTGCCCTGGTAGCACTCCTCACCCCCAGCCTTGAGAAACTGCCTATCGGTTCATCTCTGTTACATTACTGCTCCTGTTTAGCGTCTTAGCGCTGGCTTTGCTGTGTAAATGATGCCCTCGATTAAATCCCCTGTATTGTGAACTGTAGAGTGTTTTCTTCTTCCGTGGTCAGGCCTGGCTTGCTGCCTGTGTCTCACCCTCAGACTCGGATAGATGAAACTGAAGGTGCAGTTGATGGTTCCTCTGGAGCAGCTGAAGTCAATAAAATGCAGGTGCCTCAAACAGATTTCAGGTTTCCCTGCAGGCTCAGATGGTAAAGAACCTGCCTGCAATGCAGGAGACCTGGGTTCGATCCCTGGGTTGGGAAGATCCCCTGGAGAAGGAAATGGCAACCCACTCCAGTATTCCTGGCTGGGGAATCCCATGGACAGAGGAGCCTGGCTGCAGTCCATGGAGTCGCAAAGAATCAGACATGACTTGAGCTACTGACACTTTCAAACAGATTTCACAAGCCAGGAAGACATGTAATTGTAATTGCATGACCCGAAGTTGGGAACCAGAGATTTTTCACACAGCCAGGGAAGACAAGAGCAAGAGATATCTGTCAAAACAGGCAGATGAGAGAGTGTCTGTTTGTACACTGGGGCGGGGATGCTTGCCAGCTACTAGGACCTTGAGACTCCAACCAGACACATTACAACGAGGCACCCACTTCCAGCGCATCGTGAGCAAAATCACCAAGTATCTTCAGAATAAGAGACGAGGACATGGGCTCAGGTGGGATTAGGTGAGGGTCCCGAGAAAGCAGTTTCGCCTGTTGCCTTGTCCTTGTGTTAGAAAAGTCACCCCTTCAGAATCACAAGACTGCTGAGTATATTCCCAGAAATGCGGATGCTGTGACATCTTTCCTATTATTTCCCTGACAAGAGTTAGAAAACCATTTTATAAAAGAAAAAAAAAAGCTAAAAGTGAGATTTTCTTACAGAGGAGTGAGGAATGATATGGAAAGATTATGGAGCTAATGGGCCATAGTCCCGAGGAGAGAATTATGGGGATCTTTGTGTAAAATTAGAAAAATAAACACAAAATTATGACTTTTCCATGATGTGGCTTGTGGCTAATGACCCATGCAGGGGATTATTATGTGAACCCGCAGGCTGAATTGCCAGGAGAAAGGGAAAGATGTAGTGAAAAGTTACTTTCAGTATTCTTCTTTTTTTTTTATTTATAAAAATTCTAAAATTGTCAGATTTGACATTTCTTTTCTGAAAGTAAAGAATTATTTGGGGACTTCTCCGGCGGTCCGGTGGTTAAGACTGCCTTCCAATGGTCAAGGAGCTAAGATCACACGTGCCTCGAGGCCAAAAAACTATAACATAAGACAGAAGCAACATCTTAAAAAATTCAATAAAGGTTTTAAATAAAATGATCCACATCAAAAAGTCTTAAAAAAAACTTTCGATGTTAAGTTGCCAATAACAAGCATTCAGTTCTTGAAAGAAGTGTGGTTGGAAATGAACATTTTGGGGTTCATTGTTCATTCAGTGAAGATGGCTACCAGACGAAACCTTATACTAGCTTCTCATTGCTTTTTTTAACCAAGTGTCTTTTCTGAAACCACTGTCATAATAATTAAACTGATAGTGGTTGGAAATGCACACACACATACATATAACCACACACGTGCACGCTTGTATTTCAGACCACTCCTACATAACTTCAGCAGGATGAAGTGGCAGGGTGGCATTTGACCAGAATCCCAAGTCCCCTTCCTTCAACTAAAACTGCAGCCAAAAAAAAAAAAAAAAATCCATTTTCTCTGGTGGCTGTGAGTATTGTGGCTGCCCAGTTCTTAACAGAGAACATCTGGCACAAACAATTGTTTTCCTGCCTTATTTGCTTAGAGTCCGTATTTTCAGCCTCTCTAAAACAGAAGGAAAGCTTGCTTTTACTGCAGATTTTCCTTATGGGAAGCACTGGGGAAACTTCGATCGACACACTTCATCATTATACAGAACAGTTGCAAATCTTAAATGAACATGTCAATTATTCATGACTCTCAGGTCCTGAATGCCAGCTATACATTATTAATCAGCAGATGTAAATATTTTAAAACCCTGGTGAGAAACACATTCTGCGGAAGCACTTCTGCAGCAGAGTGGATAAACAGCAAATTTTACAGCAAAAGGTGGTGGCCACCCAGCAACATTTATGCAAAACTCCACACAATAGGGTTAAGAACATTGTTCGGAAGCTTTTTTTCATTCTGCCCTTTTCATAAGGGGACTGTTTTCCATGCCACAGCCATTAATTCCATGTGCTTAACCTTTGCAATAACCAAATCTATATTTGGTTCTTTCTAACCCTCTGTGCAATCTCTCTTAATTTTAAATCTTGAGTTAAAATAATTGTGTTTTAGTTGACTTAGAGAGGGGTTCCATTCTAGTTGACATTGCTTTATTGAAGCAAAATTGTTTTTCCCCCTATTTCTGTACCTTTAATTTTCCTTTCCTCTTGTGGGTGGCCAAAATCTTGGCCTTCTCTGCCTATGGAAGCTGAATTAAAAAGTATGGAAACAGAGTTTGGAGGAAATAGAATGGTGGCTTTCATTCTCAGCTGGCAGAGAGCAGAACACAGTAGGCACTCGCTTCAGGAACCGAGCCCCTCTGTGTGAGGAGTCTAGGGGCTTATAGAAGGCCCGGGCTCGAAGTCAGGAGCTGGTGATGAGAGGCAAAGGCGACGGGATCTTTATTTCTTCCCCTTGCATTGTTTCAAAGACGGTCACACGCCGGCATCAGTAACCCAGCAACTGCGTCTGGCAGTTCACTGCCTCTTCGGCCTTCTTTCTGATATATAATGAGGGAAGGGTGTTGCAAGGGTAAGCACCAGACGGGGGATGTATTTAGCATAGAGTCAGAAGGAAAAAATGTGAACTGTAGCTCCTGCCGAGTTAAGGGGCAGAAAAGCAAGCTTAATTACAGACATGCAGAGTTAGGAGAAGTTAAAGTGAAAATACCGGGAGTGTTCAGGCCTGCTGACTGTTCTCTTCATCTTCTCTGTTCTCAGGAAACGGAAAGGGGAAAACTCAACCTTCTTTTTTTTCTTTTTCACAGCAACATTCTTGAAGGTGTTGTCGGTGAATCTGAGGTTCTTTCTTCAGTCAAGAATTTGGAGGCGAAGCCGAGAGGTTAGGAAAAGGAAGTGAGAATTTATTTAAGCAAGGACACGTGCCCAGATGGAGTGGGCAGGCGGGTGAGGACCCGCCGGCCCACCCTGTGTTTCTTGACAAGCCTGCCACAAGGCTCATGCAAATGAAGGGGCGGGGTATTCACTGGGAATGCAGGAGTTTGGGGGTCCTCTTCCTGATTTTCACCCCAGATCCCTCTTTCCAGGGGGCGGGGGCATCTCCGCCCTTCTCTGGCTTAGATCAGAAGTGCCACAGGCATCAGTGCATGTACACTTCTCTGTAAGCTGCTGCTGCTGCTGCGGCAGCGCTTCAGTCGTGCCCGACTCTGTGCGACCCCATGGACGGCAGCCCACCAGGCTCCCCCGCCCCTGGGATTCTCCAGGCAAGAACACTGGAGTGGGCTGCCGTTTCCTTCTCCAATGCATGAAAGTGAAAAGCAAAAGTCAAGTCGCTCAGTCGTGTCCGACTCTCAGCGACCCCGTGGACTGCAGCCCACCAGGCTCCTCCGTCCACGGGATTTTCCAGGCAAGGGTACTGTGGTGGAGTGCCCCTGCCTTCTCCTCTGCATAATCGCATCTTAAAGACAGCACAAGGAGCACAAGGCCACGTTTCCCTGCAGGGCAGCCTCCCTCTCCCCACCTTTCTCTGTCTGCTCCTCAGACCCTTCTCACCAAAATGCGTGGTTTCCTGTCAGTCTGGAGGCTCCAGCTTTCCTTTGTCTACACTGGGACCCCCACTGTTTACAAGTTCTGTGATTTCCTGCCACCTGGCCCCTGCCCCCATCTCTCTGCTTTTACCTAGCTACTGGTTTTTCCAGGGGTCATGTGTGGATGTGAGAGTTGAACCATAGAGAAAGCTGACTGCCGGAGAATTGATGCTTTTGAACTGTGGTGTTGAGAAGACTCTGGAGAATCCCTTGGACTGCAAGGAGATCCAACCAGTCCGTCCTAAAGGAGCTCAGTCCTGGGTGTTCATTGGAAGGACTGATGCTGAAGCTGAAGCTCCAGTACTTTGGCCACCTGATGCGAAGAACTGACTCATTGGAAAAGACCTTGATGCTGGGAGGGATTGGGGGCAGGAGGAAAAGGGGGTGACAGAGTAAGAGATGGTTGGCTGGCTCGATGGACACGAGTTTGAGCAAGCTCAGGAGACGGTGAAAAACAAAAGCCTGGTGGCTGCATGCATAGAGTCGCAAAGACTCAGACATGACTGAGCGACAGAACCACAACAACCTAGCTACTTGCCTGCTGGGAGGAAGACGCTGCCCTTCTCCACCCGTTCTCCTCCTCCGTCTTTAATTCCAACTTCTTGGCTTTGCCCTCTGCGGATATTTCCCTGCACCTCTCGGTGGGGACTGACCACCTTCCCCAGTGATTTCCTTTCAGGTTCCCCAGGCGAAGTGTAAACCGTGAGCCCGGTGTTTTTGACCTCCATACAGCTAGAGATTGTAGCGCACACTGCTCACAGAAGTACCTCCGTCAGTATCACCCGAAGCCTGCTGAATGAAAGCACACATTCCACCCACCCTCAACTAGCAGGTACCCACGCTCGATCCAAGAAGAGCTTCTCCTCCTGCTTTTTCAGGCAGCAGAATGACCAGAGGACGAGGAGCCTCGGCACTGAAGCTGGTATACATGCAGGCAGCGAGCGTTTGGCTCTCCTTAGTGGGTTGCATGAGTTCGAATGAAATGATCTAGAGAAACACTGGGTCCGTAGCAGGTGCTGCTGAAGTTATAGCGAGTGTTGGTCATGCCCTGCTGTTATCATCATCGCTGTGAAGGCACGTCAGGGCCACAACCATCGTAATAAACATCTGCTGAGTCACGTGGATCCCGGACATCTGGAGAACCCAGTTCTGCTAAATGCCTCACCTACCTTACCCTCCATCCAGCAGCAGAAGAGGCCCTGAGTGAAACCTTTGTTAGGGAAACAGACAAAACCCCAGCTGGACTCCTTGAAATAGAGCCTAAACATCCTAGCTCTGGAATTTCCATGACGACTTTCTCATTGTTAAAAGATGCACTATCTTACAGGAAGAGTAAAAACACGCTGGACTTAATGGTATTTATCATTATTTTATCAAAAGTAAAAAGCCAAAGTACAAATTAAATTTTATAAAATCTGTGCTGTGGTGGAGAGTACTCAGTCATGTCCAGCTCTTGCGACCCTACAGACTGCAGCCCACCAGGCTCCTCTGTCCATGGGATTCTCCAGGAAAGGATACTGGAGCGGGTTACCATGCCCACCTCCAGGGGATCTTCCCGACCCAGGGATGGAACCCACATTTCCTGCGTCTCCTTCATTGTACGTGGGCTCTTTCCTGCTGAGCCCCTGGGATGTCCCAAGGTGGAGAGAGGCATTTGTGATCGCAATCGTGATTGCAGACCATGGGCTACAATCCAACCCTGTCACTCACCAGCGGGGTGACCCTAAGACGTTCTGGAACTTTTTCATGCCTCCACTTCCTCATTGTTAAAACTGGAAGCGAATCTGTGTCTTTAGCTGATGAGAACACTCAGAGGAGGAATTGAGTACGGTGACTAGGACACATGCTGGTCACCTGGCATGCTCTACACCCACGGTAGCTCTGTGATTTTCAGTAACTCAGATGACAGACAGGAACTGTGTACTTGTGGGCCACGTACAATACAGATCCAAGCCTCTTAAATTCCCTGTGAATCTTTATCAAAACACTGAGATATTTTGAAAAGTAGGAAGACCCTTCTAATGAGTCACAGTCCCTGTTGGAAAGGGTAAGAGTGGGTTTAGTAAAGCTCCATCTTTACAGCCTGTAGGACGTGCTCCAACACTGATGTAAACTGATGAAATCTTGCACTCTATCTCATAAAACAGTTGGTATAATTTAGTATAAAACAATGCTTTCTGTTATTTTATTTAGAACTTAAAATTTCCCAAGACATTTTCAGTAAAGTTGAAGCTCCACAAAACTACAGAAGACAACCACCTGTTTCCCAATAATACTGACATGACTGAAGCCCCTTCAGACTGACCTTGACTTTCAGCAAAAGACCATGCAAAAGCAACCTCTAACAGCACCCTCTGAATTTCACATGAAACTGTTAGATATGAGAACTGCTAACATGCTCAGCAATCCACTGAGTGCCCCCAACCCCCTCAGAGCGTGAGGTCAAGAAACTGAGCGTCAGTTCCTTGACAGGTTGATAAGAAGCTGAGGGGTCCCCGAGGAGAGAGGGGTCCCTGAGGAGAGAGGGGTCTGGGGTTCTTGAAGAAGAGGAAAGGACAAATATTTATTTATTTTTTCTCTACATTCCTTCAGTTCAGTTCAGTTCAGTCGCTCAGTCATGTCCGACTCTTTGCGACCCCATGAATCGCAGCACGCCAGGCCTCCCTGTCCATCATCAACTCCCAGAGTTCACTCAAACGCATGTCCATCGAGTCGGTGATGCCATCCAGCCATCTCATCCTCTGTCGTCCCCTTCTCCTCCTGCCCCCAATCCCTCTCAGCATCAGAGTCTTTCCCAATGAGTCAACTCTTCGCATGAGGTGGCCAAAGTATTGGAGTTTCAGCTTCAGCATCCATTCCTTCCAAAGAAATCCCAGGGCTGATCTCCTTTAGAATGGACTGGTTGGATCTCCTTCCAGTCCAAGGGACTCTCAAGAGTCTTCTCCAACACCACAGTTCAAACGCATCAATTCTTCGGCGCTCAGCCTTCTTCACAGTCCAACTCTCACATCCATACATGACCACAGGAAAACCTATAGCCTTGACTAGACGGACCTTAGTCGGCAAAGTAATGTCTCTGCTTTTGAATATGCTATCTAGGTTGGTCATAACTTTTCTTCCAAGGAGTAAGCGTCTTTTAATTTCATGGCTGCAGTCACCATCTGAAAAGCAAAGTTAGCCACTGTTTCCTCTGTTTCCCCATCTACTTCCCATGAAGTGATGGGACCAAATGCCATGATCTTTGTTTTCTGAATGTTGAGCTTTAAGCTAACTTTTCACTCTCCTCCTTCACTTTCATCAAGAGGCGTTTTAGTTCTTCTTCACTTTCTGCCATAAGGGTGGTGTCATCTGCATATCTGAGGTTACTGATATTTCTCCCGGCAATCTTGATTCCAGCTTGTGCTTCTTCCAGCCCAGCGTTTCTCATGATGTACTCTGCATATAAGTTAAATAAGCAGGGTGACAATATACAGGCTTGACGTACTCTTTTTCCTATTTGGAACCAGTCTGTTGTTCCATGTCCTTAGTCTTAGTCATATAAAAAAAAATTTTTTTTTTCTTTAAGCCAGGTACTGATGTTTACACAACAAACAAATTGGTTTAAACTCTATACTAGGGCCTATATAACAACAATGTATCCTGCTTGAGGACAGCTTCTCCTTCCTGAAAACCTTCTGACTAATCCTGATATTTTAGAATGTATATTGTGGGAGTGGGTCTAATAAGATCTTTACAACCTCAAGACATTCTTTTGATTTATTGTAATAACTAATTTAACTCTTTTTTTTTTTTTTAGCATTTAACTTCCTTGCTAACACTAGCGAGGGGGGCACTCTTCACCCCCTTCTGATGTCTGTGTCAGAAGCTTTCCCTGTCCTTTTCATACTTTAACAAAACTCTGCTACACAAAAGCTCTTCAGTGATCAAGCCTGGTTCCTGGTCCCAAAGCTAAATCTTCTTCAGAGATCAGGAATCTGACATCATTCACCACAAGCGATCAAAACTTAAAAAAATTTTTTTTAGGTAATCGGGTTTCTTCCTGAGATATTCAGTGCTGATCCTGGCCCACTGCCGTCAGTATTCGTCGAATGCCCCCATGCCTGTTGATTTCCTGGTGCTGGTACTATCTCCATCGCTGTCGGGCTTATCTGGTGGCTCAGATGGTAAAGAACCCACCGGCCAGGATGTATGGATTCTGATGGCTGATACATGTCGATGTTTGACAGAAAACAACAAAACTCTGTAAAGTAACTATCCTTCACTTAAAACAATAAATAGATTTTAAAAAATCAATTGGAAATATATATGCAATCTAACAATTGGAGAATCATTTTAAGAAAGCTAGGTTCAAACACATTTTGAATGATGTTACTATTTTGCGTATTATGTACCACATATTGTTTTGTGTGTGGTTTTAAAAATCAGCTGTATTTTTTAATAAACAATAACTTTTACTTGGAGAAGGAAATGGCAACCCACTCCAGTATTCTTGCCTGGAGAATCCCATGGACAGAGGAGCCTGGCGGGCTACAGTCCACGGGTCACAGAGAGTCGGACACACCTGAGTGACTTCACTCTCACAACTTTTACTCTTGGATTTCCCAGGTGGCTCAGTGGGGAAAGAGTCTGCCTGCAATGCAGGAGGCACAAGAAATGAGTCCCTGGGTCAGGAAGACCCCCTGGAGAAGGACATGGCAGCCCACTGCAGTGTTCTTGCCATGGGCCAAGGAGCCCGCCAGGCTAGAGTCCACAGGGTCGCAAAGAGTCGGACACAACCGAAACAACTGAGCACACCTTTTATTGTTAAAATAAATAAATAAAAGAATCCACCTGCCAGTGCAGGAGACCTGGACTCGATACTGGGGAAGAAAATGGCAACCCTCGCCAGTATTCTTACCTGGAGAATTCCACGAACAGAGAGGCCTGTTGGGCTATAGTTCATGGGGTCACAAGGAATCAGACATGACTGAAGCGACCAACTCTCACTTTTCCGTTGCTGTGGGATTTGCACTTCCTTCATTTTGTGCTGATTAATGTTTTTATCCAGTTCTCAATGCACTTGCCACTGTGTCACTTCTTAATAGTTAATCTCTTCAAATAGTCAAAGTGCTTTGGAAAATACACCTTAATGGAAGCCAGTCCCAGACTCTGTACAGCTCAGAGAGAATGCATTTAAGGAGGATAACACGAGGAACTATTTAGGGCCACACGGTAGGGAGTGCTGGACCTGCTTCTGGATGCTGATGAGAAGAAAGGACCAGAATGATGATAAATGGCCCTGCTCTGACTTAATACAGAGATTCTGGATTTAAGGATATCGATCCTGGGCTACCACCTGAGACTCAGAGGAAAATAACATCTGATAGATTAAGCTTCTGCCTCTCTACGTGGCTAAGTAGCAGGTGGCAGCTTTGGATCAATACCCTGTGTGCCCACTGGAAACTTGGAACAGACTTGGCTGGAGGTCTTATGTGAGATGCAACACCCTTTTGTAATCCCATTCCTCATCTTCACCTGGGCTGCCACTGATGACCTTGATCCCAGAATGATGCCGTGATTCAGTCTGGCTAACACAGATTTTTTAAGAAAATCAATAGAGCATATGGTCAGGGTTCTCTTGGGGTTCGAGGGGAGCATGAGTCCTACAAAGATGGATTTCATGTTAAGAATGTTTTTTGGTTGGGGACAGAAAAAAATCAAAATATTTGCAAAGGATCTGGCTGGAAATGCAGATAGTAAAAACATGCTTTTCTTCAGATATTAATCTGGAAAATTACCAGCGCTGTGGATAATGGACTTCCCAGGTGGTGCAGTGGTAAAGAATCCACCTGCCAATGGAGGAGAGGCAGGGACTTGGGTTCACTTCCTGGGTCAGGAAGATGCTCTGGAGTACGAAATGGCAACCCACTCCAGTATTCTTGCCTGGAAATTTTCATGGGCAGAGGAGCCTAGTAGGCTACAGTCCATGGGGTCGAAAAGAGTCAGACACGACTGACTGAGCAAGCATGCACACAGATAGTAGAAATATATTTTTCTTAAGTGTGATATTAACCTGGAGAATTATCAAGGTTACAGAGAACAGAAGAGCTCAACCCACTTGCCACCCTCCAGGTCAGGTTGGGAGAACAGTGAATAAGGCACCCATGTACAGACAAATGCTGGCATATGCAAGGTTTCCAAAAAAAATAAAGTGAGGGAGTGGTTACCTCAGCCCCTCAGGTGTAGACGGCTGACTCCTGGCCATTTGCAAGACTGGAGACATCAAAAAGCATATTACTATCTATAAAGAGACATTTTTTAGTTGAAAGTCAAGAAAGTAGACAGTGAGGAGGGTCCAGGGCATGACTATTTTCAAAACACATGAAAAGGACCTCCTTAGGTATAAACTTTATTCCCTCCACCAAACAAAACAGGATGTATTCAGGGCACCATCCTTATCCCTGGAGCATGAAAGTGTTAGTAGCCCAGTCGTGCCTGACTCTTTGCAACCCCATGAACAGTAACCTTCCAACTTCTCTGTCCATGGGATTCTCCAGGTAATAATACTGGAGGAGGTAACCATTCTCTTCTTCATGGAACCTTCCCGACCCAGGGATCAAACCAGGGTCTCCTGCATTGCAGGTGGATTCCTTACCACCTGAGGCACCAGGGAAGATCTCCTTGGAGCACGCTGACTCATAATTGCAACACGGCACGTCGAGAATTTCCAACTGCTGGAATGGTATTCAGGCTATGGAGGGACCTAAGAACAATATCCAAGATGTCCTTCTCATAACTGCTCTATGTGCAAAAGTACAAAATGGCCCTGGGGGATTACAGAAAGGACAAGCTGCCTCTGTCAGTTTTTCACATGAAGTAAGAGTCACTCTTGTGTCTGACTTTTTGCAACCCCATGGACTGTATAGTTCTTGGGCCAGGACACCAGAGTGGGTAGCCTTTCCCTTCTGCAAGGGATCTTCCCAACCCAGGGGTTGAACCCAGGTCTTCTGCATTGCAGGCGGATTCTTTACCAGCTGAGCCGCCAGGGAAGCTCAAGAATACTGGAGTGGGTAGCCTACCCCTTCTCCAGTGGATCTTCAAATTAGGGACTCCCCGCATTGCAGGATGGCTTTTTTTTTTTACCAACTGAGGCATCCTGTCAATGCTGAAATTCTTTCCAATAGAAACAGCCACAGCAGCATCAGTATCTCCAAGGCCGCCCAGTTGACTGACTCTCTCCACATCTGCAGATGGGAACTCCACTCTTCAGCTGTTCGGGCCAAATGTGACGGACCTGACACCTCTTGTTTCTCTCATGCCCACAGCCAGCCCATCAGCGAATAGTAATGTCCCCGGGTACCAAGTACATCTGGACTCGGGCGGTGGTCACCACGCCTCCTGCTGCCCTCTGTCCACATCTCCACCATCCCCAGCAGATCACTTCTGTGGCCCTGCCTGCTCCTCTGCATCCACACCTGCGTGACCACAGGTTCTCAGCACGGAGTCACAGTCACCCCCGAGAACTGGGGGTCAGATCACACCATTCCTCTAGACACCCCCGGACGCTCCCCTCCCACTCAGGGGAAAACCAAAGCTTTGCAGTTGGCCCCAAAGGCGTGCACGTGACCTGCCCAGCTGCCCCTTTGTACCCGCCCCCCTCCCGCAGGCACGTGGTCCTTGTGTTCTCTGCCGGGCACACCCCCTGCCCCAGGGCTGTGGCTCCTGCTGTGCGACCCTCCCCACATACGCACATGCACCTGTTAGAGGGCACCTGGCCTCTCTTTACTGTTCCTGGCGTCTCTCAACACCTGATACAACAGCTGGGTGTCATTTGCGGTTGTTGAGTGACGTGTTCCCAGTGCAGCAGTGCCTGGCACACAGGAGGCAGCTGGGAAACATGGGTTCTGGGAATAAACAGAATTATAAATAGGATAGATATTTCCTTAACAGCCTGAGGGTCATTTAGAAAAGCGATCATTCTGTAAGGAACTCTGTAATGTGACAATATTGTGTGGTTATTGTGTGCACGTGTGTATATATATGCATACTCGTGTAAGGGCTCCCCGCGTGGCGCTATGGGTAAACAATGCGCTTGCCAGTGCAGGCGATGTAAGAGACTCGGTTTCCACTCCTGAGTAGCAGAGATCCCCTGGAGGAGGGCATGGCAGTCCACTCCAGTGTTCTTGCCTGGAGAATCCCATGGACAGAGGAGCCTGGTGAGGTACAGTCCATGGGATCAAAAAGAGTCAGACACAAGTGAGACAACCTAGCGTGCACACACACATTCTCACGAGCGTTTTACATGTGCACGTGTGCATAACTTTGAGGTGATAACCACCTGAAAGAATGATCGCTTAATGATTTGCTGTTTCCCACGTATGTTTGAATCTTTTGATGACCGCACCTGATGACACACAAGGGACAGAGAAACCTCAGATCTAAAGCATTGTCTTTGTACTTGCCTACTCACCTTCTGCTGAATGCTATGCTCTGCTTTCCGGATGTCTTGCTGTAAATTCAGGTACAACGACAGCAATCCTTCTCGTCCTCTGATGGCCTACCCTATGATCATCATTCAATTGCTCTGCCATCCCACCAACTAGAGCCCGCCCGGCTCCTCTGTCCATGGGATTCTCCAGGTAAGAATACTGGAGTGGCGTGCCATTCCCTTCTCCAGGGGATCTTCCTGACCCAGGGATTGAACCCGGGTCTCCTGCATTGCAGGCAGATTCTTTACCATTTAAGCTTCAGGGAAGACATTCCCAATTTGAAACCAGTCCATTGTTCCAACAAGCCTCTTATTCTCTTGGATTTCATTTGTCCTACAAGATCGGTGAGCCCAAGGGAGATCATAACAGGTGAGATCCCCTCATGAACTGGAGGAAGAGGCAAGCTTGGAACCAGTTGTAAGTGTGAGAATGAGAATTCAAGTCAAATAGGGGTATTCTCTAAGGGAAAGCGGCTGGGAAGACTTCTTGAGGAAATTACTTTTAAGTGGGGGCTTGAGGAATAGTAAGGAAATAGCAATTCAAAAGATAAAGTAGGGGCTGCGTGGAGTTCCTGGAGACACAACAGTAGCATGTGGGTCAAGAAGGAACACAAGAAGAACTGGGAACCGAGGGAAGATGGGCAGGATGTGAGACAATGAGGGAGGAGGAGAGAAAATGAAATAGGAAAGGCAGTGGAAGTCATTCAGTTGCGTCTGACTCTTTGCAACCCCACGGACTATGTGGTCCATGGAATTCTCCAGGCCAGAATACTGGAGTGGGTAGCCTTTCCCTTCTCCAGGGGATCTTCCCAACCCAGGGAGAAAACGCAGGCCTCCCGCATTGCAGGAGGATTCTTTCCCAGCTGAGCCACAAGGGAAGCCCAAGAATGTTGGAGTGAGTAGCTTATCCCTTCTCCAGTGGATCTTCCCGACCGCAGGAATCGAACCAGGGTCCCCTGCATTGCAGGCGGATTCTTTATCAACTGAGCTATCATGGAAGCCCACAGGAAGGACAGGTAGGGATCAATTCACCCAAATTCATCCTTCAGGGAGGTTATTTTATTCTAAGGCACACTATGAAGGCTTTGAAAAGCCTTAAGCAGGTGAGTGAAATGATCTGATGTATATTTCAGAAAGCTTGTCTGGTATGTGAAAAATATATTGAAGGGAGCAAAAAGAAAAATGTCACAGAAGATGCAGGAGATTTTGTCAGTAGCCAAGTGTGAAAGCACAAGATTCAGAGAAGTGGGAAGATTTGAGATACAGTATGAGAGGAAACTGATAGCATTTGGTGACCATTGTAGATGGGAAACTGAGAGGGGAAGGGGATCAGAAATAAGCAATGGTTTGCAGTTGTGTGATTTCCAGAAACATGGAAATTTGGAGAGAAAACATGGGGGGAATGAGATACCTGGGAGAAATTCACAAGGAGGTGTCAAAAACATGAGAGGAAAGGGCTAGAATGGATAGTTAAAAGTTGAAAGCATCCACCTACAAATAATATTTAAATCCATGGGAATAAACAATACAATGCAAGGCAAGTACCTGGCAGGGCAAAGGCTGGAAAATACAAAAAAGGCAAAGTGGAAGATGGGTATGAGGCAAGGAGACTTGGGTGGGGTGGCTTTGAAGCAGAAGGGACCCCAGGGAGTGGCCTTACTGCAGTCAAGAGAGCACTGAATCAATGTCTGGTCTTCAGCCATCTCCAGCAATACTGGGACATCCCATAAGTCGAGGACAAGGCCGTCCGTGGGTCTAGCAGAGAACTTGCAAATGGCCTTGAACACTGCAGTCTGGGTATAGTGGGACAAGCAGAAGCTCCTTTGGATGTAGAATGAGGGTCTTACTGAGGTTGGGAGCAGAAGCCTCTTTAAAAATTTTGGGCATATTGACACATACACACTATGGATGTGCTTAGTCGCTTAGTTGTGTCTGACTCTTTGCAGCCCCATGGACTGTAGCCCTCCAGGCTCCTCTGTCTATGGGGATTCTCCAGCAAGAATACTGGAGCGGGTTGCCAAGCCTTCCTCCAGGGGATCTTCCAACCCAGGGATTGAACGCAGGTCTCCTGCGTTGCAGGTGGACTCTTTGCCATCTGAGGCCACATAGATAACTACTGAGAACATATTGTATGCCAGGGGAACTCCGCTTGATGCACCGTGGTATTCTAAATGGGAGGGAAATCCCAAATGGAAGCGATATTTGTGTACCTGTGGCTTGCCCACTTTGCTGTACAGCAGAAACTAACGCAATATTGCAAAGCAACTGAACTCCAGAAAAACTGATTTAAGAGAATGTTTGGGCATAAAGGGAAGCGGAGATCTGGGACAACCGTCGAAAACAGTCATGAGATTCAGGGGGAAGAGAGAAGAGAGAAAATAATACAGCGCAACAGGAGCGATCAGGGCAGAACTGACGACATGGAGAGAGTGGGGCTCGCTGGAGAAGCAATGGCTTTGAGAATTCAGGGTGAAGTGGGCAAGGGAAGAGACTTGCCTTTAAAAAGAGGGTTGACAAGATGGACTGAATGCAGGTAGAGCAGTGTGGCGGGGAAATCAGAAAGTGAACATAAAGCTATCGATTTTCGGTGAAGCTTGCTCTAAGAAACCCACATGTTCATGCCCCTCTCAGTCAGCTTCCCGGGGAACCAAACTGGCAAGAACCAACTCGAAACTCCAGTCAACACATCAAGGGCTCGAATATATGCCTCCACATCCCCCTGAAGTTCCAGGCTCTCCATCTCTTCTCTCAGCACCCTTTCTAGAATGCGATTACACCTCAAATGTAGAAATAAATGTGCCATTTTCTGTGTGGAACTCTGGATTTCCTCATCCCTATGACTCAGTCCTTGCCAGACTGCTTCATCTCAGTGAACAGAATCAGCATTTACCCAGATGCTGAAGCCAAAAGTCTAGAGCTAACCTGCTCCTCTCTCCCAGGGTCCCCCGCTCACCACCTTTCAGTCCTGTTGGCCCCACCTTTCAAACAGACCCCAGGTAAGCTCGCTCTGACCTCTGTTGTGCTGCGCTTAGTCGCTCAGTCGTGTCCGACTCTTTGCGACCCCATAGACTGTAGCCCTCCAGGCTCTTCTGTCCATGGGATTCTCCAGGCAAGAATACTGCAGTGAGTTGCCGTGCCCTCCTCCAGGGGGTCTTCCCCACCCAGGGATTGAACCCAGATCTCCCGCATTGCAGGCGGATTCTTTACCGTCTGAGCCGCCAGGGCAGCCCGCCGAGCTCCAGCTGCCTCGGGGTCCCGCCTGGGCTTGACAGCCCCGTAACTGCTCTCTCCTGCTTGTGTTCCTCCATCCTGTTCTCCAGGCAGCATCCCGACTCCAGCTGTAAGAATCAGGACACATGGTTCCTCTGCTCCAAACCACTCGGTAGCCTCTCGCTTACCCCGCCAGGTCTGAGGGTCTAAGAGAACCGGCTGCCCCTGACCCCGGCATCTCTCCCCATCCCTGCTTCCCTCAGCTCCAGCCACACTGGCTCGTAACTGCATTTGAACACACTCTCCCTGCTTCTTACAGCCTCGGGGACACTGCACGTGCTGCTTCCTCTTCTGAGATGCTTTCCTGTCCGGTCTCTGCATGACCCTCTAGTTTTCTGGATCTTCGCCCCCAGGTCATTCTGCACAGAAGCTGCCCAAGAGCATCTGCCTAAAATCGCCTCCATGATCTGCCACTCGCTTCCTTGCTTCCTTCTTCATTATAGTCATATGGTGACCATTGCAAGTTTTCTTTTTAATTGCCTTTTTTAAAAATTGTATTATTTATTTATTTTTGGCCACGTGGCATGTCGGATGTTGGTTTCCTCACCCGGGACCAAACCCACACCCTCTACATTGGGAACACAGAGTCTTCACCACTGGACTTCCTGGTCACTACTTTAAATTGTGTTGTTTCCTTCTTACCTGTCTTTCCCGCCAGACCCTGAGCGCCGTGAGGATAGATGAGACAGGTGTCTTGTCTTTGGGGTTTATTGCTGTGTCCTCTACATCTAGAATAATTCCTAGCACTATTTTGTCTGACACTTTGCAACCCCCAGACTGTAGCCCACCAAGCTCCTCTGTCCATGGAATTCTCCAGGCAAGAATTGGGGTAGGTAGCCTTTCCCTTCTCCAGGGGATCTTCCCGAACCAGGGATTGGACCCAGCATTGCAGACAGATTCTTTACCAGCTGAGCTACCAGGGAAAGCCCCTAGCACTAAAGAGATGTTAATTAACATTTACCAAACAAATGTATGAATAAAGAACAGAATAGCTCCCATATTAAAATTCTTCTAGAGTGGAGGTAAGAATTTGTGAAACCCAACCTTCGAATTATCCCAGGCCATGTTGTAGAACTTGGAGTGATGAATCTGCTCAACATTTAAATGTTTGAACAGATTTGAAGCTCCCTTTTGAAAGAAAAAGAAAAAACTTACAAATGGTGACCTTGTAAATGACTGCAGCAGTGAAGCGTGGTGTTGCCAAATTAAAACACAATGTCCCGTTAAATTTGAATTTCAGGTAGAGTTTTTTATATAAGTGTGTACCAAGTGGTATTTGGAACATATCTATACTTTAAAATCCGTTGTTTATTTGAATTTAACTGAGGATCCTTTATTTTTATTTGCTAAATATAGACACCTAGTGAAATAAACCTCCCATCAAATAAACCATCACCTGCAACTCTGACATTTGTTGTTGTGAAATGTGTATGTGTGTGTGTGAGCTCAGTCGCTCAGTCATGTCTGACTCTCTGCAACCCCGGGGACCGTAGCCCATCACATTCCTCTGTCCACGGGATTTCCCAGCAAGAACACTGCAGTGGGTTGCCATTTCCTTCCCTAGGGGATCTCTCCAACCCAGGGATCCACTCCACGTCTCCTGCGTTGGCAGGTGGATTCTTTACCACCGAGCCCCTTTGACGTGGAAGACCTATTATTTAATTTCTCGCTCTAAACTTCAGTTGTGAAGTGTCAGGGAGGGAAATGCTATAAAAACCGCACTCAGACAACTAGTATCATGAAGAATGATTTAGAGGAAATGTTAACGATTTATTTTCCCAGGACGATTTTAGCTTTCTCACTCCATGAAGTGCGTCACTAGAACATGTTGCACCCGGGAATTCCATTTACTTCAGATCCTGGCAGAACCACCTTCAGAGGATGAATCACGTGAGACTGGGCTTCCCTCCCACCCCGCCCCCTCCAGTCTGCTCTTTCTGCTCCACCCAGCTCCCTGGTCCAGGAGGTGGGCCACGCCGAGGCTGCCCTGTTCTCAGACATCCTCTTGGGCCTCCAGGGAGGAGCCTGGGCGGCATGTCTGTGGGTGGAGGAGAGTGAAGGCGTTGCTCCCCTTTGCATTCCTCCCATGAGGAGGCTTGTGCTGGCTGCAGGTCCCCACTGAGGGACACAGCACCCTCAAGGTGGCCTGTCTGCAGGACTCTCTGCTCTGGCTTCCGTAAGCCTGGTCTCCCGGTACCCCTTCTTGCCTGCAAGGGGTAACAGGCAGCTCAGCCATCGCAGTGGCCCTGAGTCTCTGCATCCCGTGGCTTCAACTTACCCACATCCCTCATAAGGGATGTGAGGCAGGCAGGAAGAGATCAGTCACCGTGAATGGGCCGTCTGTGTCCTGCTGGGTTCCTGACCCATACATTCTCCAAGGACCAGACAGACGAGGACACCGTTTTATTATCTCTGTATCTATTTACTGGGGACATCACTCATCACATTCTCCCTCAGGGTGGACTAGAGAAACACCACCGCTATTTTTCTGCGTGCTTCCTTTCTCCTCTAGGCCAGCCCTGAAGTGGAGCTACACCTGTCAGTCCGTCTGTACGACGGAGGAGGACAGAGGAGCAGAAACGGATGGCAGCGTTATTATCCCTGCGGCTCTTTTTAAAGAGCAAAATAGTGAGACGGTTTAAAATAGCTTTGAAAGTGAAAGCCGCTCGGTCGTGTCTGACTCTTTGCGATCCCATGCACTGTAGCGGCCAGGCTCCTCTGTCCGTGGAATTCTCCAGGCCAGAATACTGGCGTGGGTAGGCATTGCCTTCTCCAGGAGATCTTCCCAACCCGGGGATTGAACCCAGGCCTCCTGCACTGCAGGCCGATTCTTTACGATCTGAGCCACCAGGGAAGCCCCGAGATAGCTTCGTATGTGTTAGTTGCTTAGTCATGTCTCTTCCTTTGAAACCCAGAGACTGTAGCCCACGGGGCATGGAATTTTCCAGGCGAGAATACTGGAGTGGGACGAGGGAGCCTGGTGGGCTGCTGTCTATGGGATCGCACAGAGTCAGACGTGACTGAAGCAACTTAGCAGCAGCAGCAGCAGCCATTTCCTCCCCCAGGAAAATAGCTTTTAAATGTGTTGAATAGTTAAATACTAAACACTTACTTTTATAGTTTACATGCTTTAAACATTTGGAATTACAAATAATTGTACATTGTGACATCATCTGTAGCTGTATAAACCAACCTGAATCATTTTACGAGCCCTCTGTTGACTGTGTTTGTTTTTCCCGAAGTAGGAGAAATAAACTGGCTGACTTCCAGAGGTGAATCTCGGTGTTGACTTTATTCGGTATCTTCGGGCTCTACAATCCCACTGGGAGCTGCTGCCTCTGCAAAGTGTTGCTTGTTAATGTCTGGTCAGTAGCACATTCACAGACTAAGATACTTCTAGCAAATTAAAGATTCCACAGTAGGCTTCCTTACCTCTGAACACCAGGTCTTGCTGAACCAAAGTTATAAGGAAGTTTAAACTTCAGATTTTAAAAAGTCATAAGGTTTTTACATAAATACCCCATATTTTGGACATATTTCCTAAATGTTATCTTATCTTGCCCCTTGGAATAAAATTTATGTGTACATTTAAATACCTTCTCTTATAAAGCATCATTTGTTTAATTAAAAAGTAACTACAGAAAGATAAAGTGGCTTCATTTAAAATTAAATTCTGGCTTTCACATAGGGTTACTAGAAGGTCTTAATGAGTGTATTTTTGGTCTATCATTTGCTACTATTTTATAATTCATGAATTGTAGTCAAACATAACAGATATGATTTTGTTTTTTTAATGTTGACTTTCTTTGGGTTTATGAAAGGAATAAGTCTATACTTCATCTATTAATTTATGAAAAATATGATTTAAAGAAACACCTATGATGATTATGGATTTGTTAGTTTCTTTTTTATTTTTTCCCATCAGACTGTGCCTTATGCACGTGAAAGTGTCAATAAATTCGTTAGCTGCTAAAACTCAGAGGTCTGTCATTCGCTTGGGATAACTGACAAGCATGCAATCAAAACTCAGGCACTGGTCCCTTGTTCTGCGGAAACACCACTCTAAGGGGTTGCCTGTATGAGCTATTTAATCTTTATGCAGCATCATATGGAAGGTGGTTTTATCATCTCCACTTTTCACCTGAGGAAATTAAGGCAGGAAAGCTTAACTGGCTTATTCTTGATGTCACAGACAGTGAGGACCCCGAAATGTCTCTTGCTGCTAACATTTAATGATTAATAACCATCCTTAATAGCTGTACGCATGTAAAATATGGGTTATATAAAATATCATACTTGGCCATACATTTCTCTGATGCTATAGCCAGTTCAAGTGAGAAACACTCACTTATATAAATGAATTCTGGTACTGTCCAATACACACACACACACAATTTGACCACAGTACCATTTTATATATACATGTATATATAAATATGTGTGTTTGCCAGTGTAGGAAATGCAAGAGACGTGAGTTCAATCCCCAGGCTGAGAAGATCCCCTGGAGAAGGAAATGGCACCCCACTCCAGTATTCTTGCCTGAGAAACCCTGTGGACAGAGGAGCCTGGCAGGCTACAGTCCCTGGGGTCACAAAGAGTCAGGCACACCTGAGCACCTGAACACGCATCTATCAATATCGAGACACTGGGCAGGGAGCCAGTGGGCATTCCTGAGACTCTCTGCCAGGACCATCATCTATCCTAGAGGGGGGTCTGTGCCCCCAAAAGGGAGAGCAAATGTGACAGTGTAGGGCAGTCACAAAACATAAAAAACATACTTCCTCGGCCACATCAGGTCTTAACGTGTCATGTGATTAAGGACTATCTGCACCTTCGTTCACCTACTCTCTTTCACACATTTGATCGGCAGTTGTCTGCCAAGCCTTGGAAGTGGGGATGTGGAGGTGAGTGTGCAGACACACCTGCCTGGGGGGATGGAACCTCACACACCAGGTGCCATCAAACACGAGCTGCGCAGAAGCAGAAGAAGAGGGGGCATCTAACTTAGGGAAGCGAAGGATTTCTGAGTGGCATCCTGAAGAGCAGTTCACAGGGGCACACACAGGGGAAGGAGAGCCTTCCAGAACCACACACCAGGAAGTGGGTCGCTGAAACATACCTCCTCTTATATTAAACAAACCCCTTTCAACCCTCCTTCCGGCTGCATTTCTCTCCAAGGAATGAATTCTTTAAAAACAACTGCAATGCCCATTAGAAGATGGGAAGAGTCTAGAGGTGAGCTGCAGGCAGTGGAATGTGCTGTCTCTACAGGTTCCTGGGTTCTGAGACAAAAACTGGAAACTGCACCACATAAAAGTCTGTTCTGAGCAATGGATCTTTTAAAGTCTGGATAAGTGCAATAAAAGGGAGGCTTTTCAGCAAGTTTTCAGAACTTTTAATTGCACTTTTTGAATATAATCACGTTGGGTTCCAGGCACTATAAAATCAAGTATCACTGAAATAATTCTGATGCTCTGACATATTTATTGACCCAAAAGAGGTTAACCAGGTCAAGTTCTGTTTGTTCCTGCCAGAAATGTGTGCTATTAATACAGTCCTGTGTTGGCATCTATATGGCTCACACATGAAAAGCATATTTTGAAAGTGAATTTTACTAACACGTAGGGCTGTTGGCTCTGAATTCCGTTTTCATCACTGAAATGTTTATATGCTGTGAGTACAGCTGTAACGTGGTCCAAACCTCTTCTCTCCCGTGGAGAGCACTGGTTTTTATATCGCCACTAATAGCTTGAAGATACCAGCAGAATGACGTCTGTTTTCAGGCTCATATACATTCAACAAAGAGCAAAACAAAACATAATTTTCCTCTTCTTTGCAAAAGGAATTACAAAGGCAGATCAGTGCTTTTAAAATTGATCTATTTCTTGATTATTCAACCAGGATCATATCTATTCTTGCCCGATCTTCCAAAACATCAAAGACGAGAAAATATGATGTAAAGCTGAGTGTGAATTAACTATTCAGTAAACCTCCACTGCATTAAGTACTCACTGCAATTTGACCAGAGCTGAGCTGAAACCTACTTTCTGCTACATATGGTTCTAAGAATTAGAGCAGCTTTGAACGGAACAACAAGGATAAGATTTCTAGGGTTAAGCATCTCCCTTACTGAGCAAAGGCAATCGGTTTTCAATTCACAACCACTGCATCTATTCATTGATGAGTACGCAGCCAAATCTATCCCCGAAAAACTTCTGTCAATTCTCAATCAACTTATTCGGTACATTTAAAAGAAACAAAGCTGTGTTTCCTTAAGTAGATTTCTGGGGGAAAATACATATACCATAATGCTATCATTGTCCATGGTACAGTTCAGCGGCCTGGATCCAGCTCACTCACCAGGCCATGCAGTCATCACCCCTATATCTTTGTGTGTGTTTCACCATTTGTTCACTCATCTGGGGCTGTGCCGTGTCTCCCCTGCTGTGCAGGCTCTTCTCCGGTTGCGTGTGTGAGCGTCTCGCTGCAGCATCTGCTCCTATTGGAGGGCACAGGCTCTAGGCACTCGCCCTGCAGCCTGTGAGATCTTCTCAGATCTGGAATAGAACCTGCGTGTCCAGCATTGGCAGGCAGATTCTTTACCACTGAGCCCCCAGGGAAGCCCCACCCCTATATCTTAGAGTGGAACCGCTATGCTCAGTAAGGGAAGCCAGATGCAAAACCCCATATATTGTATGATTCCACTTACACGAAGCAGCCAGATTAGGCAAATCTACCGATAGAGAAAGCAGAGCTGCTGGGGCCTGGGGTAGGGGAGCCGGCGGTGACTGACTGATGGGGCTGGGGTTTCTCTCTGGGGTGTTAAAGATTTTCTGAAACGAGGCTTCCCTAGTGGTCCACTCAGGGTCACTCTCCCGGCTATCACTGAGAAAAGCGCCTAGTGGTCTTAGAGACCCTGTGACTGAGTCTGGTCATGTTGTCATTTTCTTTCACCTCCCAGGCACATTGATGAGACCTGTTATACCTCTGGAACAGGAGACACAGCACCTGTGGGCAGGAGTTACTAGACAGGAGGGCAAGTGAAGTCACTGTCCTCAGCCTGGCCTGGGACTCAGGGCAGACAGTAGAAGGTGTCTCCTTCATCTGCAAGATGAGGGAATTAGACCAGGTGATTGCAAATGCCTCACAGCATGGAAACGCAGACAAAACAAAAAGAAAAAAAGTTTCCAGCTCCGATCTCTATGAAGATCTCTTAAGCATAAGTTAGAAATGTCCAAGGGAGAGACAGAGCTCCTTCAGAAACCCCGTGCTGGATTGAAATCGAATTTTTTTTAGCACCTAGTGGGCATTTTGCAAGAAAGGAGGGTCTTGAGGGCATGAGGTGGCCCCTCGGCAGCTTGTGTGGACGGAGAGTGAGAAGTATAGACCACGCTGTAGGATGGACTTGGACAGGGTTTGGCCAGTGGACGGTGAAGGCATCCTTTGTCTTGTTAGAAGCAGTGATGCTGATTGAGGGGCAAGAAGGTGGCGGGCAAAGGGGACATTCTCAGGACATCATGGATGGTTGAATTTGCCTGGGGATGTGTTGGGGACCACTGAGGTTGGGAGCAAGGCAAAGGTGAAGATGGTGTGTCTCCTCTAACAAGCTCTGGTCTCATCAGTGAGACTGACAGAACGTACAGTGACTATCACCGATGGTTATGCACTTTGCACTCCACAACACCGCACTCAGATGCACACACACACACATACCCCTTCCAGC
Source organism: Redunca redunca (assembly GCA_006410935.1). Classification (NCBI taxonomy): domain Eukaryota; kingdom Metazoa; phylum Chordata; class Mammalia; order Artiodactyla; family Bovidae; genus Redunca; species Redunca redunca. Next base: position 666,153 of record SJYQ01006140.1, on the reverse strand, counting down.
CAACATTAGCATGCTCCACCTACACGCATCACAAATCTGAAGCAAGTGATTACCTGCTGACCGCTTACAACTGCACAAAATAACCCTGACTTACATATCAGAATCCAACAAAAATCCATAGTAAAGGATCAAATACAAACCTGTATTATTTATGAAATAGAAAAAGGAGGAAACCCTCAGATAACTTACAACATTCTAAAGGAGGATGAGATAATAAAGGTATCTTGATTTGGGAAAAGGAGGAAAAGAGAACTCACGTCTGCTCCGTGGTATCATGGTCCTCACGGCGGCCCAGAAAGGGGTGCTGCCCACAGAGCTCTCGGGGCTTGGCCGGAGGGGGTGAGGCTGCTGTGGTCGTGTCCATGCGGGTGGGAGCCCAGGCTCCACGCTGCCCCGCAGCTGCAGACCCTGTCCTGCAGACGTCATGGGAGAGAGCACAACTCTCCTGGGCTCAGAGTTCTCCGCAGGATTGGCGGGGCAGAGACAGAAAGCACATTTGAGTGCATTGGCTGAGCCCACGACGCCTGAGCTGGGTGAAGTCGAAACTGTAAACCCACAGGTGACCCAACAGACCCGCCCCACCCCCAGACCCACTCTTCGAGGAGACTCAGGGGTGTCTTTACCCCCTGCCAGGACGCTTGGCACCCCGAGGGGGCCTGAACACCCACCCCCCTGCAAGAGTGAGGTCTGCAGCTCAACGGGTAGTGGGGGAGTCACGCAGCTAGGGACACACACGCTCGGGGCTAAACAAGACAGGACTGAAAGAAAGTGTGCGGCCCCAAGGCCCCAAGACAGTGACCACAGGGCTCTACAGCTTCCCCAGGAGAGAGACCAGTCCTCCCTGCTGGCTTCTGAGCCACTGCACACCAGAGCACAGTTCAGAAGCCCGGTCTATCCCTGGGTGACGCCCTGCAGGTCCCCTGTCCGGGTCTCAGCTGTGGCCTCCAGCCCATCGGAAGAGTCCCGTGGCTTTCCAGGTTAGTAAACAGATTCCCCACTGCTCTCCTGGTGTTGTGGGTCTCCAACTTCCACTCTGTCCTCAGAAGAACTCAGGGGTGCACTCCACCAGGAAAGGTCACCTGCCTGTTAAAGAGAGGGGATGGATCCCAGGGGTGCAGCCTGAACCCAAATCATGTTCCACTGACAAAGACAGCCTTTAAGATCAAACATAAGATCACAGTTCCCTGTCTCAGTTCCTGTTTGTGCCACAGGGAGTTGTATGCACTCCCTTCTCTCTCTCTCTCTCTCTCTCTCTCTCTCTCTCTCACACACACACACACCCCTTCTCTCTCTCTCACACACACCCCTACACCCAAGGCAGCTCTCATCAGGAAGGCTGAGCTGCAGCTAAAGGTCAAGTTTATTACAGCTGAGACAAAGAGACACATTCCTCCTGCTACACTGTTCCATCTTCTCACTGGCATGCAAACACCGCTTAAACAGGCCCTGGTCCTGCCGCTATCTCTTCCTGCAGGAGACCCCGTGGATTTAATAGAACAGAGGAGGAGTTGGAGGAGGAGGAGGAGGAGGAGGAGAGACTCCAGGTGCCAAGAAAGTGCTTCTTCTACCCTGCTTAAGAGCAAACCTCTCTGGAGGCAGGCAGGTGGCTTCTCCCAGCTGGGACTGCTCGTGAGAACCAAGAACCAAGACAGACATAGTTTGTCATTAAAAGTTTGTGTTGATTAATTCTGTTATTGTTTCTCCTACTTATAAGATAAATGTGTCTATTTTTAAAGATCTTGCAAAGCTCAGAAACATTATAAGAAAGCAAAAAGCACCCTACTCTCACAAGATAAATTCTTTTAAGGGAGCACAGTTCAGTTCAGTTCAGTTCAGTCGCTCAGTTGTGTCTGACTCTTTGCGACCCCATGAATCGCAGCACGCCAGGCCTCCCTGTCCATCACCAACTCCCGGAACTCACTCAGACTCAACGTCCATCGAGTCGGTGATGCCATCCAGCCATCTCATCCTCTGTCGTCCCCTTCTCCTCCTGCCCCCAATCCCTCCCAGCATCAGAGTCTTTTCCAAAGAGTCAACTCTTCGCATGAGGTGGCCAAAGTACTGGAGTTTCAGTTTTAGCATCATTCCTTGGCATCCCCTCTTCCAAGTTCACAGAAATATCTTATGTAAGGTTTAGGGAAAGCTGTATCAAATGCCTAACCTCAAGGATCTGCAAGGCAGCCCTGGCCCATTAGATATACTCTTTCCATGAACATATAGAGCCCTCATTTACTAAACAGTCTTGCTGCAGTGTCTTTCTGAAAGCATATTTCAGAAAGAAAGACCCTTTCAGTGAGATAATCTTCCACGGCTTTCAGAAAGGGTATTTACTCAGGAAGCACAGTGCGCTTGGGTGTTCTGCTAGGTCAGCAGTGAGCATTTGCATATTTGCCAATAAATCTGGTGCCTTCCAGTTCAGTGCTGCACTCTGTAATTACTGGCTCCCCCATGATTTATCAGCACCCAGTTGGCCATTTCTGTTTGCGTGAGGTCTGCATTCCAGAAAGCCCATGTGGGCCGGGGGATGAAAAAAGGAATTGGCGAGAAATCAGATCTGAATGAAAGAGGCCAGTGAAAAAAACATTTCAAATGTTTTCCAATATTAAAAAATACGCTGAGGGCTTGAAACCATGCATTAAAAGGTGGATAAAGAGGCAAATGTGTGTCAGTCCTTATTTAGGGAACAGAACCAAGGGGAGGCTGTGTCTGGGAGAGGAACGTGGAGAAGAGGTGGGTGATGACTTCAGATTCTGGCGGAGATGAATGTGATCACGGGGGTGACTCTGTGAAGTGGGCCAGAGAGGGGATGCGTGGATGCGGGGTGATGGGGAAGGTGTGCGGCAGAGTCACTGTGAGCCGTACCTGAGGTGTAGGTGGGACTTCAGACGAGTCTCCCAGAACCGCCGGAAGTCGAGGCTGGAGCTCACGGCACAGATCGGGACCACAAGGACAGGTTTGGGAATCAGTGGTTCCGTCCTCAGCTGGGGGTGAGGCCAGCCCTGCGGCAGTGTCTATGGGGCCTGGGAAACCTCAGCCCGCAGAGTCAGGCAGGGCAATAGTGCATCCCAGGGAGGGACGTTGCAGAACACAGGGAGGACGATGCCTGCCCCTAGGGTTACTCACCTCTGATAAGAAAAGACAGAAAACCCCCCTGGTTTCCACCGGAGGTTTCCATCATGATAGGAAGTCCTCCCAATAGTCCCTTCAGGGCTGTGATGGGACCTGTGGTCAGAAGCCAGACTGTGATTTGTCGGAAAAGGGACAAAGAAACTCTGTTTTCAATAATTCCTCCAGGTGCTTTAGACCAGATGGGAAGATATGGAAAAGCCCAAAAGGCAGAGAAAAAGCCAGGATCCCGGGGAGATCTTTTTTTTCATGGAAGGACAAACGCATCTTCTAAGCTGAGAGGGAAGTGGCTTGTGGAAAGATGTGAATTTGGAACACGCCCCCCAGCGGGATTTAAAACCCCCAAATCTATAGTGAGATCTTAGTGTGTGACAGGTCACTGGTGAAAATTGGCTTCCTGGCCATGGAACTCTTCTCAAGAAGCTTTAACTTAATACAAGTTGGGGGAAAAGGTTTGCATTTATGCCAATGAAAGATCTTTACATTAGTCCTGGGAAGGTATATGGGTTTCTCAAGTTTTCTTCACGATCTCTTGGTCTTTCTAAATCTATTGATAGAAAAACAGACGGAGACTTAAATATATACAGGAGGGATAAATAGATCAAGAGATTGATTGGTGGATAGATAGGCGTTAGATTGATAGAGGGTGAACAGGTCAAGCCTTCTTGGAAATAACGGATTGATAAATTGCTGGCAAACAAATCAACGATGCTTGAGTCCTTAGAGAGTCTGTATCTATGGACTGCTTTCAGCGGAATGGAGCTGGTTGACTAGGATTGCTAGCCGAAAACAAACCCAGAAGCTGGGCATTTCTGGGGCAAGGCTCTTTGGAGAATGACACAGAAGTTAAATAACTATCTCAGTGTAAAGTGGATGTCTCATAACCAAATGCACTCTTTCCAGCCTGGAAATGTAGTTCCATATCCTATTTAAGGGCTTTATGGGCATTAATCTTGGAACAATGCAAACCAAAAGGGGTCCCCTTCGTCTGCTCAGCCTGGGTCTTGCGCTCCCTGGTAGCCGGGAAATTGGGTAACACTGCTGACTCCTAGGAGTTGAATTTCAAACCCAATCCTTTGTGTTATCTCAAGTCATCAAAAAATAACAACCACCACAAGTACTTAGCTTATATTAAATTCTCACATAATCAATATCATAAAATAAGCTAAGCCCTAAAACAAAAACACGACCCAATATTATTCTTATAAAATTTTTAAAAGGCATTTTAAATACTATTCTCCGAACTTTTTAAATAACAGATGTGGTACAGTCAAATGTCTCCAATGAGCATCTTGCACTGTTTTCTCTGTAAAAATATACATTTAACCAGGTCTGTCAATTTGTTGTTGTTTAGTTGCTAAGTCATGTCTGACTCTTTTGCAACCCCATGGACCATAGCCCGCCAGGCACCTCTGTCCAGGGGATTCTCCAGGCAAGAATACTGGAGTGGGTTGCCGTTTCCTACTCCAGGGGATCTTCCCGACCCAGGGATCGAACCTGCACCTCCTGCATTGCTTCAGTTCAGTTCAGCTCAGTCGCTCAGTCGTGTCTGACTTTTTGTGATCTCACGGACTGCAGCATGCCAGACTTCCCTGTTCATCACCATCTCCCAGAGCTTCCGCACACTCAATTCTCAAGTCTGATGCCATTCAACCATCTCATCCTCTGCCGGTTGCTTCTCCTCCTGCCTTCAATCTTTCCCAACATCAAGGTCTTTTCAAATGAATCAGGTTTTCATGTCAGGTGCCAAAGGATTGGAGTTTCAGCTTCAGCATCAGTCCTTCCAATGAATATTCAGGACTGATTTCCTTTAGAACTGACTGGTTGGATCTCCTTGCAGCCCAAGAGATTCAGAAGACTCTTCTCCAACACCAGTTTAAAAACATCAATTCTTAGGCATTCAGCTTTTTTATGGTCCAACTCTCACATCCATACATGACCATTGGAAAAACCATAGCTTTGACTAGACAGACCTTTGTTGGCAAAGTAATGTCTCTGCTTTTTAATATGCTGTCTAGGTTTATCATAGCTTTTTTTTTTTTTTTCAAGGATCAAGCGTCTTTTAATTTCATGACTGCAGTCATCATCTTCAGTGATTTTGGAGCCCTCAAAATAGTCTGTCACTGTTTCCATTGTTCCCCTTCTATTTGCCGTGAAGTGATGGGACCAGACACCATGATCTCAGCTTTCTGAATGTTGAGCTTTAAGCCAGCTTTTTCACTCTCCTCTTTCACTTTCATCAAGAGGCTCTTTAGTTCCTCTTTGCTTTCTGCCATAAGGGTGGTGTCATCTGCATATCTGAGGTTATTGATATTCCTCCCTGCAATGTAGATTCCAGCTTGTACTTCATCCAGTCTGGCATTTAGCATGATGTACTCTGCAAAGAAGCGAAATAAGTAAGACGACAATATCCAGCCTTGACGTACTCCTTTCCCAGTTTGGAACGAGTCCGTTGTTCCATATCCAGTTCTAACTTGCTTCCTAACCTGCATACAGATTTCTCAGGAGGCAGGTCAGGTGTTCTGGTATTCCCATCTCTTTCAAAATCTTCCACAGTTTGTTGTGATTCAGATAGTCAAAGGCTTTTGCATAGTCAATGAAGCAGAAGTACATGGTTTTGTTTGTTTTTTTTTCTTGCTTTTTCTGTGATCCTGCTTTGGTAAGTGGATTCTTTACCACTGAACCAACAGGGAAGCCCTGGCATATTAACAGTGGCACCTAAAAGACAGAAAATGCTGCTGTCTTCATGAAGCACATTGGGCTATATTTCATTTCATCTGATTGCTATAAGGCTGGGTTCAGGTTTTAGCTGAAAGATGATCTTCCTAAGAAAGCATTTTTTTTCCTGCTTCAGAATGATTAACACTTAAATTAAGCTAATACAGATGATACTATGGGATGCTGATGTGGGAGAAGTGGTGATAAAGACGCAGTTAGCCAGGGTCTCCTGTGCGCAGGAAGCAGAAACCAAGACTAGGGCAGAAGTGTCGCTTGTCCCCGCGCGGGCCTCACGTCTCAAAGGCGGCTGCTCTGGATGCACCAGATGTCTGTCCGAACACGAGGCCCTAGATGAGCCCGTGCAAATTTGGAAGAAGAGAAACTTGTAGTGATTTTGGGGGCTTCAAAATCACTGCAGATGGTGACTGCAGTCATGAAATTAAAAGACACTTGCTGTTTGGAAGAAAAGTTATGACCAACCTAGACAGCATATTACAAAGCATAGACATTACTTTGCCAACAAAGGTCCGTCTAGTCAAGGCTATGGTATTTCCAGTGGTCATGTATGGATGTGAAAGTTGGACTATAAAGAAAACAGAGCACCGAAGAGCTGATGCTTTTGAACTGTGGTGCTGGAGAAGACTTTTGTGGGTCCCTTGAACTGCAAGGAAATTCAACCAGTCAATCCTAAAGGAAGTCAGTCCTGAATATTCATTGGAAGGACTGAAGCTGAAACCCCAATACTTGGTCACCTGATGCAAAGAACTGACTCATTTGAAAAGACCCTGATGCTGGGAAAGATTTAGGGCAGGAGAAGGGCTTGACAGAGGATGAGATGGTTGGATGGCATTACCAACTCAATGGACATGAGTCTGAATAAACTCCAGGAGTGAGTGATGGACAGGGAGGCCTGGCATGCTGCAGTCCATGGGGTCACAAAGAGTCAGACATGACTGAGCGACTGAACTGAACTGAACCGAAACTCGTAGGGGTTGGACCATCAAGGACATGTTCCAGATGAAGTCAGTGCTACAGCAGCTGTGGGAGGGGCCTGTCTGTACCTCTCTGTGACCTCCCAGACAGGTTCTGGTCCAAGCAAGCTGTGATGCACTGGGATAAAGCCAGCCCTTCAACTCCCGTGTCCCGCGGGATTCAGCCAGGCTGTCTGCAGCCTGCCCGTCATCATGGAAATTTTGAGCCCTAGGGAGGTGGCCTCTGTTCTTCAGCAGATTGTAGGTGATGACTCAGCAGTTTTCTCAGGTCCTCTTGGGAGGTGCTCTGGGCATATCCTGCTGCACCTGGGGTTCCCTGCGGGGTTTCTGTAGGATGGACCATGTGACAGAGCCACAGAGACATGTGGCCCAGGGGAGTAAGGGTGAGCTCCGAGAGAGGTCTTGTTCTTTCTTCCATCCCATGGTCTGGCTTTAAACCCTCAGAAGAGAAACGTGATCTAACGCATTTGCAGGAACCTCAGAAGCCTTGTGGGCTTCCCAGGTGGCGCCAGGTGTAAAGAACCAGCCTGCCAATGCAGGAAACTTAAGAGATGCAAGTTCGACCCCTGAGTCGGGAGGATCCCCGGAGGAGGGCATGGCAACCCACTCCAATATTCTTGCCAAGAGAGTCCTGTGGACAGAGGACCCTGGAGGGCTACTGTCCATGGGGTCGCAAAGAGTCACACATGCCTGAAGCATCTTAGCAAGCAGGCCCAAAAAGCCTTGCCCCAGCACGCTGGCCGTGGAGGGCTTGGTGTCGGCTGGGTGTCTCACTCAGCTGTTTCCCATCACTGATAAATATAGATTCCAGCAAATCTCATTTCACTGTGTTAGCTGACAGTCCAGATCACACAATTTGGCAATCTGTGAGGGCTTCTCAAGCCATCAGTTTGAATTAGCCAAGCTCTTCATAAGTTTTATGCTAATTTAAGATTTGGGGAAGATGAAAAAGAGCCTAAGTTTGTTGACAAGTGTGAGAGGAAAAATTATTCTGGCACGTGTTAAAAATGGCTAGGAAGACTTAATCTGAGGCTATTGCAAGGCGGGGGTGGATACCAACTAAAAATTGTCGTTCACTATCTGGTTCTGTAAGAACCAAGTCACTGGCCACTGAAGGCCCTGACCATTAACACACCGTGAAAGCACTTCAGAGGAGCTCAGGAAGGAGGCCCCTGCTCTGGGAAACTGAAGACAGGCCTTCAATAGCCAGATACTTTCAGGAGACTTTATGAGCCCACCATCTTGCATCTTCTCATACCAAAAAAAAAAACAAAAAACAAAAAAAACGACTAAGATCACTAATGGAGACATCTGTTTCTTGTGACCATCTGCAGTTCAGTTCAGTCACTCAGTCATGTCCAACTCTTTGCGACCCCACGGACTGCAGCATGCCAGGCTTCCCTGTCCATCACCAACTCCCAGAGTTTGCTCGAACTCACGTCTATTGAGTCGGTAATGCATCCAACCATCTCATCCTCTGTTGTCCCTTCCTCCTCCCGCCTTCAATCTTTCCCAGCATCAGGGTCTTTTCCAGTGAGTCAGTTCTTCACATCAGGTGGCCAAAGTATTGGAGTTCCAGCTTCAGCATGAGTCCTTCCAGCGAATGTTCAGGACTGATTTCCTTTAGGAGGGACTTAGTTGCAACCTTCTGCCAAAATGTGTGCTTCACTCTTTGTACACCCTTCAGTAAAACCACACGTACACAGACGTCCCTAAGAAAGGGTGTGCCCGGGTTTGGTTCTGCTTATGGTCCCTCTGAGTCTGTTGCCAGAGATTTTGAAACTACGGGGCTTTAATGTTTACCAGTTTTGGTAGCCTATGAACGTCTGCCTCGTTGTAGTCGCGTCCGTCTGGAGCCACGCACATTGTCGCTGCACACCTACCGCAGCTGTCACCTGCTTCAGTCTCCTGCTGGTGACCTGCTCCCAGTTCTGCAGCTGATAGTCGAGTCTGAGACCAGTGCTCCAAACACTCCACCCACTGCTATCCATCATTCTGGCTAGTTTTTGTTTGTAACTGTCCTGGGCTGTAATAGAAGCCGTATTAGAAACTGTTAAGATGGTGTTTTGGCTTTTGCTTCCTCTGACTATTTCACGACGACACTCAGATTTTTGTTCATTTTGGTAGTGAGTCTCACTGACAACAAAATTACTTAGAAATCATTTGGTTGATATTAATGTACCTGTGCGTGTGTGCTCAGTTGTATCAGACTACTTTGCCAGCCCCAGGGACTATAGCCTGCCAAGCTCCTCTGTCCATGTGGCTTCCCAGGCAAGAATACTAAAGTGGGTTGCCACTGATTCCTCCAGGGCATCCTCCCGACCCAGGGATCAAACCCACGTCTTCTGCCTTAGCAGGCAAATTCTTTTCCACTAGTGCCATCTGGGGAGCCTTATTAATATTTTAATATGCTATCAAAATCTTCTGCTGTTCATATACAATTATTTTAAATATGGGCCTGGCATGCTGCGATTCATGGGGTCACAAAGAGTTGGACACGACTGAGCGACTGAACTGAACTGAACATTCTTTGGCCAAATACTTGAATAAGCTTGAGTGTTTCTGCTCTACCAATGAGAAAGGATGTCATGAAAATGCTTGCCTCTGCATCCTCTGGGAATACTTCATAAAACCCCATGCAGTGAAGACGGAAGGAGTGCCATCCATCTGTGACGTATGCCACGGGGAAGGGGGCTCCTGACATCCAAGCGCACAGGTGGTGCCCCGAGGGCGTGAGGGGCCTGGCCTGGGCTCCTGCAGCCCCACCTGAATCCACAGGAGAGTCAGTGCAGATGGAATCAGATTCTTGAGCCTGAGAAATTCCCTGTGAGCACAGCTGGCGCGTTAAATTATGTCCATGCTCGGTACTGCTTCTGAACATGTCAGGGTGAGTTGTGGATTAAAATCACAACTTCAGCTACCAAGCTTTAGACCTTCCTGTTTCGAGAGTGAAATGTTCTCATCATTTTTTAAAAACTAGTGTGTTGGGTTTTTTGTTGTTGTTGAGAAGGATCGCAGGGGGCTTCCCTGGCAGCCCAGTGGTTAGGCCTCCGCCTTCCACTGCAAGGGGCGCAGGTTGGGTCCCTGGTCAGCGAGTTAAGATCCCACATGCCTCAAGGCCAAAAAACAAAGCATAAAAAAGAAGAATACTGTAACAAATTCAAGGCTTTAAAATCGTTTTTGAAAAGATGAATTGCGGGATCCCTTAGTTGACTCATTGGAAAAGACTCTGATGCTGGGAGGGATCGGGGGCAGGAGGAGAAGGGGACGACAGAGGATGAGATGGCTGGATGGCATCACGGACTCGATGGATGTGAGTCTGAGTGAACTCCGGGAGTTGCTGATGGACAGGGAGGCCTGGTGTGCTGCGATTCATGGGGTCGCAGAGTCACACACGACTGAGCGACTGAACTGAACTAAACTGAGCTTAGTTGGGGTGATGTAATGGTCTCCTAAATATTGCTGACGGACAGCATGAAGGTCCTGGGTGAAAATTACTAATATCTGATGCAGGATCCTTGGCCAGAGAGAACCACACTTGTTCAAATATCAAGGATCTGTACTTCCCAGTGTTAGCAAGCTTTGATGAAATGACCTAATGTGTGCCAGGCCCTTTACACAATGATTCCACTTAACCATTGTGACAGGTGCATAAGGTCATTGTTAGGAACCGTATTTTACTTAAGAAGAAAATATACCTTATGGAAGTTCATTTGTCCACTGATCTCCTAGGAAGGACATTGTCCTGATTAGACCTAGCCCTAGATGATCTGAGAAGTTCAGAGTCTGATCTTCTGCCCAAACATTTCATTGTCTCACCTCTGCACGTAAGACAAACATCTTCTTAAGTACTGTTCTGCCAACAATCTTGTTAGAAGACCCTAAGGGAAGGTGTGCTTCAGGTTTGGTGATGCAAGCAATTCAACATTGCTGAGCACCTGTTGTGAGCTGGGGACATTTTCACTCCAGCATTAAAGTCCAGGTTTCAAAATGCAAATGGATGCAGGACAATAATGATTCAGCTATATAAGAGAGGTGTGAAGCCTGATGGGAATTCACGGAACTGAGATTAGGGTCTAAAAGGAAAAGGGGGCTGATGGAGGCTGTAGGAGACCCTCTTCATGAAGGGACAATCAGAGGCAGAGTACTTAAAAAGTACTCTTGTTTAAAAAGAGATACGAGACAGTCCAGTCTTCAGACTGACTTCTCATTAAAAGTTTCAAAATATAAAGAAATATAAACTATAGAGGATCCTGCTGTGATTTACGTTGGAGAGTGTTTTGCCTATGTTCTCCTCTAGGAGTTTTATAGTTTCTGGTCTTACGTTTAGATCTTTAATCCATTTTGAGTTTATTTTTGTGTGCGGTGTTACAAAGTGATCTAGTTTCATTCTTTTACAAGTGGTTGACCAGTTTTCCCAGCACCACTTGTTAAAGAGATTGTCTTTACACCATTGTATATTCTTGCCTCCTTTGTTGAAGATAAGGTGTCCATAGGTGTGTAGATTTATCTCTGGGCTTTCTATTTTGTTCCATTGATCTATATTTCTGTCTTTGTGCCAGTACCATACTGTCTTATGACTGTGGCTTTGTAGTAGAGCCTGAAGTCAGACAAGTTGATCAAGCAAGCCGATTATACAGAGTGAATTTAGCCAGAAAGAAAAACACCAATACAGTATACTAACACATGTATATGGAATTTAGAAAGATGGTAATGATAACCCTGTATGTGAGACAGCAAAAGAGACACAGATGTATAGAACGGACTTTTGGACTCTGAGGGAGAGGGAGAGGGTGGGATGATTTGGGAGAATGACACTGAAACATGTATACTATCATGTAAGAAATGAATCGCCAGTCTATGTTCAATACATTTTACAGGATGCTTGGGGCTGGTGCACAGGGATGATCCAGAAAGATGATATGGGGTGGGAGGTGGGAGGGGGGTTCAGGAATGGGAACTCATGTACACTCGTAGTGGATTCATGTCAATGTATGGCAAAACCAATACAGTACTGTAAAATAAAATAAAATTAAAATTAAAAAAAAGAAATAAAAACTATAGACTAGAAATTCATAATTTGATCATAGTGGATAAATGGAAATTTTCTCTTGTGATTTCCACATTCTCATAGTTAAAATATATCTTCAGACATTGGTGTTACAATATTCAGTGAGAAAATCATGTACCCTAAGGAAACAGTAGCTCACAGGAAAGCTTCAAGGTATCATTTGTTAGTGCTTCTAGTGTTATACAGAGTACACCTGCTATTTTTCTGTTATCTCAGGTATAAGATGTTGTCTCCAAATGTGAGTTGTGTTCTGAGAGCTTGTAGATAACAGAGCGAGACAAGGAGCCACTCAGGCACCCAGCCCCACCCTGTGGTCAGTTACTCACCCCTGTATCAGTTACTCTTTGCTGCATAACAACCATCCCCCCAAACCAAGGCTTTAGAACAAGGTATCTATCTTTGCTCCCATGTCTGTGGGTCTTCAAGGGTTCTGTGGATCTCCACTGGGATGGGTGGGGATGGCACTGCTTCCCACATCAGACCTGTGGTCCAGGTCCACCCACACATCTTAATCTGGAGTCAAGGCTGAAAGCCCAGCAGTCACCATGGGAACATGTTCTCATGGCAACAGCAGAGATCTGAGATGCTGAGTGGACATGTGTGAGACCTGTGGTAAGAAATGGAACACAGTCTCTTCTGCAGATATACCATCGGGTGAAGCAAGTCCCATGGCCGAGTCCAGAGTGAAGGGGCAGGAAAGGCACACTGTGAGGAGGGCAGGAGTGTGTGGATGCAGAGAGATCTGAGGAGCTGGGCGCACACTCGTCTCCTGGAGCCTTTATGATGTAGCTTTGACCTCACTGTCTTGTGACTTTCTGATTGTGCATGGTAGGCTACATGGCTTGCTTTATTTACCACCTTTATTTACTTATTACAGAGGATGTCTCTTAGTATATAAATGCAGCCTTACTATATGGCTTAAAAGTTATATACCATTAAGACTAAGAATTAACCTCTTTGATGAGGCTTTATAAATCCTAGAACTATAGTTATTGGTCAGATTTAGTTCATTCCACTTATCAGTGCATTTCTTGCCTGAGACATAGAGAGGTATTTAATCCACCATTACTATGTTTTTTCTTTAATACTTTCAATAATAAGGGTGCCTTCTTTCTCTGAGATTATGAAATGTGTCAATCTTTCTACTTGCCAGGAAGTGATACTATCATAGGGCCAAGATTCCATGGGCCACAGAGCAGGTACCAGCCAGCACTCCTGGCAAGTCTTCCCCGGCATCTTTTCACACCTGAGGAAGAGTTCCAGCTCTGTATTTGTAGGCTTGTTGTAACTGATTAGATAGAGTTTCTGGCATGTCCATAGTTAAAATCATGTTCCTTTCAGTTCAGTTCAGTTCAGATGCTCAGTCGTGTCCGAATCTTTGCGACACCATGAATCATAGCACGCCAGGCCTCCCTGTCCATCACCAACTCTGGGAATTCACCCAAACTCACGTCCATCCACTCGGTCATGCCATCCAGCCATCTCATCCTCTGTCATCCCCTTCTCCTCCTGCCCTCAATCCCTCCCAGCATCAGAGTCTTTACCAATGAGTCAACTCTTCGCATGAGGTGGCCAAAGTACTGGAGTTTCAGCTTCAGCATCAGTCCTTCTAATGTACGCCCAGGACTGATCTCCTTTAGGATTGGCTGGCTGGATCTCCTTGCAGTCCAAGGGATTCTCAAGAGTCTTCTCCAACACCACAGTTCAAAAGCATCAATTCTGCAGTGCTCAGCCTTCTTCACAGTCCAACTCTCACATCCATACGTGACCACAGGAAAAACCATAGCCTTGACTAGATGGACCTTTGTTGGCAAAGTAATGTCTCTGCTTTTCAATATGCTATCTAGGTTGGTCATAACTTTTCTTCCAAGGAGTAAGCGTCTTTTAATTTCATGGCTGCAATCACCATCTGCAGTGATTTTGGAGCCCCCAAAAATAAAGTCAGCCACTGCTTCCACTGTTTCCCCATCTATTTGCCATGAAGTGATGGGACCGGATGCCATGATCTTCATTTTCTGAATGTTGAGCTTTAAGCCAACTTTTTCACTCTCCTCTTTCACTTTCATCAAGAGGCTTTTTAGTTCTTCTTCACTTTCTGCCATAAGGGTGGTGTCATCTGCATATCTGAGGTTACTGATATTTCTCCCAGCAATCTTGATTCCAGCCTGTGCTTCTTCCAGCCCAGCGTTTCTCATGAGGTACTTTGCATAAAAGTTAAATAAGCAGGGTGACAATCTACAGCCTTGACATACTCCTTTTCCTATTTGGAGCCAGTCTGTTGTTCCATGTACAGTTCTAACTGTTGCTTCCTGACCTGCATACAGGTTTCTCAAGAGGCAGGTCAGGTGGTCAGGTATTCCCATCTCTTTCAGAATTTTCCACAGTTTATTGTGATCCACACAGTCAAAGACTTTGGCATAGTCAATAAAGCAGAAATAGAATTTTTTCTGCAGCTCTCTTGCTTTTTCCATGATCCAGTGGATGTTGGCAATTTGATCTCTGGTTCCTCTGCCTTTTCTAAAACCAGCTTGAACATCAGCAAGTTCACGGTTCATGTATTGCTGAAGCCTGGCTTGGAGAATTTTGAGCATTACTTTACTAGCGTGTGAGATGAATGCAATTGTGCAGTAGTTTGAGCATTCTTTGGCATTGCCTTTCTTTGGGATTGGAATGAAAACTGACCTTTTCCAGTCCTGTGGCCACTGCTGAGTTTTCCAAATTTGCTGGCATATTGCGTGCAGCACTTTCACAGCATCATCTTTCAGGATTTTAAAAAGCTCAACTGGAATTCCATCACCTCCACTAGCTTTGTTCATAGTGATGCTTTCTAAGGCCCACTTGACTTCACATTCCAGGATGTCTGGCTCTAGGTGAGTGATCACACCATCGTGATTATCTGGGTTGTGAAGTTCTTTTTTGTACAGTTCTTCTGTGTATTCTTGCCACCTCTTCTTAATATCTTCTGCTTCTGTGAGGTCCAGACCATTTCTGTCCTCTATTGAGCCCATCTGCATGAAATGTTCCCTTGGAATCTCTAATTTTCTTGAAGAGATCTCTAGTCTTTCCCATTCTGTTGTTTTCCTCTATTTCTTTGCATTGATCAGTGAGGAAGTCTTTCTTATCTCTCCTAGCTATTCTTTGGAAAGGATAAAGAACTCTTATTGACCATATGCAAATAATTATATGATCAAGAAAAGTGAACACGATTTGTGAAAGTCACTTAGTTGTATCTGACTCTTTGAGACCCCATAGACTCTTACAGTCCATGGAATTCTCCAGGCGAGTTTACTGGAATGCATAGCCTTTCCTTTCTCGAGGGGATCTTCCCAACCGAGGGATGGAACCCAGGTCTCCTGCATTGCGGGCAGATTCTTTACCAGCAGAGCCACAAGGGAAGCCCAAGAATACTGGAGTGGGTAGCCTATCCCTTCTCCAGGGGATCTTCCCTACCCAGGAATTGAACCGGGGTCTCCTGCATTGCAGGTGGATTCTTTACCAACTGAGCTATCAGGGAAGCCTAAACATGATTTAGGAAAATTAATTACTTTATAGTTAACCATTGGCATCATTTTTCGAAAAGGTTTGTAGACAGAGACAGTTAACATATATAAATATTTTCTATTAGAATTGCTACACTTAAGTGTGCTAACCATTTATTATATATATATCTAATATATAAGAACTTTCATAAGATTTTTTCTTTTTTCTCAAGTCTGAAGGATTAGTTGAAACACGATATTATTTAAGGACTGTCTCATTTCACTCTGTATGACTAGTTAAACTGTGTGTTACACATAAATGAAGAAGAGACAAATAGCTTTTCATATGCTCATTAAAAACATTTAATCATGATTAAATCCATTCTCTGAGTCCGCTTCATCCTCTGTAAATTCTTTCTGATGACTTAATGTTGAGCAGATGACTTTCACAAAGTCATCTGTTTGGGGAATAAAGCTTGGGAGCTGTCGCTCAGTCCCAGGATGGACACTTGTCCCATGTTCCTTGGGACACTGTCAGCTTTCATGGAGATTTATGAGTCCTTGAGCAGAGTCGCTGTGGTGGGAATGACCAGGAGCACCTCAGAGTTTAGCCATTTGTTGCAGCTTTTTTTGACATTTCCCAGAAGATCCAAGGGCTACTGTCACATACAGCCAGGCCTTGAGGGGAGTGTAAGGGAGATGAGAAAACACCGACCAACGAGAATCAGGGGGGAGAAATGGCTCCGGTAAACTGACCTCAGCGGCTGTATCAAAGTGGGGGTGAGCAGGGCCTCGTTAGAAGGACGTGCGTAACCAAGTGATAAGACTAAATCCAAAGCTAATCTCAGCTGGTGGACTGATGCAGCTCGCGAGGATGCTGACACAACCCCAGAATAGTTTCACTTATCCCGTCAGGCCAGCAGGCTGATCACTCCCAAGAGACAAGTGTATGTGTGCATCCAAACTCACGTGGGTGACATTTTATTTCTTCTGAATAGCCCAGAGAGCAGGGTTCACTTTGTACTGTCCCTGCTGTCTTGGGGCTGGTTCAGTAAATAGTGGAGCTCTAAGGCAATGGCACCCCACTCCAGTACTCTTGCCTGGAAAATCCCATGGATGGAGGAGCCCGGTGGGCTGCAGTCCCTGGGATTGCTAAGAGTCAGACACGACTGAGCGACTTCACTCTCACTTTTCACTTTCATGCATTGGAGAAGGCAATGGCAACCCACTCCAGCATTCTTGCCTGGAGAATCCCAGGGACGGGGGAGCCTAGTGGGCTGTCTGTGGGGTCTCACAGAGTCGGACACGACTGAAGCGACTTAGCAGCAGCAGTAGCAGTCAGTGGAGCTAATTAAAACCCAAGCGTGGCATGCTGCGTGCGTGCTCAGTTGCTCAGTAGCATCCAATTCTGAGACTCCGTGCACTGTAGCCCGCCAGGCTCCTCTGTCCGTGGGATTCTCAGGATCCTGGAGTGGGCTACCATTTCCTTCTTCAGGGGTTCTTCCTATGCAGGGATAGAAATGAGGGTGCCAAAAAATACCAGAGCCAATTTCCCTTAGGTTGCTGCCTGCTGGTTGGAAAGGGAAGTGTGCCTCTCTCAGATGGTACAGCATCAAAGGTTCTGGGCAGGTAAAGCTGGAGACCCAGACCTCACTAAGTCAGTCAGTTCAGTCACTCAGTCCTGTCCAACTCTTTGCGACCCCATGAACCACAGCACGCCAGGCCTCCCTGTCCATCACCAACTCCCAGAGCTTGCTCAAACTCATGTCCATTGAGTCAGTGATGCCATCCAACCATCTCATCCTCTGTCATCCCCTTCTCTGCCTGCCCTCAATCTTTCCCAGCATCAGGGTCTTTTCCAGTGAGTCAGTTTTTCATATCAGGTGACCCATGCATTGGAGCTGCAGCTTCAACATCAATCCTTTCAATGAGCATCCAAGACTGATCTCCTTTAGAATGGACTAGTTGAATTTCCTTGCTCTCCAAAAGACTCTCAAGAGTCTTCTCCAGCACTACAGTTCAAAACCATCAGTTCTTCAGCGCTCAGTTTTCTTTATAGTCCAACTCTCACATCCATACCTGACTACTGAAAAAACCAAAGCTTTGACTAGATGGACCTTTGTTGGCAAAGTAATGTCTCTGCCTTTTAATAAGCTGTCTAGGTTGGTCATAACTTTTCTTCCAAGGACCTCACTAAGAGGGGCCCCTGTTTCAGTTACTCAGCATACTGAGCAGACTGTATTGTCTTCCCAAATCTATAATGGTTTAAATCAATCAGGCTACCAATTAGAAGCTTGTCTTATTTTTGCAAACAAATTAGATGATGATGAGATTCTTGTGCTCAGCCTTGTCCGACTCTTTGCACCCCATGGACTGTAGCCCACCGGGCTCCTCTGTTCATAACATTTCCCAGGCAAGAACCCTGGAGGGGCTGCCATTTCCTTCTCCAGGGGAGCTTCCGGACCCAGGGCGCAAACCCAGCTCCGCTGCATCTGCAGCACTGGCAGGCGGATTCTTTACCGCTAGCACCCCCTGGGAAGCCCAAACAAATTAGGGGCACTGCTGAATCTAACCCCCTCTCCCACCACCAAAATGAACTTCTCTGTGTAGGCATTCACCCATCTCCATACTTTAAAGTGGAGATGAGAACAAGTGATTTTGTAACCGATATAAGAAAACAGATTATTGGGGCCCCAGTACATTTGTGTCTTGATGTTTGAGATGTCAGCATATTTTCTGATGAAGTCAATCGAATAATTCGAAATCCCTGTGCATTCTTGTGCTGTTCAGATATCTAAATCTGAAGACTCAATTTATTTGGAAAATGTCATGTAGCTGGAGCAAAGAGGAGTGATGATAGCTTTGAGCAAATTCAGTTTAACTCAATCAATATCCTCCTCAACTGAAAAGGAAAGATTCAGTGTTTAAGTTAACTTCCACAGTCTTGATGTATGATGCTCCTGAGCCCTAAAGAGGAGGAATCCATGCCATTTATAAATGGTATTCTCCACAACACAAATAACTGCTGTTTACACTCTGGGGTATCCAGGGGTATCTGAAGCCTGATCTGCCATGTTATCTTATAAAGGCTAAATGGCAGCAATATTAACTATAAACATATTGCAAATCTGCTAACTCATGGATAATGTTTACTCCAAGGTCTGCACTGTATCTTCCTGGATCCCAGGAGATGCTGTCCTATTCCTTTCCCTCCAAAATAATATTGTCACTTACATCTTAGAAGCAAAACAGTAGCAGAAAAGAAGTTTCTCTGCATCAAGTCAGTCAGTGTATGAATACAGTAACACCTGCAAGAACCACAAAGCCCACTGGGCTAGCCAATGATATTTTATTTATAAGCCTGTCACTTTTCATATCAAAAAAGCCTGATGGGAGGGACCACTTCGATGCCCACTGTATCTGAGGGGCTACGGAGGCCTGGGGCATCGCTCGTGCAGCTCTCCGTGTTGACATTAATGAATTCTGTTGCGCTTCTATTTGCCATTGGGTCCGGGTCTACATCTGCACACACATGAAGAAGTTTTCGTGTTTTCTACGATGGGAGCTGACACTACAGAACATCTGTGTAGGTTATTCCTCCCGCAAACATCGAGCTTGTCTGTTTGTACATCTGGAGAATATAAAATAGGGCATCCTAGTCACTCTTCCATCACACTTTTATGTGGTTAAAAATTCCACTTAGAACATTAAATCACAAAGCTTTAAATGCATGTTCCTCTTCGTGATTTCAAGTCCTTTGGATTAGTGTTAATCCTGGCATTATCTTTGTGAAAGAGACCACGGAAGGGAACACCTGTGACCCATGTCTCCATCGCAGTGGGAATTAGCGTGTTGCAAAGAGGCTGAAATATGTAAAAGGGTCACTGCCTGAGCTTGGCAAGGTGCCTGGAGAGAACAGAGTGTTCTAGCTCCACCCGGCAGAAGCTGGGAGGGGAAGGCAGTCCCAGCAGAGGAATGCTACCCCAGGGGCAGCCTGGTAGCCCTCGTGAAGTCGAGTGCACAAGCTCATCACCCCTGGTACCCCTGAGGGTCTGGATGTAAAACAGCCTCCCACTTGAAGCTCAGACTGTTGCCCACTTTGAGTAGTGTATGATGGAGAGTGTCCACCTGGGTTCGAGTCCTTTCTCCACTGACCCTTCTGCTGCATGTCAAGTGACTAAGTGGGGGCTTTGTTCTAGAGTTTGTATGAGGATCCAATGAGATGATAGAAGCCGGGCGTCTGGGGCAGGTCTGGCCACACAGAAGCTTTCAGAATGTTGACTGCTCTCCTCACACTTCTTGAACTGCTCCTGGAGCCTTCAGAGGGCCCTGCACCAGAAGCATCCTCACTATCCCCTTCATCAGGGTCCTAGAGGCCCTGGGCTTGTCCCAGGCAGAGGCCACACAAGCTGGGGTCCTGTTCACTGCTCAGCTCTACTTAAATGGGAACTATTTCATATAAAATCACTGAAACTGGACAAGTGACAGCAAAGATGGGATTAAAACTTCCTTTCAACTAGCAGCCTCCCTATGGGTCTCCCTGGGGACACTCCAAATTGGTGAAGATGCCTCGCTGTGTTTGGTATAACTTTGAGAAGTAACAGGAGCCTCATCAGACATCAACTTATCATCTGTCAGTCCTTCACACTGAGGACTAATGTCTCAGATATTGTTATTTCGCTGTTCATTCACTGAGTCAGGTCTGACTCTTTGCAACTCCATGGACTGCAGCACACCAGGCTTCCCTGTCCTTCTCTGTCTCTTGAAGTTTGCTCAGATTCATGTCCCTTGAGTCGGTATTGCTATCTAACCATCTCATCCTCAGTTGTCCCCTTCTCTTTTTGCCTTAAATCTTTCCTAGTATCAGGATCTTTTCCATTTAGTCAGGTCTTTGCATCCGGCGGCCAAAGTGTTAGAGCTTCTCTGTCAGCATCAGCCCTTCCAGAAAATATTAAGGGTTGATTTCCTTTAGGATTGACTGGTTTGATCTTCTTGCATTCCAAGGGACTCTCAATTTCTAGGGTAGCTAACTCATTATTTTATAATGATTTTTATCATAATTCAGAGTGATGTTTATCAGCCTCATCTCTAAACTGGGAGGACATCTCTCTTTTTGCAGCATATATACTGACTGTCCATATACATGAGTAATGAAATACCAAGTAACTATTATGTTTCTGTATATTAAATTAAAACTAAGTTTCTTGGTACCTTAATAATAGGTAAAATCTACAAGAGGCAACAATTTCCAGGGAGCACCTTTTCCATGTTCCTCAGGCAGGTACTTTTGGGTATTAACTGTTGCTGTGCCTAGTAGCAGGGAGGAGTGTGACCCTTTATGATCATTTAATCCCCCTCCTTCTTCCTATCACAGATGGAAATTAGGAGCCAGTAGCTTGGATGACTTGTCCAAGGTTACCGGGTTTGAGTCTCATTTCAATATATTTTAAAATGTGTATGCAAATGTTTGCCTAAACAGAAATCTGACAATGAATGAGTCTAGATGAGATCATTATCTTTCAAAAAATGACCTCAAAAGAATCATCTAAGTTTGTAAATGAATGACTCCAACTGGGATAACAAGAAGTCTGTCTTTTGTGTCAAGATGATATGTGTTTAGACCCTGTTGCTGCTTTTCAGGTTGTAGCTCAAGAACAGCTGATCCTAAGTCTTGTGGGCATTCAGTGGAAAATGAGTAATGAAGGTCAAAGAAAGCTGTTGGTTTTCAACAAAGTCCTCAAGGAGCCACATAGACAGAAGGAAATCTGAAAGGTTCTATATAATTCTCAGCAAGCCAGCTAAATAATCTTAAGTGTACACATGGTTTTTCCAGAAGTCATGTACAAATTTGAGAGTTGGACCGTAAAGAAGGCTGAGTGCCGAAGAATTGATGCTGGGAAAGACTCTTGAGAGTCCTTTGGACAGCAAGAAGATCCAACCAGTCCATCCTAAAGGAGATCAACCCTGAGCATTCATTGGAAGGACTGATGCTGAAGCTGAAGCTCCAGTCCTTTGGCCACCTGATGTGAAGGGCAGACTCACTAGAAAAGACCCTGATGCTGGGAAAGACTGAGGGCAGGGGGAGAAGGGAGCAATGGAAGATGAGACGGTTGAATGGTATCATTGACTCCAGGAGTTTGAGAGAACTCTAGGAGATGGTGAAGAACAGGGAAGCCTGGCGTGCTGCTGTCCATAGGGTCGCAAAGAGTCGGACATGACTTAGCAACTGGACGACACAAGTGCACAAATGGCAGCAGCCTGGCCACCTTTGTAAGAAACTCACCATCCCAGCAGGTTAGAACCAGAAAGTTAGAAGTGTGGCTGGAACTGGAGACCTGAACCAGCCTCGGAGTTTCTAGGAGCGACAAGCTGGGTCATCAGATTCCCTGTGGCTGTGTGCCTATGCACACATGTGTGTGTACTTGTGGGAGAGACGCAGGCAGGAAATCGTCGAGCGAGTGACTTGAAATCTGCAAGCATACCCAGGCACACAGGGAAATGCGACTTACTGCACAATCATGCTTGAAAGTCAGTCATCCAAGGTGAGAGTCGGCAAACTTTTTTTTTTTAATGAATCGCGTTTTTTTCTTCCGTATGCCAAGCATGTTACCCACCTACCCACAGTCTTTCACTAATACCCAGTGTAGGAACTCTGAAAGAAGGCAGCTCCGGCTGAAACGAGTAGAGTGGAGCCCTACCCATCAGATGCCCTCCCGCCTCTTCCCCCAGGCCTCTCCCCCAGCCCAGCCCTGACCTCAGAGGCGGTTGCAGTGGACGTTTGGGTTCAAACAGACATCTCACGTTGGTTGAATCTATGATGGCTCAATTTTATGCGTCAGCTGGGCTAGGCTCTGGTGCCTTATTGTTGTGTTCAGACACTAGTCCAGAGGTTGCTATGAAGGTATTTTTTAGATGTGATTATTGTTTAAATCAG
Source organism: Redunca redunca (assembly GCA_006410935.1). NCBI lineage: Eukaryota > Metazoa > Chordata > Mammalia > Artiodactyla > Bovidae > Redunca > Redunca redunca. The sequence continues at coordinate 643,833 of SJYQ01006140.1, read as the reverse complement.
TAGACGCCTCACCGCAACCCTGTTCCTTAGACAAACCTCTGCAGACTGTCTCAAAATAACCACCCTATAGGGGTCTGTACGGCAGGGTCTTTTATAGAACAGAGATGGAGTGGGGGTGGTTAAACAAAATAAAAAGGCCATTAATCTTGCAAATATCTCCTAGAATGGTCAAGCCTCACGCAGGGGATGTGTTAATTTCTTCCTTCCTGCCATCCACAGGTGGACATGGTTCTGAACAGAAGCAGTTTAGTTTAACCGTCAGGCAGAGGGACAGGATTCTCTGAGCCAGGCCACTGTGAATGATGATAAGAGCAAAAGCAATGGAGAGCAAGTCAAAGACAACAGTTCCATCATAGGGGTCAGAACTGGCTTTCCCCTGCAACACCACAACACTGGACACGCTTGCTTTGTGATGACCGCGTGGCTGCAGGGCCCACGCCCAAGGGGACGTATGACGTGTCACTAGGCACAGACCCCGAAAGCGGAGCAGGCCCCCTAAAACCTCGGTCCTAAGGGCACAGCCAGCAGAGAGGGAAGCCTTTCGTGGTTTGTCAAGAGGAGGTGATGGGTTTGATGTCATCCCTGCTCTGCCAGTTCCAGTCCCCTCTGTGCTCCCCTGGCTGGGGGCGTCCTTGTTTTGTGCAGCCATTTATGACAACACACACAGGTGCAAGGTCATGGCATTCACAGGGGCAAGGTCAGGGCCCTGCGTCATCAGAGCTCGCCTCCCAAGAGCTCAGGGAATGAAAGCCGGGCCAGCACTCACAGCCCCCATGTTTCAGTGATTCCAAAGCACGTGGAACCCGGACAGGCTGGGATTGTCCCTCGGGTCACTCAGGTACCGAGGGGGCCGCACCCCATCGGGAATCAGTGCTCACCCGGGACAGGCTGCTGCATCTGCTCTCTGTCACTGCAGGTGGACCAGCCAGGCCGTCAGCTGGGGACAGACCCACAGGAGGAAGGCAGGCTGGTAGGACAGGTGCTGAGCAAGGTAAGAAGACCCAGGCAGCTTCTTGGAGGCAGACTCCAATGGGGCAAGGGGCACCCCGAATGTCTTGAGTGTTCCATTCAGTTCCGTTCAGTCAGTCAGTTATGTCTGACTCTGCAACCCCATGGACTGCAGCACGCCAGGCCTCCCTGTCCATGACCAACTCCCAGAGTTTACTCAAACCATGTCCAGCAAGTCGGTGATGCCATCCAACCATCTTATCCTCTGTCACCCCCTTCTCCTCCTGCTCTCAATCTTTCCCAGTATCAGGGTCTTTTCCAGTGAGTCAGCTCTTCATATCAGGTGGCCAAAGTATTGGAGTTTCAGCTTCAGCATCAGTCCTTCCAGTGAACACCCAGGACTGAGCTCCTTTAGGATGGACTGGTTGGATCTCCTTGCAGTCCAAGGGATGCTCAAGAGTCTTCTCCAACACCACAGCTCAAAAGCATCAGTTCTTCGGTGCTCAGCTCTCTTTATAGTCCAACTCTCACATCCATCCATGACCACTGGAAAAACCAAAGCCTTGACTAGAAGGGCCTGAGTGTTAGGACGTGGGAAAGACTCGGCCGCCATGCCAGGAGCTCTGCTGAAAGGACACACCCATCAAGGACAGGGGCTACGCTGCCACTCATCCGGATTCCTCCGGTCTCGGGGACATTGCCCAGGGAGAGGTGTGTGCTGCCAGCTGAGAGCAGGGGACACGCCTGTGACGCCCGAGACCCTCTGACTCTCTTCTCCACCATCTGGGTGACGGGAAGACCCAAGGACCTTGTCAGTGTTTTCTAGAAACCTACGACGAGACCACACCCCACACGTCATACGCTGACAGCCTGGGAAGCCTGTGACATTTCACCGTGGGCGCGAATCCCCCCCAGAATCCACTCCTGGGTTTTCTCAATTAATCTTTTAGTTCAGTTTATATTTGTTTTCCTTTTATGTTCCTTTGTATCCCTATCTGTTGATGGGGGTATATTTATTATATACTTTCAGGGTTTTTTTTTTTCCACTCTAGGTTATTACAAGATAATGAATATAATTCCCCATGTGTTAATCGCTCAGTCGTGTCTGACTCTTTGCAACCCCGTGGACTGTAGCCCTCCAGGCTTCTCTGTCCTTGGGATTTCCCAGGCAAAAGTACTGGAGTGGGTTGTCATTTCCATAGTTCTTCTGTTACACAGTAAATCCTGGTTGCTGATCTCTTTAACCCATAATAGTTTATATTCTCAATGCCTATGAATACGCTGGTCACGTCTTTAATAACACTCTGCTCCCAGCCTTCTGGAGTGTAGATATCAAAATAAAACCCACAGAAGGTGGTCTGAACAACGGAACCTTTGAGGAAAGGCTCAGTGCCCCACCTGGAGCAGGTGTGGTGGATTGCAGGGGCGTGATTTTCTGGTTCCAGAATTAACTCCAGACAATACCTCCAGAGCGAAATAGAACATAGTCTATGGGATATTTTACCTGTTATATTGATTGTGTTGACTTAAATTTTACATAATAATTAGGGGGCAATTAAAACCCATCCACAGTCAACAAACTTTGAAATAACACTTCAGTCTTAGCAAAGTATTTATAGAAAACAGCACACAGACTGACATGTATTTGCAGAGCCTAAACCTTAAGGCAATTTATCTGTTAATACCTGGAAGGGATGTGGGTTTTCCATTTTATTCCATCTGGAAGAAATCTAAAGCATTTCCTTTTCCATCCCATGTCAATGAGAAGACTAACACTGGGAAAGATTGAAGGCAGGAGGAGAAGGGGACAATAGAGGATGAGATGGTTGGATGGCATCACTGACGCGATAGACATGAATTTGAGTAAACTCCTGGAGTTGGCAATGGACAGGGAGGCCTGGCATGCTGCAGTCCATGGGTCACAAAGAGTCGGACACGACTGGCGACTGAACTGAACTGAGGTCCCAAACCTCTACCCTGACGTCTTTTGTCTTTGGCTGAAGATGGTATTTAAAGTGGTGGCTTCTGGCATATTGGTGAGTTTCTCAGTTCCCCTGGGTCTCTCCCATCTATACGTGTTATTAAACTTGTGTTTGGTTTTCTCCTGTTAATCTATCTCATGTCCATTTCATTCTTAGACCAGACAGTTAACCCCAGAACGGCAGAGGAAAGTGTCTTCCTTTTCAACAAAAGGAATGAGTCTGTGAGATGAGAGAGTTACCTTTCAAACAGGCTTAAACTAAAACTTATTTTTCTAATTAGTTGAGATAATTGTGAAAGATTTTTAGAACATCTGCTATTGAGCAGATACACTTCCAAATTTAAAAGTGGCTGACAAAAAAAGGGGGGGGGATATGTGAGAAATGTGCAGCAAATATGCGATCCACACGCCACCCACCTAACCTCGCCCCACAGTCTGGGCACCACCGACCTGCAGTCCTTTCCTGACACCTGACTGGCCTCAGAAAGCTCCCAGTTCAGCTGGCCTCACCGGGAGCTTTGGGAGGTTCAGTCCTGGGACATCTTCTACCCAAGAGGTGATTCAGGATGATTACTGTTGGATTTCTTCCAGAAATGATGCTTCCTGGGAGCTTGGGAAACATGCTCCGCTGGGCCGGGGGCAGACAGTGAGACACCATGGGCCCTGACCCCATGCGCTGCAGGGCTTCCCCACTGCCCGCTCAGCCCCGCAGCTGTGCCAGGCTCCGCGCGACCCCATGGACTGCAGCCCACCAGGCTCCTCCATCCCCGGGATTCTCCAGGGAAGAACACTGGAGTCTGTTGCTCTGTCCTCCTCCAGGGGCTCTTCCCAACCCAGGGATTGAACTCTTGTCTCCTGTACTGGCAAGCGGGTTCTTTGCCACTAACAGCACCTGGGAGGCCCTTTCCCACCACACGCACCCATATTGTTTGCCGACATCTCTGGAGATGACTCTGTTTCAGGAATAGGCCCTTAGTTAGATTCTTTAGGTAGTGAGGAAAAAGTAAAAAGAGAGAATTCCCAAATCTTCCCTTTCTTAAAAATAGCCAGCCTAAAATAAGCCTCATGCCAAAGAGACACATTTGTAGGGCAATGGGTGGGGGTGCGGGGAGTGGGGCAGACTTAGCTTCCCTACAGCCTGCTCACGAAGTAGAGACTCCGATTACTGGAAATGTATTTTTTTAAAAAACATCATCAACAATACTTATTATTAGTCTCTAAACTCTAATTTTATTTTCAACATGTAGACAAACAAACTGAAAAGGTAAAGAATGCTGGCTTTGGTTTTGAAAAATAATGTCCAGTCTGCCATTATCTGGGCCACTAAGCAGTAAATAATTGAAAGGCAAAGAGAAAACCATCTAGAACAGCTGTCTTCCATGCTCCACGGTCGCTGGTGAATAAAGCAATTTAAGCTTCACCCTCATTCTAAGGCTGGATACCCTCTTTAAAAAAATCCCACTTGGTCTTCTCAATGTTCATTGAACTTTCATGGCTCAGTTCCCTTGCTCACGCTCTTCTGGCTGTTTGGAGCCTCATTTTCCCTCTTGCTTAAGCCACACACATTATTCAAGAGCCAGTTCAGTTGCCTTCTTGGGGAGACTGTCCCTCTGCCCTGCCCCCTCCCCATAGACCTCTGGTTGGCTTGTCACTGAACTCCTGGTTGCCTGGCATCTGATTTCACGATTGGAAAACATCTTGCAGACTCTACAAATGAGCCATGTGAAATTTCAGAAAGTCTCGTGTGCTTTTTTTTTTTTTGGAGTTGAATAGTAAACACCTTTGCTGCTAGGGTAAGATGCATTTATGTTGTTTACTCCGTTAGAATATGATTTCTTAAAGGAAAACTTGTCTTATTCACCATTTCTTTTCCTCTTCCTCTTACCCAATACTTCTCCTTGAATGTAATGAGTGTTCAGTAGGTGTTGACTTTTGTTTAAGACTTTAAGTCACATTGCTCACAGTTTTCTTTTTAATTTAAGGTATTGTTTTCTGCCAGGTGGTTCAGTGGCAAAGAATCTGCCGCCAAGCAGGAGACTCAGATTCAGTCCTGGGGTCAGGAAGATCCCCTGGAGAAGGAAATGGTTACCCAATCACCAGAGTGGGTACCAATCCTTGCCTAGAGAATTCCATGGACAGAGGTGCCTGATGGGCCAGAGTCCACTGGGTAGCAAAGAGTCGGACATGACTGAGCGACTAAACAAGAGCAGCAGCAGCATCCTTTTCTGCCAGCCCATCTTCTGCAGCTAGAATAGTATCTCCAACCCCCTGCAAAGAGGCCCAGGCCCCAACCTCTGCGATCTGAGGGCCTGTCACCTACATGGCAAGAGGGACTTTCTTGTTGTCCCCGGGGTCACCAACCTTGTTGACCCGGGGGGGCAATTATCCTGGGTTATCCCAGAGAGCTCCATCGAATCTTGCGTTCTTAAAATCAGAGAACACTTCCTGGCTGTGGCCAGACATGGATATGGTGACAGAGGAAGGTTGGAGAGATGCAACCTGAGGATTCACCCCATCACTGATGATTCTGAAGATGGAGGAGGGGACCAGGAAGGAAGGAATGTGGCAGCCTCTCGAAGCTGGAAAAGACAGGGACGGATTCTCCCTGTGTCAGTTTCCCAAGGCCGTCGTCACAAGTAACCACAAACAAGGGTAGCTTAAAATCATAGTAAATTTCTGTCTTCCAGTTCTGGAGGCTGGGAGCCTGCATGCAAGGGGTCACAGGGCCATGCTCTCCCCATGCTCTCGGGAAGGGCCCTTCCTTGCCTTCTACAGCTTCTGGTGGTTGCCCACAATCCCTGACATCCAGGTGCTTCCAGATGCATCCCTCCAGCCTCTCTGCCTCCTTCCTCACACGGTGCTCTCCTGTGTCTTCGTCAGTCTAATTCCCATGTGAGGTCATTAAACGTTGCATTACGGCCCACCCAAATCCAGTGTGGAGCTTCCCCAGCGACTCAGGGGTTAAGAATCTACCTGCAACGCAGGAGACAATGCAAGAGATGTGGGGTTCAGTCCCAGGGTCAGGAAGATCCCCTGGAGGAGGGCATGGCAGCCCACTCCAGCATTCTTGCCTGGAGAATCCCAGGGACAGAGGAGCCTGGCAGGCTACAGTCCTAGGGTCACAAAGAGTCAGAGACAGCTGAAGCAACAGCATGATATCCAGTATGATCTCACCTTCCTTTTTATTTTATTGGAGTATAGTTGAGAGCTGGACCATAAAGAAGACAGAGAGCCAAAGCATTGATGCCTTCAAACTGTGGTGTTGGAGAAGACTCCTGAAACCCCCTTGGACAGCAAGGAAATCAAGCCAGTCAATCTTAAGGGAAGTCAACCCTGAATATTCACTGGAAGGACTGATGCTGAAGTTGAAGCTGAAGCTCCAGTATTTCGTCATCTGGTGCTAACAGACAACTCATTGGAAAACCCCTGATGCTGGGAAAGATCGAGGGCAAGAGGAGAAGAGGGCATCAGAGGATGAGATGGCTGGATGGCCTCACCAGTGCAATGAACATAAACTTGGGCAAACTCCAGGAGACGCTAAGAGACAAGGGGGCCTGGTGTGCTGCATCCATGGTGTCACAGAGCTGGGCACGACTGGACCACTGAAACAACACCATGGTCGACTTACAACGCTGTGTTAGTGCCAGGGTCCAGCTCCGGTGGATCCAGGGTGATTCGAAGGGGGGACGGAGTGGGCGTCCTAGGAAAGAACTTATTTAATTACAGATACAAAGAGAGATTAGGAAAGAATAGTCTAGTAGGAAAATTAGTGGAGAAAAAGAGGCTGAATAACTTTGTTTACGTGGAATACCAATAAAACCTTGAGACAAGAGGTTTGCACCACCTACATAGGCCACCGGTGCCCACTTGAATAGCGGAGGGTGCCCCGCCTTGGGCTCCCCCTCGAGTGGGGCTTAGAAGTCAGGGCAAAATTAGCAGGCTTGGCGAACATCCACGCTCCAGATGGGAATTCAGCCAGAAGGGGAAAGAAAGAATGACACGGGGGAATCAGTTTTTCCAGAAACTGATCTGACTTCTTTATTTTTCAGGTTTGCTTATATACCTTTTGTTACACATAGAGACAAATGGAAATTACAAAGTCACTCAGGGGTCAGCAGTCCTGACCTCTGTCAAAACCAGGTGCTTCATATAAATGTGTGCAAAAGGTCTTAGGTGTTTTGCATCATCTTCTGGCCCTGAGGCCTGCTGGCATTTTATGACCTTTTCTTTCTGATAACAGTCAATCTACCAGAAAACTTATTTTTTCCAGGGGTGATTTTTCTTAAACCAGGCTCCACCCTCTGAAGGCACCAGATAAAATTGCCTTCCTATAGGGTGAAGTTGCAGTGGGATACAATTAAGAAAGGAATTTAGTTAGCCTAAAGTTTAACATGATTAACATCAAAGATTAATACCTATTTTTCCTGTATGCTAGTTATATTCATTTATGTGTATAAGGGCAGGGAATCTGGAGACTTGGCAGCAAATATTGGCCCAACAAATGAAAACCCTTCACCACTAATACTATACTAATAATTTTCTAACTTCTCAAAAGAATCTGTATTTAGAAAGTTTAAAGCATCTCGTGCCTCTCATGGTTGGGAGGCTGTGAACAATCACATGTGGTCGGACAAATCTGTCAGGCAAGCTACAGAACTCTCAGAGGAGTTTGTAAGTTAAAACACTCTTGTCACACCCAGGAATTTATTACTGGAGCTCTAAGTTAACTCCTTCTCAGAGAGAGGTGGTGGGGGACAGGCCCCTGTAAAGTCAGAGGTGTAGGTTAGAGCATGAAACAGTAAAGTAGGCAGACTCTGGTTTTGGGGGTAGATGCTCGAGACAGGGGGTCTCCTGAGGCTCGATCCCGCCTTTGCGTATGCTGAGCCTCCTTCCTCATGACCTTTGCCAAGGGTGGAGTTCCTCATGCTGGCTCCCCGCATGTTAGCTTCAGGTATACAGCACAATGATTCAGTTATGCCTGCCGGCAGGTGCCCCTGCTCAATCCTGTCCAACTCTTTGCAACCGCATGGACTATAGCTGGCCAGGTTCCTCTGTCCATAGGACTTTCCAGGGGATCTTCTCAACCCAGGGGTCGAACCCATATCTCTTATGTCTCCTGCATTGGTAAGCAGATTCTTTACCACTGAGCCACCTGGGAAGCCCCAGTTCAGTTATACATGTATACATTCATTCTGTTTTAGATGCTTTTCTCATATCTGGAGAAGGAAATTGCAACCCACTCCATGGCTCTTGCCTGGAAAAGCCCATGGACGAAGGAGGCTGGCAGGCTACAATCCATGGAGTCGCAAGGAGTCGGACACGACTGAGAGACTTCACTTCCACTTTTTCACTTTCTGATACAGGTCATCACAGAATCCTGAGTAGAGGTCCCTGTGTTATACAGCAGATCTTCGCTGTTTATCTCTCTTATACATAGCCGTGTGTTTATGTTCATCCCAGGCTTCTGATTTATTCCGCCCTCCCACTTCCCCAGCTGGCGACCATAAGTTGGCTTTCGATATCTGTAGGTCTGTTTCTGTTTCCTAAATAAGTTCATTTGTTTCTTTTCTTTTTTAGAAAAATTAGACTCTACGTATAAGTGGTATCATATTACAGTAGTCTTTCTCTGTCTGACTTACTTCACTGAGTATGATAATCTCTAGGACCACTTCTGAAAGTTGTTTGGTCATGTCCAACTCTTTGTGACCCCATGGAATATACAGTCTAAGGGATTCTCTAGGCCAGAATACTGGAGTGGGTAGCCTTTCCTTTCTCCAGGGGATCTTCCAAACCCAGGGATCGAACCCAGGTCCCCCGTATTGCAGGTGGATTCCTCACCAGCTGAGCCAAAAGGGAAGCCCCTAGGATCACGTATGTTGCTGCAAATGGCATCATTGCATTCCTTTTCATGGCTAAGTAGTATTCCATTGTATGTATGTGCCCCTCCTCTTTATCTGTCCCCCTGTTGGCATTTAGGTTGCTTTCCTGCCCTGACCATTTTACAGAGTGCTGCAGTGAACGCTGGTGTTCATGTACCCCTTCGGATCAGGTTTTTCTCTGGACATAGGCCCAGAAAGTGGGATTGCAGGGTCATACGGAGGCTTTCTTTTTAGTTTTTTAAGGAGCCTCCAAACTGTCCTCCATAGTGGCTAGAATGGTTTCCTTTCCCACCAGCAATGTAGGAGGGTTCCCGTCTCACCACACTGTCTCCAGCATTTATTGTCTGTAGAAGGTTTGATGATGGTCGTTCCAATAGGTATAGTATGACCTCCTCTTAATTTCACTGATGGCATCTGTAAAGACTCTCTTTCCAAAAATAGCTCACCCTCTGAGACTCCAGATAGACGTGCATTTGGAGGTACCTCACTCCAGCCAGTTCACCCCCTTCGAACCTCCAAAGGGAGCACAGCCCCTTGATTTTTGTCCAGCAAGGACCATCTTACACTTCAGCTTCCAGAGCAATGCGATCGCACATCTGCACTGTCTGAGTCACTCCACTGGGTAATTTGTTCTAGCAGCCTCAGTAAGCCCTGGATGTTCCAGGCTGGAGTCACTGATTTTGTCTTGTCAATCACACACATTCCATTTATCCTGTGCTCTCCCCATTCACAAAGACAACACATTCTGAAATATGACAGAATAACATAATTCACTGCCGACGATCCATAATAAATTCCGGTAAGGAGCACGATGAAATTTTTTCAAGTCCCCTGTGCTTCTTGTTGTCGGGAAAGTACAAATGGCTGTGTTATCACATACAATGTTTTGCTGGAGACCATAAAACTGGCTCTAAACCGTTAGCATCCTCAGAGGACCTTGGACTTGATATACCGAGCATGACTCCAACGGCCCCACGCCCTCACTCTCCCTCATTAGAACCTGTCCAATCACAGCAAACAGAGGCAGCAAACCCGGAGATTTCTCTTTGTTCACAGCTAAATCTGAGAAATTAAGATGATACACGCAGACACCTTTATGCTTTCGCATGCACGGCTATGTGACTAGCAGAGTAGTGTAGCAAAGGCTGAGCTATTACCTGCCAGGAATAGACACGCATCATACACTCCTTAGAAAGGAGCATTCACTAACTTATAAACACTGCTTTGAAGATACTATTTAATCCACCCATTCTTTTTCCATTCACACTGTTCCTTCATCTTAGTTCAACAAAGGTCATTAAAATTTTTTTTTTTATTTTGTACTGGGACATACCGATTAACAATGTTGTGATAGTTTCAGGTGAACAGCAAAAGGACTCAATCATACATACATATGTATCCAATCTCCCCTAAACTCCCCTCCCATCCAGGCTGCTGAGTAACATTGAGCAGAGCCGTGTAGGTCCGTGACACTTATCCATTTTAAATACAGCAGTGTGCACAGGTCTGTCCCCAACTCCCTAATCGTCCCTACCCCCATCCTTCCCCTGGCAACCACGTTTGTTCTGTTAAGTCTGGGAGTCTCTTTCTGGTTTGTAAGTAAGCTCACTTGTATAATTTCTTTTTAGATCAAGGAAAAAAAAAATTGTTTTAACAAAATAAAGCCGGCAGCAGCAGGAAGGGAAGGTGGGCACCAGCAAGGCAGGTGGGGGTGGGACTCTGAGGTTGACAGAAATAATCACACTGTCAGGAGTGCTGTTCTGATGGCTGCACCCCCAAAACTGCCTGGGAGCACATGGGACTGGGGTCCTTAGGAGACAGTCAAGTCCCATAAATTAGTCTAATGTGTTAGTCACTCAGTCATGTCTGACTCTTTGTGACCCCATGGACTGTAATCCACCAGGCTCCTCTATCCATGGAATTCCGCAGGCAAGAAAACTGGAGTGGGTTGACATTTCCCTTCTCCAACAGTTGTTGAAAGGATTAAATTAGTCTCATTTTTTTTTTTTTTCTAATAGCATGTCGCAAGGATGATGCTGGGTCTTTCATTTTTATCCCTCAATTTGGAATTTTCATCTCATGTTATTTGATTGAAATTTGAAGATTATGATATAGAATTATAACATGTTCTTTCAATACAAAATGTTTATACTTTTGAACACAACACCTTTCAAAAATCAGAGAAAATAAATTAGGAGGAATTTGGAAGGCATTATGCTGTTTGGGGGCTTCCCTGGTGGCTCAGATGGTTAAGAATCTGCCTGTAATGCAGGAGACCTGGATTCGATCCCTGGGTTGGGAAGATCCCCCATAACAGGGAACGGCTACCCACTCCAGTATTCTTGCCTGGAGAATTCCATGGACAGAGGAGGTTGGCAGGCTACAGTTCCTGGGGTCAAAGAGTCAGACATGCCTTAGTGACTCACACACACACACACACACACACACACACACACACACATGCTGTTTGGAAGTATCATTCCGTTAGTTAAGTGCATTTTTGCCTCAATTTTTGACATTATATATATGACTTATGCATGATCATATATGTGTCTCTGTGAGTTTGTGTTTCTATAAAGAGATGGCAGCACACTGTGTGTATTTTCTGACACGTATCACAGAAAATGGCGTTGGATAAATTCCCCATTGCTGTGTGTCTGTTCAGGTTCAATGGATTTCTACATTAAGTCCTGCAAATGAGATCAGAATTCTCACCAAATTAGCAAATGCATAGCAGTGGATAAATCTCATCTTTGACATGGTCTCTTGGGAGACTTCTAGGCATTTTTATATGAAATGAGGAGAGAGATAATCTCCAGAGTGAACCTAATTTGCCTTTGTGTCCCCACAAAAGCATGCAATAACATTCATTTACGGTAGATTAATGGCCCGGTGGATTTTATTGTACACAGCCTGGGCAGTGTCTCAGGGCTCTGGGTGTGCTCAGTCGGGATCCCCACAGCCACGTGCAGCTATTTCACGTGCCCTCGGGGTGCCCAACATGCTGAGAGAAGGAGGCAGTCCTGCTGATCCCACACGTCCCTGCTCTGGAAGGCTGACTGGACAAGACGGTTGTAAAACTAAAGTCTAGTGGCAACTGCAAAGCGCGTTCACAGCAGTGCCTTGAGGGCGGGAGCGCAGACGCGGTGACCAACACGAGTGTCCTCCCCCGGCCCGGCCCCAAGCAGCCAAGCACGCCTCAGCTCACGGGGTGCGCGGCTTCTCGGGCTGCTGTCTCCCGCTCTCCAGAGTGACAGGGCTATCAGCGGGCCCCTGTTGCTCTTTCAGCGTCCTCTTTGTTGGTGTACAGTTAACTTACAACGCTGTGTTGGTTCCAGGTGTACAGCAAAGTGGTTCAGTTATACAGAGAGGTTTTTACATATATATATATTTTTTTTCTTTTTTGGTTGTTTTCCATTATAGGTTATTGCAGAGTATTGAGTAGAGTTCCATGTGCTATACAGTGGTCTTTGTTGGTTATCTATTTTATATATGTGCCACGTGTCCAAATCTTTGGGACCCCATGGACTGCAGCCCTCCAGACTCCTCTGTCCATGGGATTCTCCAGGCAAGAATACTGGAGTGGATTGTCATGCCCTCCTCCAGGGGATCATCTCCACCCAGGGATTAAAACCAGGTCTCTGGCATTGCAGGCTGATTCTTTACCATTTGAGCCACCAAGGAAGCCCAAGAATACTGGAGTGAGTAGCCTATCCCTTCTCCAGGGGATCTTTCCAACCCCAGAATGGAACTGGGGGGTCTCCTGCATTACAGGCTGATTCTTAACCAGCTGAGCTACCAGGGAAACCCCATTACTTTAAAACATATGCTAATTTGCCAGGTATATTTTAAACCAAAATGGATTTTCATTTGCTTTTAGAAGAAGCTGTCTGATCAGGGTGAAGATGGATCCATTAGCCCCGCTGGCAGCTGTGGAAAGTGGCTGGGAGAGCCTTTAAAATGATGAGGCTGATATGAATCTCAGGCCTTCTCTCAGGAGGCTGGAAGCACAGTCAAGGTGTTGATCTCATCAGTGCTCATAAAAACCCTGGGGAAGGTGCAGGACATCAAACCAGCCTTTTTTTTCTGATTAAGACACAAGACAATTATAGCTGGGACTTAGTAGGGAGGGGCTCCCCCCAAGCCCCACCCAGACTTCTCCAGTTGAGGGGGTTGGGGTTCATCCTCTGGGCTGAGGGCAGCATCTCTCCCAAGTCCCGGTGGGTCATGAATATTCATGAGCTCTAGACCCTCGCCCATCAGCAGAGCTCAGCCCTTTTGTGCCTCTGCAGGCTTCCAGGCTTTATATTCAACTCTGACGTTATTCAGTCCTCTGAGTTGTCTTTTTTTTTTTTTTTAAGGCAACACTGTTTATAGAAGAACCCCAGCTCTTAAATAATTTGTGGATGGCAATGTGAAATTAAAAGGCTCTGAATTTATGCTCACAGAGTGGAAGGCATCTGCTCCCCGGAAAACAAAGGGCTATAAATATCAATATTAGGCAAGAATTCCAGTCTCTCCTCCCCCAACGTGGGCATTTCAGACTCGGGGATTTAATGATCAGCAAGTCCAATTAGTCCTCTACCCACGGAATATGGCGGCTTGATTATTTCCAAGCCTTTAATGTCTAATTATTTACAGAACATTTAGCCGAGGGCAGAGAGACCATGAAAGAAGCTCCTGACCTTCAGGCTCTTTGTGAAGTACACTTCCTGGCGGGGGAGCCTGAACAGACCTGCTCCCAGGAAATCGCGGCGGTTTTCCTTTCAAATCACCTCCCAGCGTCAAACTTAATTATCTCCCAGCCGTGGTACGGGGGAGATGCTGAGATGGAGTCCCATGGATTGTTAGCGTGCTTCTCTGATTTTTCATAATGACTGTTTCTCAGCCTTTACTTACATTGTTGCCGACAAGTAGCGATTAAAGGACAGAAAGAAAGCGTCTATTTTAAGTTTGGGAGCTAATGTTTGCCAGACCCGACAATTTTCAGCTAAGTAGACGCGGCTCTCTGTGTGTGGGAGGGAATGGTGCCCGCGAACAGACAGACACATAGTCTCTCTACATCCTCCAAGTTATTTCCAAATTGAAACCTAGACGTGTGAGAGGAGAGCTGGGAAGCTGGAGACAGAGGCACAGCTATGATCACCGATATTTTTAACAGCTTTGTTATCATGTGCAGACCACACGGGTTGTGACCACAAGGGTTGTGATTCAGTGGTTTTCAGTATATCCACAGCTATGTGCAACCATCATCACAGCCAATTTTAAAACATTTCCATCATCTCTTAGAGAAAACCCACGTGTATGTGTAATATGTGTTAGTCACTCATGCGTGTCCGACTTTTTGTGACCCCTGAACTGGGCAGCAAGGAGATCCAACCAGTCCATTCTGAAGGAAATCAGTCCTGAATGTTCATTGGAAGGACTGATGCTGAAGCTGAAACTCCAATACTTTGGCCACCTGATGCGAAGAGCTGACTCATTGGAAAAGACCCTGATGCGGGGAAAGATTGAAGGCAGGAAGAGAAGGGGATGACAGAGGATGCGATGGTTGGATGGCATCACCGACTCGATGAACGTGAGTTTGAGTAAACTCCAGAAGTTGGTGATGGACAGGGAGGCCTGGCGTGCTGCAGTCCATGGAGTAGCAAAGAGACGGACACGACTGAGTGACTGAACTGAACTGAACGTAGCCTGCCAGTCTCCTCTGTCCATGGGATTCTTCAGGCAAGAATACTGGAGTGGGTAGCTTCTCCAAAGGATCTTCCCGATCCAGGGATCAAAGCTGGGTGGGTTTCCCACATCGCAGGCGGATTCTTCACTCTCTGAGCCACCAGGGCTTCCCTGAGGAAGCCACACCTGTAGTTATCGCCCACCGCCTCCCCTCCACCCCCCATTCTTTTTCCATCTGCTTTCTGTATGCATCAGTTTGCCTATTTGGGACCTTTCACGTGAAATGAATCACAAGTGTGCCTTCTCCTGTGACTGGCCTCTTGCATCTAGCACACTGTTTTGAAGGGTCAACCCCGTTGTATCACATATCAGAGCTCCATTCATTTTTCTAGTGATTATATTGCATTGTTTGGCTAGACCACATTTTCCCTATCCACCTCTGCTGATGAACACTTGGGTTGTTTCCGCCTTTTGGGTGCCACGTGTAATGCTGTAAATATTAGTGCACAAGTGTCTGCGGGATATGCTTTTCCATTTCCCTTGGGTACAGGACCAGGTTTGCTGGGTCGCATACGATGAGTTGGTTGCGGAACTGTCAGACCGTTTTCCAGAGTGGCTCACATTTTACGCTCCTACGAAGAGGGTAGGGGAACTCCGAGGCTTCACTCGGATTCATATATCCGTTCACACTCATGTGCTGCACCCCATCCCCAGCAACCCCATTCTCTCTGAGTGGGAGTAGGGCCACCAGGCACCAGCTCTCTTTGCCCTTCCCCTCATCAGACCTCCCGGTACAGACCTGGCAGAAGCACTTGGGAAAGTCAGCCCCGTCGCTGGCCGGCAGGGGCGCTCTCACTGGTCATGACAGGGTGGACCAGGCGATTTCTCCATTCCAGGTAAAGGGCTCCTCCTGGTCCCATGTGCCTCACCGGGACTTGCCCGGGGCTGCCTCATTTCATTCCTCTGAGGTGCAGTGGACACAGGTGAGCAGAACTCCCTTCTCGTCTCTGTAGAGCCACTTCTGTCCGTGTAACGGGCTGTGGACTCCTCCTCCTCAGCCTTAATAACCTCGTTTACAACCGTGCTGGAAAACAAAATGGCACAGTGGGTCACAATGATGACACAAGGTGACTGTCCGCCCCTGGGAGCTCCCTTCCTTCCTTTTCTCCCTTCTTCCTTCCTGCAGGATGAATGTGAGGTCATGGAACCCATTCAACGTATTCAGCGCTCTCAATGAAAAGAAAAAGGCCAGGACTCACCCTCTGAGGTTTTAATTAAAATTCTAATGATCATTTTAAAAAGTTTATTTTATGTTCGCGCACAGTTATGAACAATGTAGTTTTAGTTGCATGTGGACAGCCAAGTGATTCAGTTATGCATGTATGTATATATGTTCTTTTTCAAGTTCTTTTCTTGCTAAGTTATTACAGAAAATGTACTGAGCAGAGTTCCCTGTGCTATACAGTAGGTCCTTGCTGGTGATCTGTATTAAATATTGCAGTGTGCACATGTCCATCCTTGTCATTTTGGATGCATCAGAGTTAGGCTTGCATAGTGTTTTTATTGGTTCCTGCTTGATCACTCGGTGGTTTCTGACTCTTTGTGGCCTCATGGACTTTAGCTCACCAGACTCTTCTGTTGATGGGATTTCCCAGGCTAGAATACTGGAGTGGGTTGTCATTTCCTTCTCCAGAGGATCTTCCTGACCCAGGGATGGAACCCGAATCACCTGCATTGCACGTGGACTCTTTGCTGTCTGAGTCACCAAGGAAAGCCCTTTTTTGTCTTTGTTTTTGTTTTTTTGTTGTTGTTGTTGGAAACACTAAATATGAGAAAATCCCAGGATGGCTAATTAAATTTGTTCATTAAGTTCTCTTCCTAAATACTGACTTTCTTTCCTTGTAGTGTTAAAATGCTGGAGTGTTCGTTGTTTTTATGATAATTATAGTCACATTTACAAACCTCTGGCATCCACTGATCTAAACAGCAGGGATCAGGAAATATTTCCCCTAAAGGGCCAGATAGTACATAGTTTCATTCTGGCGGGCCCTGCAGGCTGTGTTCGGAGAAGGCGATGGCACCCCACTCCAGTACTCTTGCCTGGAAAATCCCATGGACAGAGGAGCCTGGTAGGTTGCGGTCCATGGGGTTGCGAAGAGTCGGACATGACTGAGCGACTTCCCTTTCACTTTTCACTTTCATGCATTGGAGAAGGAAATGGCAACCCACTCCAGTGTTCTTGCCTGGAGAATCCCAGGGATGGGGGAGCCTGGTAGGCTGCCGTCTATGGGGTCGCACAGAGGCGGACACGACTGAAGCGACTTAGCAGCAGCAGCAGCAGCAGCAACAGGCTGTGTTGCACTGACTTATTTCTGCTGTCGTAGATGATGGGAGACATCAAAGTGGTTAAGCAACAGATACGGTCAGACTGTGCCCACCCCTGGCCCTTAGGGGCATCACAGGGAGTGGTTGGCCGGGGTAGAGACACTTCTCTGTGTGCTGGAGATGCAGGCAGGACAGCAGGGCTGGGGTGACGCCTCCATCTTTCCTTCTGCCTGAAGAGTGAGTGCTGATAATATTCCTGAAGCCCAGGTCAGCAGCTGAATGTCAAAGGCGACGGGTGGTGTCACACTGTGAGGATGGTGGTCAATCAGTGAATCACTAGAGTTAACCCCAAAAAGGGGCTCACATGACCAGTGTATTATAGGTGGAGCTGTGGTCCTGCCAGGATGAGCTGCAGCAGGTGGCTCGCAAGGAACAGGGGCTCCCAGGCAAGTAAGAAAGCCGACCATCCCAGGTGCAGTCTGGGAGGCGAGAGAAACAGGAGAGGAAGAGGTCCCAGGGAAGGATGCGAACAGCGCTTTTCCATGCAAGGCCAGGCTGGAGGAGGCTGGAGCCCAGGTAGAAAGCCTTCAGTGGAGTCCTCACCGCCTGGAGTGGAAACTACCTCTCCGCAAAGAACTAAGTCACAAGGACGGAGGCACCCGGGGTGGATGGAGGCGGTCTTGGGAAGCTGGGTAGAATTATGTGATCCTTACTGGGCCACGTTTAACTTAGGACACGTTCTTTTTTTTCCACTCACATGAACTACTTTATTCATTTTTTAAAAAGCTAAGTCATTTTTAACATTCCCATGCCATCAAAAGGACATATACGCACTACAATGTATAAAATAGATAACAAGTGAGAACCTGCTGTGAAGCATGGGAACTCGGTTCAGGGCTCTGTAGTGACCTAAGTGGGAAGGAAGTCCGAGAGCGAGGGGGCCGTGTGTGCACGTGGCTGAGTCACTGTGCTGCACAGGAGAAAATAACACAGCATTGGAAAGCAGCTATACTCCTATAAAAATAACTTTAGAAAAGAAAAATGGATAAATACTTTACTCTAAAGGAAGTCTGTGGCTTAAAGATAAATGTACCCTAGATTACAGAAACCTGAACACACAGGGAACCTAGAAGATTGACTATTCAGCTTAGCAATGAATGTATGGCCGCATTCAAGGTGCTTAAGGATGACGTAAGGTCTTTCTCTATCACTGGTGCCTCACAGATGTGCCTCGTGTGATGTGATACTTCCAGTCTTCACCTGGGCCCCAAGCGGCGCACTTCCTTCACAGAGACTCTGCCGTATGTTAGTGATGCCCTTGAATATGGAATCTTTCCACAAGCTCGTAGGAAGCTAAGGTGACGGCACAGTCTTGTTACTGGTCTTTCAGACTGAGTGATTTTCTAGGGATCTGATTAGAGTTTGGTCTTGTGACTCTGTGTTATTAACAGAGCCAATGTTTACTGGGCGCTTCCTCTTTCCAGACACTGTTCTGTGTGTTGGATCTCCTGGCAGAAGAACTACACACATGGCAAGATAAATGGGAGTTATGGCAACAACATCCTTTCAGCTTGGTTTGTCTGGGGATTCCGTCTTGATGGTAAAGTGTTGGAACACACCGGGACCTAAGGACACAAGGTTGGAGCCTTGGTGTATCAGTCATCCAAGGTGTGTAACAAGACACTCCCAAAATTAGAGGCTTCAGCAGGTCCTCCTTCAGTTTCTGTGGGTCAGGAATCCAGGACTGGCTTAGCTCTGGGTGGTCCTGGGCTGAGGGTCTTTTCTGTGAATTACTTATGTTCTATGGGCTGGGGCTGTAGTCATCCCAGGATTCAGGCAGGGATTCAGCCAGGATTCAGCTGCTCATTTTCGACAGACCTCAGTCCCCTGCTGGCTGTGGGTCAGACACCTGAGCTCCTAACCATGTGGCCTCTCCCTGGGGCTGCTCCCAGGGTGGCGGCTGGCTTTCCCCAGAGCAGGCAAGATAAGGGAGAGGGAAAGAGCCAGGATGCCAGTCCGTGTCATTTTATAACCTGACCGGGCAGTGACATTACCGCTTCTGCCATCTGCTGCTGCTCACACAGACTGAGCCTTGTTCCACGTGGGAGAGGACTCACAGAGCGTGCAAGCAAAGAGACAGGGCTCACCTCGGGCCATCCTGGAGGCGGGGGGCCACTCCTGGGACAGCATCAGCGTTAACCCATCTCCAGGCAGTTTCCAGGGCCAGCTGCAGGAACGGGTCTTGATGCTTGAGGGCAGGAGCAGGGTGACCTCCCTGCTGTGGGCCATCCCTAAGGCTGAGCTGAAGGGCAGCGTGTCATCCTCTGCTCCCCGGGGTGGCCAGAAACACACACACCCCAACCAACATCAGTGCACAATGAAGGCAACCATTCTTTGCAGCGAGAAAACACGCACAAGTGTGTGGACGGCGTGAAATGAGGGAGGGAAAGAACCTGTTAGGAAAATTCTAAGGCACTGGTTGGATTTCCCCAGTGGCTCAGCAGTAAAGAATCTGCTTGCAATGCAGGAGATGCAAGAGATGTGGGTTCCATCCCTGGGTTGGGGAGATCCCCTGAAGGAGATCACGGTAACCCACTCCAATATTCTTGCCCAGAGAATCCCATGAACAGAGGAGCCTGGCAAGCTATAGTCCATAGAGCTGCAAAAATTCAGACACAACTGAAGTGACCGAGCATGCACACAAAGACTGGTTACAGAAAGAAAAAATAAAAATAATTGTCATTTGTAGACAGTACAGACAACGTGACTTAATAGATACTAGAAGAAAATGCATAAATAAAATAAATGCTACTTTCAAAAGTTCGCCTGGAGCACAAAAGCTGGTGTTTCTCTGCACCAGACAAATTTCCTGGCTTTTTAATAATCAAAGTCTGAGCAATTGCAGCCCTTAAACTCACAGATGGTTTCTGGGGAACAGATCAGATGAGAGTTTCTTACAATAGGTGTGAGCTTCCCATAGCAGCCTTTTGTGAGTTGTCTCCCACCAAACACAGCGGCCACTTCTCTCAGCATGATGCCTCATCCCTCTCTGAACTTGCCGCATGGGGACGAAATGGAGAGATGCAGGCTCTGTCCAGGGAGACACTGGGGTGAGCTCCTCCGGAGGGCCACCCCACTGCATCTCTGCCCCCAGAGCAGCCACACACATCAGCTGTCACTTTCACTAGTGCATCCCTACAGACGATGCCCAGTAGGCGAGGTCAGCGTGATGGCAGGCGTGGGCACCAGGAGATCACAGGATCGTGGAGGGAGTTCTGAGAAGATCTCAGCAAATGTCATGCTGTTGCTGCTGCGGCTAAGTTGTTTCAGTCTTGTCCGACTCTGTGCGACCCCACAGACGGCAGCCCACCAGGCTCCCCCGTCCCTGGGATTCTCCAGGCAAGAACACTGGAGTGGGTTNTCGACTCTGTGCGACCCCATAGATGGCAGCCCACCAGGCTCCCCCGTCCCTGGGATTCTCCAGGCAAGAACACTGGAGTGGGTTGCCATTTCCTTCTCCAATGCATGAAAGTGAAAAGTGAAAGTGAGCTCACTCAGTCGTGTCTGACTCCTAGAGACCCCATGGACTGCAGCCCACCAGGCCCCTCCGTCCATGGCATTTTCCAGGCAAGAGTACTGGAGTGGTTTGCAATTGCCTTCTCTGCAGCACATGTCATAGCCACTGCTAACAGATCCTTCTCTATGAAAGTCTCCTAGGAGTGAGACTCGGGAAGAGTATCAAGTGTTGTGAAGATCAAAGTTGGTATCATGTCATCTCTAGGCAAATTACTTATTCCCCAGCGCATGTGATTCAAAGTGCTGAAACGCTCCCCACATTAGAAATCTGCTCAATGTAACGTGATATCTGGACTTCCCCAGTGGCTCAGTGGTGAAGAACCCACTTGCCAAAACAGGAGATGTGGTTTTGATCTCTGGGTTGGAAATATCCCCTGGAGGAGGAAGTGGCAACCCACTCCAGTATTCTTGCCTGGAGAATCCCATGGACAGAGGAGCCTCGTGGGCTACAGTCCATGGGGTCACAAAGAGTCGGACATGACTGAAGCGACTGAGCAGGCATGCACTCAGTTCAGTCACTCAGTCGTGTCTGACTTTTTGCAACTCCATGGACTGCAGCACACCAGGCTTCCTTGTCCATCACCAACTCCTGGAGCTTACTCAAACTCATGTCCATCGAGTTGGTGATACCCTCCACTCATCTTATCCTCAGTCGTCCCCTTCTCCTCCTGCCCCCAATCCCTCCCAGCATCAGAGTCTTTTCCAATGAGTCAACGCTTCGCATGAGGTGGCCAGAGTATTGGAGTTTCAGCTTTAGGATCAGTCCTTCCAAAGAACATCCAGGACTGATCTCCTTTAGAATGGACTGGTTGGATCTCCTTGCAGTCCAAGGGACTCTCAAGAGTCTTCTCCAACACCACAGTTCAAAAGCATCAATTCTTCAGGGCTCAGCTTTCTTCACAGTCCAACTTTCATTTCCATACATGACCACTGGAAAATAGTTATCATACCTTGGATCAAATCCAGAGCAAGTTGTTTAAAAACTCAGGAACATTTCTGCATAATTCACCAAGGCTCCCTGAGCCAACCCCATGTCTCATGCATCACTTTAGCTTTGGGCACTTGGTCTCCGTGCACATATGCAATGAATAAAATGCTTGCCTATACAAGTGAGCAATTCCAATTTCTTCGGAATTAGAAGCATACTTAATGCTTAACATTCTACAAAAGTCTCAGTGTGCAGTTGTGAAATCCTATTGACATCAGTTCTGGATGCACTCATGCTCTCTACCAGTGATAACTGTTAATTGTCCAAGAGAGGAAAGTCCCAAAGACTATTTCAGGAAGAATCCTGTTGGAATGAGTGACTTCAATAATAGCTTCCCTGTGTTATCAGTAAAAATAAAGAACAGTGCAGAGCACAAGAAAGTGAAAAACAGCCTCACTGGCAGCTGAACCATGATCTTCTCAAGTGAACACAAACCCTGTTCCAAGAATTCTGTGCCCGGATAAGGCCATTCCAAGGCCATGTGAGAAACAAGACAGAGACAGATGGCACTCTCATGCCACCAAACCAAGGCACATCCCCTCTTCCCACCTGAGTGAGGTTTACCACCGAAAACTTGAACCCTCTTTCCTCTTGGAAGAACTTACGACACCCAATCGCCAAATTATCCCCACTTTTTGACAACACCCCACCCATAACTCGGCCACTTTCATAAACTTCCTGAGGGTCATCCATCGTGAGTCCAATCCTCCCAGCTCCCTCTTGCTGGGATGTTCAGACATCTCCACAAGCCTAACTTTCCACTGCAGGTGTATACCTGGTGGCGTTTGCCCGGAAGACTTCAGCAAGGGGCGATCTCACTGAGGTTTGACTGTGATCCTGGCTGTCACAGCAGACCCCTCTGCTCAGTGACCCAGCACCCATGAGACCTTTCGAGTTTCCAAGAAGTCAAGGCTGCCTTGCTTCCAGTGACAAGTGTCAAGCTAACGAGTGCCACCGCTTCGCTGAGCCCCTCAGTTTGGGATTCGTTTTGGTTCCTGGGACTTTTGAGTCAGAATCAGACCGTGTCGCTATTGTTGTTCAGCTGCTGAGTTATGTCCGACCCTTTGCGACCCCACGCGCTGCAGCTCGCCAGCCTTCCCTCCCCTCACCACCTCCTGGAGCTCGCTCAGACTCATGTCCATTGAGTCAGTGATGCCATCCAAACATCTCATCCTTTGTCACCCCCTTCTCCTCCTGCCTTCAGTCTTTCCCAGCATCCAGGTCTTTTCCAATGAGTCAGCTGTTCATATCAGGTGGCCAGAGTATTGGAGCTTCGGCCTCAGCATCAGTCCCTCCAATGAATATTCAGGGTTTATTTCCTTTAGGAGTGACTGGTTGGATCTCCTTGCAAGGGACTCTCACAAGTCTTCTCCAGCACATAGTTCAAAAGCATCAGTCCTTCAGCACTCAGTCTTCTTTATGATCCAGACCTTAGACTGTGTTATTTTTTGGGGAAATGTGGCTGCTAACACAGGAGACTCTGGCGCCCTGTCCCTGATGTGCTGTTTGTCTACAAGAGGAAAGCCGTAGGGCAGGGCTGGCCTGGACCCAGCATCCCATCACTCGAGCCAGCCCCAGGTGGAGTGGTCCAGCGTTCTCCTCAGACCAGTATCTCGTGCAAGTATACCCACGTGGTTTGCCTTGTTGAAACTCCGTGAGAGCCTTCCTCTGTCTTGTCCCCGGGTGCTAAGGATGGACCCGTTTCGCTCTGTGTGCCTGAAGCTGGAGCTGTAGAGCCCGCCTCCGTTTGGATGCATTTAGAGTCACGTGACTGTAAATGCATCATCTGTACTGAAAGGTGTCACGTGGCGGCCCTTTCAGTGAGTCTACATCCATTCAGGCCCGATCACTGATTTCTTTCAAGAGCTTATGCCTCCTGAAAACCTAATGATTGATACATCTGTCTAAGTGGACTCTTTCATGAGACACAAGCTGGAATGACCAAGTGGCCATCCTGGGGAATGTCGACCCAAGCAAGACTGAGAGAAAACTAGAACAGAACTTAGAAACGAAGTCTCAAGTATCCTATGGACTAAATTCTTTAATTCATGTAAGGAAACGTCTAGATGCAAATTGAACTCTGCTGTTGCTGCTAAGTCGCTTCAGTCGTGTCTGACTCTGTGCGACCCCATAGACTGCAGCCCACCAGGCTCCCCCGTCCCTGGGATTCTCCAGGGAAGAACATTGAAGTGGGTTGCCATTTCCTTCTCCTGAATTGTCCGCCTAGTTTCCCTGCCCACCATTTCGTTCTCCTGAACTCCGTGCGGGACCCTAAAATTGAAACCGCCATGCCAACCAGACTCCAAACACTTCCTGCTTCATGAACTGCGTGCCATGTCCGTTTCCAATCCTGGTTCATCACTGTGCTCAGTTGCTTCAGTCATATCTGAATCTTGGTGACCCCATGGACTGCAGCCCACCAGGCTCTCTGTCCATGGGATTCTCCAGGCAAGAAGGAAGTGCCACTTGGATACATTGCTAAGGACTTCCCAAATCCAAGGATCCTATGGAGAAAGAGAGTCTCCAAGAACTCAAACTTGTCTTGGATACCTAGTCTTTCCTGACCTCTATCAATGAGACCACTTTTTGGTGGAGCCAGAAAATGCAAGCCCTTGCCTTAAAGTGGCTAACAAGCTTGACCCTGAAAGGAATTTAAAAATTAGTGAACCAGAAAAGTTTAAAACAAAACAAAACATGTTGACAAAAGCAAGTGACCCTGATGTTTTGGGTGAGTTAGAGTCCCTGAGAAGAGTGTTGCAGGTAGGAGAATACTGGAGGTCAGGGAATTGCCAAGATGCCCCTGGGTGCCTCTGTGTCCATGGCAACAGTGGATAGGAAAGTTTCAGCAACCACAGCCAGGAAAAGAAGTGTAATCAAGGATCAGATCTCTCAAGAAAGAAGGTGTGAATACAACTGTGAGTGCATCCAGAATGGTTGGGGGAGCCAGGAGTTGACATATTTCAGTCATGCCTAGAGACAACCCACAGCTGTGCAGCAGAGATTGTACTGTGTCCCATAAACCCCCTCTTTTATGTATTATTGTCTTTTAAGTCTGTTAACATATGTGTTCCTAGATGCATGCTCAGTTGTGTCCAACTCTTTGAGACCCCGTGACTATAGCCCACCAGACTTCTCTGTTCATGACATTTTTCAGGCAAAAATACTGGAGTGGGTTGCCATTTCCTCCTCCAGAGGATTTGCCCTACACAGCTTCAAACCTGTGTCTCCTACGTCCCCTGCATCGGCAGGAAGGTTCTTCACCACTAGTGCCGCTGAGAAGCCCCTAACATATACTTAGCATAAAGCTCCCCGTCTTGGCCGTCCTAGGCGTCAGTTCAGCTGTGTGGAGCACACTCACGTTGCCCTGCAGCCACCACCACCATCCCTCTGCAGAAGTCTTTCCATATTTCCAACTGAAATGTCGTTAGACAGCAAGCCCCCAGCCCCCGCCCCTGCCCCTGGTGACCACCATCCTGGTTTGTTTGGACTGTCCTGGGGCCTTCGAGAAAGTGGATCGTATAGTGTTTGTCTTTTGTGAGTAGTTTATTTCATTTAGTGTGATGTCCCCGCGGTTCACCTGGGTTGTAGACTGGGTCACATTTCCCTCTCTTCTAAGACTGAAAACAGCCCACTGTACAGAGGAACTGCATTTTGGTTACGCATCCATTCACCTATGGATACTTGGGTTGCTTTCCCTTTTAGCTATTGTGAATTAGGGCATCCATGAACATGGGCTATCTCCTTGAGATCCTACCTTTAGTTATCTGGGGTATTTACCCAGAAGTGGAATACCTGAATCCTTTTATGTATTTTCAAAGTCATTAGCCAGACATCACCCTGAAGAGGAAGACAGAGTGGATTTAGTGTGATCACAGTTAGACCCAGCTGGTGCTGGGGGCAATGTGGCTCTGGGTACCTCACATCATCCTATGCCCCACACAGACTTGTTCCTGAACAGATAAACCACCTCTGCTCAAGCCCTAATATCGGGTTCTTCTTTAGGATAACCCCCAAGGAAGAAGACAGTCAAAATCTCCACCTGTTCATATGAGTTGGTAAGAATTGCCAAAATTGTCTCCATATCCAGAGCAGAAAAACCACCTTTGGTTTCAGTTTGTGGATTTACTAACCTTCCAGAATTGAGAGCTTCTGAGGATTTTTCAATAGAGCTCTGAGAGATTATTACACAGAAGACATTGTGCTTTCATTACCAGTCTGTTGATAAGGAAAGGTAACAGAAAAATGCAAAGAAATCTAACAAATGAAAGACAGGTGTGTACACCTACTACCAACCAAAGAAAAGTAGATGGTACAATATCTAATGCTCGTGGTGGTCAGGCTTTACAGCTGTTTCCGAATTCACGATGCAGCTGTAACCTTGAGATTTGCCTAAATCATACGTTTATAAAATGTACAGTCATTAGGGTACTTTTTGTTAGGTTGTAAATGATCACCAGTGGATATTTCACACCTAATTAGCTTGGTTTTTTCAGAGTTTGCAGAAACCTCCAAGCAGTCACACATGCTAGAAAACTTATTTATTATGTGCATTTACATTTTGAGATGAAAAGGTCATATGATAAAAATGGTGGATCTTAATAATCTCTGCTTGATTTCATATCTTATCACCTTTTGAAACATCCCAGGAGTGAACACCAAGGACTGTCTTAATGTTTATAATTGCTATGGTTTACATTTTAAATTGCAGTGATTCATTTCACTTTAGACAACTTATTTGTCAAAATGTATGTGTTGAAACCCTGACCCCCAAAATTGTCTGTGTTTGGAGACAGGATATTTAGGGAGATAATTAAGGTTAAATAAAGGCAGAGGCATGCATGCTAACTCGCTTCAGTCATGTCTGACTCTTTGTGACCCTGTGGACTGGACTCCACCAAGCTCCTCTGTGCATGGGATTCTCCAGGCAAGAATACTGGAGTGGGTTGCCATGCTCTCCTCCAGGGGATCTTCCCAACCCAGGCATCGAACCTGCTTGTCTTACGTCTCCTGCATTGGCAGGCAGATTCTAACACCCCCTAGGAAGCCCCAAGGGCATAAGAGGAGGGTCTTAGTCTATCAGGGCCACTGTCCTTGTAAGAAGAAAAGAGACACCACAGGTCTCTCGTTCTCCTTTCAAGCACACAGAGAAGCCATGTGAAGCAAACGTCTGCAAGCCGGGGAGCACGTGCTCTCCTGGGGACCAGCCCCACTGCCACCGTGGTCGAGACCCCGTCTCCGAACCAGGAGAAAATGAAAGGCTGTTGATCAGGCCACGCAGCCTATCACGGCGGCCTGAACTGGCAAGGCAGCATCACTCTCTCAATGTGTGTTCCTGGGCACAGGCAGTCTCACCCAAGTCTGCACACGCCCAAAGCACTGGGGCAGTGACGTCAATGCAGCCGATTGTCGGGGAAGCCATGTGTCCTGCATTCAGACCTTTTCAGGAAATGTCTGTGGAGCCTGCAGAGGTGTGAGCTCCACATTTTGGAGATGACCAGTCAGGGACCTCACTTTTTTGCTCCCAGGGAGCTCGAGCGTGTGACTCATGTTTTCTCAACATGCTCATCTCACGAGCCAGGGCAGGGAACCAGAGGAAAGGAAAAAAAAGAAGCCGCTTGTTTTGTGGCAGCATGCATCCTCAGCGTTCAGGTGGTGACATAATCCTGATCGTGTCAGGGTTTCCATCAGCGGAGCCCCTGAGATGCCAGGCTGACCCGGCGATCCTGGGCGCTGCCGGAGGCGCCCCTCTGGCGGCAGGGTCCCTCCATCGCCTCAGTCCGTGGTTCTCCTCACTTCTCCGACAGCCCCCGGTGTGTATACTTGAACCCCAGACAGGGTCCAGGGCGTGAACTGTGGTGTATTCTCTCTCTGCCCCGCGCTCCCTCTGACCGCCTCTCCTGCACTTATTACCACACGGCCCAGGCTTCCCCTCCCGGAGGAGCAGGGAGGACACAGGAAGGATCCGTGACCCCGCAGGAGCAGCCCTCGGGAGCCCGAAGCGTGGAAAGGTGGCCCGAACGTGGCCCTGCGGGCGGCCTCCATCCGCAAGACAGAAAGGAGACCCCACTGGCGCATCCTGAGACCACTCCTGCCTTCACCCCGCGTCTGCCCCCGGGCCCGTCTGAACGTCAGCTCTTCACACTCTGGGACGTGGAGGAAGCTGAGTTCTCCTGCTCACTCCTGTGTCTTCATGGCACCATTTGTTGTTTCTGTTGAGTTGCTAAGTCCTGTCTGACTCTGCAACCCTGTGGACTGCAGCTCACCAGGCTCCACTGTCCATGAGATTTTCCAGGCAAGAATACAGGGGTGGGTGGCCATGTCCTTCTCCAGGGGAATTTCCTGACCCAGGAAGCGAACCCATGTCTCCTGTGCTGTCAGGCGGGTTCTTTACCGGCGGAGCCACCATGGAGGCCCTCATGACAGCTAGGAGATGGGTTCTCAGCTCTCAGAAGTGGGCTAAACCTCAAGACTTATCTCCTTGGGAAGTGATCAGGGCAAAGCTGAATATGTGACCCTCTGGCCACCTTAAACGGAGAGACGTTTAGAAGTGAATCTACTGAATTTACTGAAGTCTAGAAGTGAATTTACTGACACTTTCAGAAGGTTAAAGCAGAGGAAGGGGGGTGTGTAGACAGACCACAGTAGCAGAATCATTGCCGCAGCCTCTTCCCCAGGAATAGCTGAGTGTCCTCAGGACCAGTGAAGTCCAGAATGACACAAAGCCAGAGAGGTTAAGATGGGGGAGGGGGAGGCACGAGCCATTTTATAGCAGAAATGATGAAATTCTAAAAATCTACATAAAATAAAAATTAACTGCAGCTGCTTTCCCCTGGCGTAATTCTCCTTCATGTGGGATACAGCATACTAAATTATCTCTTTGGCTTCCCATGCCAAAACTTAAGAGTGTGATCTGGAAGGCGGAACTAAAGGCCAGACTGTAGAGTTTCCACCAGCAGCTGGGGATCAGTGGGTTGGGGGGTGGGGGGAGTGTGAAGACGAACAGGGAAGGATTCCTAGGGGCTGCTGAGAGGGTGGAGTCCAAAGCCGCTCAAGAGACGTTGTCAGGGAAAGGAATTGTTCCTGCCTGGGGAGCTGATGCATTTTTAAGGATGCGGTAGCCGAAACCATTTCCATCTCAGCTCACAAATAAAATTGTTTTCTTCCCAGAATCTTCCTCGACTGGCCACACAATGTCTGGATGACTTTGCACACATATTTATGTGCACGACGCCTCAGCGCAGGGACAGAAGAGGAAGCTTGTCTGGTGCAGGACCACACTTGGGGCCAAGAGAAAGCAGAAACGTCAGGGACATGAAGACGGGCGAGAACAGTCACCAGCGCAGCTCGTGGACTCGCTTGGCGAGAGACGGAGACGAAGCGGCAAGGATTCCCAAGGGACTGTGCTCCTCCCCGCGGCTGCTGCAGCAGGTCACCATGAACTTGAATGCACCTCTGGCGCCTTAGGGCCTCCCCTGTAGCTCAGTTGGTAAAGCATCTGCCTGCAATGCGGGAGACCCGGGTTCGATTCCCGGATCGGGAAGATCCCCTGGAGAAGGAAATGGCAACCCACTCCAGCCTTCTTGCCTGGAGAATCCCATGGACAGAGGAGCCTGGTGGACTTCAGTGCAAGGGGCTGCAAGAGTCGGACACGACTTAAGCAACTAAACCACAACCACTGTTACCCTAGGACTCTGGGGGTCAGGAGTCTCACTGGGCTAAATAAAGCCCAGGTATCAGCATACATTGTGCCTTCCGGAGGCACGGGGAAAGGAATCTGCTCCTTGCCATTTCCCGGCTTCTCAAAGACGCCCACGTTTGCTGGCTCTGTGCCTCTTTCATACGACTCCTGCTTTCATCCTCATGTCCGGCTTCTCTCTCTTTGACTCCCCAGCTTCCTGCTGTTACTGCCCGGATCCACTCCTGTACTCCAGAATCCTGTCCCCATCTCATGAGCTTCAACACAATCACAGTGGCAAAGTCCCGTTCTATGCCTGTAAATTTACCTGTTCATAGGTTCCATGGGTTAGAAAACGGGCATCTTTGGGGGCCACAGTTCTGCCAACCACAAGGGCCTTCTGAAGTCCTGGAGACGGGAGACTTGAATAAAGACTGATTTAACCTATCTGAGTTACAAGATGTGCAGCATTAAACTGGTATTCTTGGCGTTTGGGGGCGGGGGGGCGGTGCGTGGTCCAAAGAGCATCTGATGTGAATGGGGCAGGCTTTCTGGCTCTGTGTGCCATCCCAGAGTTTCTCGAGCCTGCCCACACCTGAGAGCATATTGCCATCTTTGAATAATACTTTGAGGCAGGCACGCAAACATGAGAAGCACCATCACTCCTGTTACAAACAAGCCCATGGGTAATTTTAAAAAATACTTCGATAGAACTGCTCTATAAAATTAAAAGGAATTTAAGAAGGCAGATCCACTCTTTTATTTGTCTGTCTTGTTCTTTTTTAGTGTGCATATTCTGTCTCGGCATGTTCACAATATTCTGTTTTGTTTGTTCTTTAGTCACTAATTCATGTCTGACTCTTTTGTGAGCCCATGGTCTATAGCCTGCCAGACCCCTCTGTCCATGGGATTTCCCAGGCAAGAATACTGGAGTGGTAAAAAACTGGAAACAAAACTGCCTTATGACCCAGCAATCCCACTGCTGAGCATACACACTGAGGAAACCAGAACTGAAAGAGACACATGTACCCCAATGTTCATCACAGCACTGTTTATAACAGCCAGGACATGGAAGCAACCTAGATGTCCATCAGCAGACAAATGGATAAGAAAGCTGTGGTACATGTACACACTGGAGTATTACTCAGCCATTAAAAAGAATACATTTGAATCAGTTCTAATGAGGTGGATGAAACTGGAGCCTGTTATACAGAGTGAAGTAAGCCAGAAAGAAAAATACCAATACAGTATACTAACGCATATATATAGAATTTAGAAAGATGGTAATGATAGCCCTGTATATGAGACAGCAAAAGAGACACAGATGTAAAGAACATACTTTTGGATTCTGGGAGAAGGCAAGGGTGGGATGATTTGAGAGAATAGTATTGAAACGTGTATATTATCACATGTGAAGCAGACTGCCAGTCCAGGTGTGATGCATGAGCCAGGGTGCTCGGGGGGCTGGTGCACGGGGATGACCCAGAGGGATGGGATGGGGGCGCGGTGGGGGTGCTCAGGATGGGGACACGTGTATATCCGTGGCTGATTCATGTCAGTGTATGGCAAAACCACTACAATATTGTAAAGTAATCAGCCTCCAATTAAAATAAATAAATTTATATTAAAAAAGAAAAGAATTTTGGAGTGGGTTACTATGCCCTCCTCCAGGGGATCTTCCCAAGCCAGGGATCGAACCCAAGCCTCCTGCATTGGCAGGCTTGTTCTTTGCCACTGAGCCACCTGGGAAGCCTTTATACATTCCATTAAAATCTTGTCCTGTACAGTTATATGCAGGATTTCCCATCAGTGTTGGTAGTATGTACGTGTCCTTCTGAACTCCTTCTCATCCACATCTCTATTTGCAAACTTATACACAGTATTCTCTGCTCCTCTCTTTTCTCATTTAATAGTATTTTTTGACAATTCCATGGGGTCAATGCAATGTCAAACATTACATGTTTCTTGTACATTTGGTTTTTTTTTTATATATATATTTCACTTTGTTAAAAGTTTCTTTCTTTCCATTTAACAATGTTTGCCATTCCTTCTTGGAGCATTTTATAATCACCACTTTAAAGCTTTTGATAGATATTTCCGACATTTGTGCCAACTTGACATTACGTGGACTAAATGTCTGTCCCCACATAGCTGAGGTTTTCCTGGTTCTTTATAGGCTGAATAATTTTGGATTGTATCTTGGGCACTTTGAGTATTATAAGACTTTGGGGTCTTATATAAAGCTTATGAAGAATGCTAATATTTCCTATTGTTAAAAAATAAGTAAAAAACACAATTTAGGTGATAAAAAAATAACTCTAACTCTTCATGAAACAGACAGTTTCCATTCAGAACTGCAAAAATGGGGAGGAAGGCAGGACTCTATTACAGGATAAAGAATGAGGAAAAAGGAAACAAGTGTAATACCTAGAGATGGCTTGGCTTTGCAGACTGGCTCAATAACATCAGATACACAGATGACACCACCCTGATGGCAGAAAGCAAAGAGGAACTAAAAAGCCTCTCAATGAAAGTGAAAGAAAAGAATGAAAAAAATTGGCTTAAAACTCAACATTCAGAAAACTAAGATCATGGCATCCAGTCCCATCACTTCATGGCAAATAGATGGAGAAACAATGGAAACAGTGACAGACTTTATTTTGGGAGGGCTCAAAAATAACTGCAGATGGTGACTGCAGTCATGAAATTAAAAGACACTTGCTCCTTGGAAGAAAAGCTATGACCAACCTAGATAGCATATTAAAGAGCAGAGACATTACCAACAAAGTTTCGTCTAGTCAAGGCTATGGTTTTTCCTGTAGTCATGTATGGATGTGAGAGTTGGACCATAAAGAAATCTGAGCACTGAGGAATTGATGCTTTTGAACTGTGGTGTTGGAGAAGACTCTTGAGAGTCCCTTGGACTGCAAGGAGATCCAACCAGTCCATCCTAAAGGAGCTCAGTCCTGGGTGTTCACTGGAAGGACTGATGATGAAACTGAAACTCCAGTACTCTGGCTACCTTATGCGAAGAGCTGACTCATTGGAAAAGACCCTGATGCTGGGAAAGATTGAAGGCAGGAGGAAAAGGGGACAACAGAGGATGAGATGGTGGGATGGCATCACCAACTTGATGGACATGAGTTTGAGTAGGCTCAGGGAGTTGGTGATGGACAGGGAAGCCTGACATGCTGCAGTCCATGGGGTTGCAAACAGTCAGACACAACCGAGCGACTGAACTGAAGTGACAGCATGTACTGTATTTCTACTCAAGTGGAACATTTACATGAACACAAAACTTACCCACATTTGAGTTCTCCTCATGTGGCACCAAGGCAGGAGTAACTCCATCTTGGGCTTAGAAACTTATTTCAGTACTAGTTTAGTAGGTGATGGCTGAGTCTAGGCTATGAGTCACACCGAGTCTTCTGTAGGCTGTGGGTTGAACATCCGTTCCACTTTCAAATCCTGGGCAGCACTGGAATGTTCTGAGCCATGTGTGCGATGCTCGGCTCAGAACCAAGGCAGAGGGCTGTCCCTCAGTCTAGTTTTAAATTCTTTTGTATGCTGCCCTAGGTAAGATCCACGCTGGGGCACTTTGAGGCTGAGCCCCGGCATTGTTTAACAATGTATAGGGCAGCTTTTCCAGGCTGTTCTCTCTCCATACTCAGTACTCTTCAGTTCCCTAAGGTTCCCCTTTTTGATTCTGGAGAACCTCGGGTTTATTTATCCTTCTCTGGTGTGCACTTCCCCAAACTGTTCCCACAATTAAGGCCAAGTGATGGGAGGACATAAACACATGAAAAAAAGAAAAAGATGCCCCATTTTCTCGAGGCCAGAGCTCCTCCGATGAAAGAGGAAGGTTCTCTCCTTTCCAGGTTAGGCTACTTTACCCTCTGCTGTCCCTCACGAGACGCCTTTGCTGCCCCTCGAGCCTGAACTAGGGAGTTTCTTCTGGAGTTTCTTGCTCCATCCAATGCCCGGGTCTAAGTTTCAGACTGTGAGAAATGGTACACTGCATCAGTCTGATGGAAGTCTGAATTCTGGTCTTCTTCCCCAGTCCAGCCGGTAGTATGAATCTTCCAGAATTCCCAAATAGCTGATGTCAGCATTCCATCTGGGTCTTAGAGCTGAATTCAATGGCGGGTTTGGGGGGGGGGATGCCAGGCGGAGTGTGCCTACTCCATCCTACCCGGAACTGCCTCATGCGCTCAGCATGCCTACTTGTGATTCGAATGATCTCCATCCTGTACATGGAGATGAACCTGACAAGGCTTCCGCAGGCACTGCTCCACGTGTTTCTCATAGGATGCTCAGCTCGTGTTATTCCGCAGCTTTCACAAAGAGGGAAGTTCAGACGAAGAGCCTAGAGCCACACAGCCGACAGGCCTCAGAAGGGACTCAAACGTGCTCCTTCAAGTTCCAGCCATTTTAGTGCCTCTCCCTGAGTTCTTTATAGGCAACATAATCCTCTGGGACACATCTTATGGTACCGTGACTCTTCTCTTGGAGCGAAAAATCATGATTTCCACATAACCCACTAGACCTGAATGATAATGATGATGGTGATTTAAGAGTTTGAACTAGGTAAAGTCCAAAAAATAATTATTTGTGGGAAATATGTGTATCTGCCCTCCTATAAAAATCCCTTATCAATATGTCCATTAGGACGAAAGTATAACCACTGTCATACTTCATTCCCAGATCTTGATATTTATGTATTTATTCTTCATATAGCCAGCATAGCTTACCCTTGGGGAACTTTATAATGAAGACTATCAAGATCTCAGATTGGGTTTATCAAACTATATTTCTTTAGTAGAAAATACCATTTCATTTCCTTGGAGTCTGACAAATAAGTAAAAACTGAGATGTTTTTCTTTTATAGGAAAAAAACTATACTACTGACAGTGGAAGGCTAATAGTAATTGTTAAATGTCTAAAACAGAATACAGAAATTAATGAATACATATTTTCCAATTTTTGTGAATATATCAACCTTCCTAAATATCTTCTTTTCAAATTGAGAAGTAGAGAGTTTATATATACATATATATTCTTTTTTAGTGAAATTGAAAATGGAAATTTCAGTTGCTTAAAACTCTGAAAATGAAAACTCACTCACCAGAATTCCCCTGATGAAACTTGCCAGAGGCATTTGCTGTCTTTGAATTTTAATAACCCTCTTTTTAAAAAAGCTTTCTTTTGTATCACCCAGATTGAATGTGAGCATTTGTTTTCAAGCTCTCATTTTGCCTCTGCATAGTAAGAATAATAAATATGGCATCTCTGTCTTGCAGCCCGAGGCTTAGAGAAGTATGCCCCAGAAAGCCTTCCACATCCTTTGATAAACATTCCCAGAAGGCTTCCTGCATGCCTTGGAAGCTGCCACGGGTAGTCTTTGCATTTTTCCTTTCTAAAAGGATGAAACTGGAAAATGTATTAGAGAAGGAAAAGAAGCAGATTTGGCATGCGATTCCTTAATGGAATATCAGCTTTGGCACCGGAGGGAAGAAAGCTATAAAAGGGATTCAGGAGAATCTTTGTTTTAAATAAAGATGTGTGTTCTCAAAAAGTAAGGAAGGAGAAATGATCCAACCCTTTCGCCTCTGCTTCGAGAAAAGAGGCGTGTGTCGCTGCCATGTCAGGGATGCACAGATGGTCCCTTGGGAGGGTAGGGGCAGTGACCTGCCTCCCTTCCCCTCTCTGCCTCCACATCTTCTGGGTGAACCCTCACTCCCATCCGTTCCAAAGAACCTCTTGGCAAGAGTGAGTCAGAGGAGTTATGGAGCAGGGCTACTCATGTCAATACGGGCTTCCCTGGTGGCTCAGAGTTTAAAGTGTCTCTCTGCAATGCAGGAGACCTGGGTTCGATCCCTGGGTCGGGAAGATCCCCTGGAGAAGGAAATGGCAATTCACTTCAGTAGTCTTGCCTGGAGAATCCCATGGATGGAGGAGCCTGGTGGGCTACAGTCCACGGGGTCGCAAAGAGTTGGACAGGACTGAGCGATCTATAGGTATAGGCACGGTCACGTCCGTCCGCCACCGTGAGGCCCTCGGCTGCTTACCAGAGAGCACGGTTGCCATGACAAAATAAAGCACACGTGACAGCGACGTGGCTTGGCTGACACCCAGCAGATGCCCCCGGTTCCTGTTACATTTGTACTCAATCCAAGGAAATCCAAACAAGGAAAAAATGTCCCTGTGTGCCACACCACATCGTCTCCAAAGTCCCTTCTGATTTCTAACATTTTATGAATTAAGAAGCCTGTTAGGAGTGACATTTAAAGCAAATTACTAATTATAATGTGTATGTTGAGTTAGTTACTCATCGTGTCAGACTCTTTCTGACTCTGTAGACCCGTTGGAGCCCTCCAGGCTCCTCCGTCCATGGACTCCTCAGGCAAGGACGCTGGAGAATGTCTATTCCCTTCTGCAGGGGATCTTCCTGACCCAGGGATCGAACTCTTGTCTTTTACGTCTACCGCACTGGCAGGTGAATTCTCTACCGCCGGTGCCACCTGCGAAGCCCCGATATATACTTTATGTTATATGTAATATATATTAGTGATATCAAATTTACCAGACTTCTCTAGCATGTTTCATATATGATATACGCCACATTAATCCATGTATAAGGGAAGCCCTGGTGGCTCAGATGGTGAAGAACCCACTTGCAATTCAGGAGACCCAGGTTTGATCCCAGATCAGGAAGATCCCCTGGAGAAGGGAATGGCAGCCCACTCCAGTATTCTTGCCTCGAGAAGCCCACAGATAGAAATACCTGGCAAGCTACAGTCCATGGGGGTTGCAAAGAGTCAGACACGACTGACAGACTAACACTTTCACTTTCATTGTATATATAATTATTTTATATATACTTATCTCCAAACATATGTGTCACAAAATTATGTGTACATATAAAGCATGTGTGTATGTGTGCAATGTATATGTGTGTGTGTGTGTATATACATGAGATGGGTACTTTTATAGTGTTTGACTACTTTGCAAAATTGTTTTGAATGGTTTATTCTAAGTATTTAAAACATTTACTCTTTGAATTTCATTGAAGCTGAACTACTGCATTGAGCCCACAGTTTCATTAAATAAAGATTCTATTTAGCAAAGAAAAGCTTTAGGCTGGTCAAATTATAACTTCTGAATCAACTGGCACTCAAATGCTGAAATCTAACTCAATTGCTAATCAAATTTCATTTTAAACCAAGGAGGAATAGGGGAAAACAACTCAGACTTCTGTTTAAAAACTGAAAATATTACTTTGTACTGAACCATTGTTATGATAATCTAACCCTCACTTAGAACTGATGAAGAAAGTGAATTAAGGTTGGCGCCATGACGTGCATGTTGGATGTTATTACACTCGCATCTAGAGAGACAAATGCATCCATTTCCCGATCGTGTTGATTGCTGGGACAGCAAGTCCTGGAAAGACTACAGAACTAAGGAAACTGGGTCTGGGAACCCCTTCTGTTCTGCAGGGGTCAGCCCATGCAGAAAGCCACTTCTCATTGTTTTTCTTCTGAATATTACAGGGAAAACTGATTTTTGTCTTGATTATTACAGAATTATAGGTTCATTATAGAAAATTTGGAAGTAAAAAAAAAAAAAACAATGAACTTACCCGTATCTCATTACCTTGTATGTAACCAGTGGTAATTGGACACGACTGAGCGACTGAACTGAACTGAACTGAATGATTTGATAATTGGGTGCATTTCTTACAAGTGTCTTTCCATGAAAAAAAAAAATACATGTATGCACATGCATGTAGAGATAGACACACAGATTTATCTTCTGAAGGTGAAGCTTGCCTAAGTTGGTGCTTGGCTTGTGGTGTGTTTGTTTTCACATCTGTAACACAGGGGCTTTGTGTGTGTGCAGTACTCAGATGTCCATCCCTGGAACTGAGGGGCACAGCCTGGACGGGAGATCATGAGTCTTTGGAGCCAGGTGTGAGGTCAGCAGCTCAGGAGGAGGAAGCCTGTGCCTCTGCGTGCTGAGCACCTGCTGCTTGTCCCCCGGGGGTCTTCTATGTCTCTGCACCCCCTCCTTACATCACCATGTGGCTCCTGATTTAAAGGCAAGGAGGTGAGCGGGAGGTAAGCCCGTTGCACAGCTCTGCAGACCTGCAGTGTAGACTCCTGAATGTTTAAGTTAGCTCATCTTAGAAAGTACAATCTTTATCAAGATTGAGCCCAAAGCATGTTTTCATCATACAACCGCATTCTCCCATGTTCAGCTGGTAGCCACTGGCAGGTCTTAAAGTTGTTAAGCTGAACCGGAGGCGCCACGCAGAGCTCCTGCGAAAAGAAAATGCAAGTGTTAGTCGCTCAGGCGTGTCCGACTCTTTGTGATCCCGTGGACCATAGCCCGCCAGGCTCCCCTGTCCGTGGGATTCCCCCGAGCAAGAATACTGGAGTGGGGTGTCCTTCCCTTCTCCAGGGGATCTTCTCGACCCAGGGATCAAACCCAGGTCTCTGGCATCACAGGCGGATTCTTTACCACTGAGTCACCAGGGCTGCTACATACACAAAAAAGCTGATCCTCTGCCATCATCCAACACAACTCCTGGAACAGAAAGGCTGGAAGTAATAAAAAGCAAGTAAGAACAAGGGCAATGGATTAATAATTTTTTATTGATAATGGTGGGGGGAGATTTCTTGAGGGAATCCAAGATCACATAGAACAGATGGAAAAAACACTCCTATAAACGACCCAGCAGCAAGTATTTTACTTTCAAACACAAAACATAAAACAGAACTCAAAAAGGCAGCAAAGGAAAAGCTGAGCCTTAAAGCTCTTTCCTATTTACTCCTCCCAACCTGTTAGGGTTGACTAATGTGGCCCTGAGTGCAGGGCGTGTGATGGGGTCTCCTCTGTGGAAAGAGATGGGAAACACGCAGCAGGCTGAATAGCACTTGCCATGGCCCCCCGAATGTGAATGCACGGCCACCTCACAGCTGAGCGCTGTTACTGCCAGTGTGGTCCACAGCGCTTGCCTGCGAGCCCTCCCACCAACATCCAGGGGGCCCCAAATCCCCACACTCGAGATGGATTCAGGAGGACCCGTCTTTTTAACCTGCCGTGAAGCTGATGATGGAAACATGTCACTGCTGCTTTCGTCCCATTTCTCTTGTTGTCAGCACAGCCCGTCGGGTTCTCTGCTGCTGCCGCCGTCCACCTGCTTTGTTCTTTCACCTGTGAGGTTGTCTGCCGGGGTCCAGCCCCCGCAGGATCCAGGGAAACCCGAAGGAGAAACGGCGTCGGCGATTGAGATTGATATATATAGAGAGATAGTTAAGAATGTTGTAGATAAGAAANAGTTGTCTTTATAGACGTATTTTAGTTAAAATGATAGGAATAATAACTGTCTTTTGGACACCTGCTAGGACCCAGGCATAGTGCTAAGGACCTCATCCACGTTACTTGGTGGTGGCGGTGTAGTTGCTCAGTCACATCAGACGCTTGCGACCCCGTGGACTGTAGCTCGACAGGCTCCTCTGTCCATGGGATTCTCCAGGCAAGAACACTGGAGTGGGTTGCCATTTCCTTCTCCTGGGGATCTTCCCAACCCAGGAATCGAACCCAAGTCTCCTGCATTGCAGACAGATTCTTTACTGACTGAGCTACGAGGGAAGCTGCATTACTTAATTGGATGCAAAGAACTGACTCATTGGAAAAGACCCTGATGTTGGGAAAGATTGAAGGCAAAAAAAAAAAAAAAAAGATGAAGAAGATGAGATGGTTAGATAGTATCACCAACTCAACAGACACGAATTTGAGCAAACTCTGGGATACAGTGAAAGACGGGGGGAGTCTGGCATGCTGCAGTCCATAGGGTCAAAAAGGGTTGGACATGACTTAGCAGCTGAATGACTTCGTTGGATCTTCAAAACAATCCAATGAAGTAGAGTGATTGTTATTGTCCCATTTTACAGATGGACAAACTAAGGTTCAGGAAGGTTAAATTACTTGATCCAGATCACACAGTTAGGGGTTGTGCATGCCTGGCAAGTAGTAGGTCCTTGTTAAGTAGTAGCTAATATTATGGCTGTAGCATTGTAGCATTGTTCTCGCCCTCTCATTTTTTAACAGACTATTTTTTAGAGCAGTTTGGGCTCACAGTGAAATTAAGGGAGAGGCACAGAAGTTTCCAGTATACCCCCTTCCTCCACACAGGCCTTCCCTGCGAGTGCTCCCTGGTAGCTTCCCTGGGAGCTCAGCTAGTAAAGAATCTGCCTGCAGGGCAGGAGACCCAGGTTCGATCCCTGGGTAGGGAGATCTCCTGGAGAAGGAAGTGGCAACCTACCCCAGTATTCCTGCCTGGGAAATTCTTGCCTGGGAAACAGAGGAGCCTGGCGGGCTGCAAGTCCTTGGGATCGCAAAAGTCAAACAGCAACTAACCCCCACCCCCCCACCATTTCCAACATCCCACTGCAGATGGTACAGCTGTTACAACTGGTGAAGCTGCATGGACCGTGATCATCACACAGAGCCCATAGTTTGCACTAGGGTTCACTCTCAGGGCTGCGCATTCCACGGGTTTAGACAAGTATTCTCCATGACGCGCCTCCACAATCACAGTGTTGCGCAGAATACTTTCATTGCCCTGCACACCTTCTGTGATAGCTCCTATCCCTCCCTCCCCCCAAACCTTGGTAACCACCGGTCTTTTAGCTGTTTCCGTAGTTTGCCTTTGCCAGAATGTCACAGAGCTGGAAGCATACAGTATGTGGCCTTTCAGATGGAGTCTTTTCACTTAGCCATATGCGTTTACATTTCCTCCGTGTCTTTTTGTGTCTTGAGAGCTGATTTCTTCTAGTGCTGAGTGAAGTTTTATTATCTGGATGCAATACACTTTATTTATCCATTCCCTGAAAGACATTGCTGGCTTCTAAGTTTGGGCAATTATGAATAAAGCTGCTATAATCATGGGTATGCAGGGTTTTCGTGGACATAAGTTTTCAGTTCATTTGTGTAAATGCCAAGGATCGTGATTGCTGGATCATATGGTAAGAGTTTGTTTCGTTTTCCAAGAAATGACCAAACCGTCTTCCA
Organism: Redunca redunca; assembly: GCA_006410935.1. Classification (NCBI taxonomy): domain Eukaryota; kingdom Metazoa; phylum Chordata; class Mammalia; order Artiodactyla; family Bovidae; genus Redunca; species Redunca redunca. Next base: position 603,709 of record SJYQ01006140.1, on the reverse strand, counting down.
GTGTAGCTGTACCATTTCGCTTTCCCATCAGCAATGGATAAGAATTCCCGCTGCCCCATCCACATGCTCCCCAGCCTCTGGTGGTCAGTGTTTTCGATTTGGCCATTCTAACAGGCGTGCAGCGGTATCTCGTGGTTATTTTAAATTGCAGTTTGCTAATGAGATCAGATCATGAGCTTCTTGGCATATGATTGGGTCATCTGTATATCTTGTTTGGTGAGGTGTCTGTTTGGGACTTTTGCCCATTTTTTAACCATAATTTGTTTTCTTGTTGTTGAATTTTGTGTTCTTTGTATATTTTGGATCAGAGTCTTTAACAGATAGGTCTTGTACAAGTATTTTCGCCCTCTTTGTAGCTTGTTTTTAATTCTTTTGACAGTCTCTTTCTCAGACCAGATATGTATTTGCTTGTTTGGCTTTCTTTGATTTTTAAATTAATTAAATTTGGAGGGTAATTGCTTTATAATGTTGTGTTGGTTTCTGCCAGACGGCAGTGTGAATCAGCCATAATTATATGTATATTCCCTGCCTTGGAGCCTCCCATTCCACCCCTCTAAGTTGTCACAGGGCTCCAGACTGGGGTCCCTGTGTTACAACAGCAGCTTGCAGTTTTGAATTTTAAATGAACCCTGGATTATCAGTTATTTCTTCCGAGGATCGTGTCATTGGTGCTGCATCTAGAAAGGCATCTCGGTACCCAAGGTCACCGACATTTTTCCTGTTACTTTCTTGCAGTTTTATAGTTTTGTGTTTTACATTTTGGTCTACTATCATTTTGATTGAAATTCTGGTAAAGAGCCTGTGTCCTGATTCATTTTGTTTCTTGTTAATATCCTGACCATTTGTGATTTTCTCCATTGTATTACCTTTGTTCCTTTGTTAAAGATACAGTTAGTGTATTTACTTGGATCTCTGAGTTACTTTATAAGAGACTTTAAGAATAAACAGTAACTTCTTGTCAATTGTACATGCTGCAACACAATTGTGTTGCAAATTTCTCTAGGTGGTTGCTTGTTTTGTTTCAGGGAAATTTTAGAGTGAAGATTTTTAACTTCTAAGAGCATGACCCATTCATCGTTTAAGTCTGTTTTATAAAATATTATTCTGTATTTTCTTTGGACCATTTCGTCTTCTTTTTATATTACACTGATCTACATGATAGCCATTGTGTATGATGCAAAGTAGGAAGATATCAAACTTAAATTTCCCATATTGAGAATCAGTTTTTCTACAACAGACAAAACATGGTCCATATTCTCCTAGCTTCATTACAATGAAATCTGTATCAAATATTCACCATAAGAAGGAAGAGTTTTCCACAGATGTTTCTCATGGGTTTTATAATGTCTGTACCTTCTACATAAATGCTGTAATTAGCTTGTGCAGTTCCTTAAAAAGTCTGTTGCCGCGTTGGTAGGTATTCCTTTGATCTATAGATGGATGTGAGAGACACTCACGTGTTCATGGGCTGATCGCCCCCACTCAGGAATCCAGTATGACTGTCCTATAACTCATTCTCTTTTGCTGTTTTCCAAAAATGTTTGTGGATTTCACGTGCATTTCACGTATACTTGAGGGACTCTTTTCTCTGCTTTTATTTTGGTGGAATTGGGAATTTTTGTTCTAAAGTGTTCTAATTGCTGATGTCTGCACAGAGACAAGTTTCTGTTTATAGTCTTTGGAACTGGCTGCTTCACTCGGTTGGCAAAGAGCTTCCGTGCCTCCTCCCAGCTTTCCTGGACAGCTAATTACATGGTTGGTAAATGTCACTTTCCTCCGAGGTATTTATTTATTTATTGCATTGTCATCCCTGTGGTTAGAACACGGTCAGCGGGGACCAGGAGCATGAAGAGCAGGACTCCTTGGCAGACACACTGACGCTAACATCTCTTTTTAGGCACATGGAACATTTAGTGCAAGAGTCTAGCAGGCAGCCTGTGTCAATTTAAAGAACTCTCCTTCTGGTCCTCCTTTGCCAAGTCTTTTTGAAGACACGGTGGTGGATTTTACCCCACGCTATTTTGGCATCCGAGATAAGCATATGCACATAAATTTCCTATTTGAAATGCTAATGTCATTAATTCCATTAATAGATCGTCCAACCTTTTAATAACCTTGAAGGTAAGTATTGCTACACCTCCTCTGGCTGATCACCACACTGATGCTCGGAGGAGATAATTAACTTACCCCCCCGGTACAGCTACAGAGTGATGGACTCGAGATGAAAGCAGGCTTAGCTGGCTCTGAAGCTTCTGGATTTATCTGGGCCGCAATCTCAGGGCTACAGTATTTGTTTAGGCAACCCTTCAGACTACGGACACACCTGTGGTGAGAAGTCAGGTCGGCAAGGGGATGTATGTGTGGGAAGTGTCCCTGGAGGGAGCCTGTGGGCTGCCTGGGGGGGTTACAGACCCACCTGGGGCTCCAGGGTAGCTGTGGTCCAGTCGGTGGGTGGGCAATGGGGGGTTTCCTGTAGGGATTCCTCAGCCCCTGCTGCCTAAAATGCCTGCAGGGCCCCCTGCCCCTCCTTGAGAGCCCCTCCCTCCCGGGAGCATCTCCCAGCCCAGCACCACAGCCTCGCCAGGGGCAGGGGCAGAGGCAGAGGGCGACGAGAGGGGAGATGGGTCCCCACTTGGGCCAAGGATGGCTGATCTCGCTCAATCTTCCCACTCAGGGTGAGGCAGCCAGCATCATCGCTAAGCTGTGGGCCTGGTGCTTGCTGACACTGGCCCCCTGGGTTCTGTTGGGTGGGATGTAGGCAATTCCAGGAGTGGAAGCCCCCACCCTGGACCCGGATCCTCTTTCTCCTGAGCAGTTTCTGTCACTCATCACAACAGAGGCCTGGGCCACTCTGGTTAGCACACTGACCTCCCCATGGTCCATCCCAAGGGGAGGTTTCCACTCATTAACCTCCTACCTCTCCTGGCCCTCTGGCTGCTGAGCAGAGAGGATAAGGAGAACCTATGTCTTACCCAGGATGGGAACATGTCTCAGATTCCTACAAGCTTGGAGCAGTCAGCACAAAGCTGGGGGCTTCCGTTTGCTGCCTTCCAAAGTAACGCTCAAGATTCTCCAAGCCAGGCTTCAGCAATACATGAACCATGAATTTCCAAATGTTCAAGCTGGTTTTAGAAAAGGCAGAGGAACCAGAGATCAAACTGCCAACATCCACTGGATCAGCGAAAAAGCAAGAGAGTTCTAGAAAAACATCTCTTTCTGCTTTATTGACTATGCCAAAGTCTTTGACTGTGTGGATCACAATAAACTGGAAAATTCTGAGAGAGATGGGAATACCAGATCACCTGACCTGCCTCTTGAGAAATCTGAATGCAGGTCAGGAAGCAACAGTTAGAACTAGACACGGAACAACAGACTGGTTCCAAATAGGAAAAGGAGTACATCAAGGCTGTATATTGTCACCCTGCTTATTTAACTTTTATGCAGAGTACATCATGAGAAACGCTGGGCTGGAGGAAGCACAAGCTGGAATCAAGATTTCCGGGAGAAATATCAATAACCTCAGATATGCAGATGACACCACCCTTATGGCAGAAAGTGAAGAGGAACTAAAAAGACTCTTGATGAAAGTGAAAGAGGAGAGTGAAAAAGTTGGCTTAAAGCTCAACATTCAGAAAACTAAGATCATGGCATCTGGTCCTATAACTTCATGGGAAATAGATGGGGAAACAGTGGAAACAGTGGCTGTCTTTATTTTTTGGGGCTCCCAAATCACTGCAGATGGTGATTGCAGCCATGAAATTAAGACACTTAATTCTTGGAAGGAAAGTTATGAGCAACCTAGATAGCATATTCAAAAGCAGTGACATTACTTTGCCAACAAAGGTCCATCTAGTCAAGGCTATGGTTTTTCCAGTGGTCATGTATGGATGTGAGTTGGACTATGAAGAAAGCTGAGCATTGAAGAATTGATGCTTTTGAACTGTGGTGTTGGAAAAGACTCTTGAGAGTCCTTTGGACTGCAAGGAGATCCAACCAGTCCATCCTAAAGGAGATCAGTCCTGGGTGTTCATTGGAAGGACTGATGCCAAAGCTGAAACTCCAATATTTTGGCTACCTCATGCGAAGAGTTGACTCATTGGAAAAGACCCTGTTGCTGGGAGGGATTGGGGGCAGGAGGAGAAGGGGACGACAGAGGATGAGATGGCTTGATGACATCACCAACTCGATGGACAGGAGTTTGGGTGAACTCCGGGAGCTGGTGATGGACAGGGACGCCTGCGTGCTGCAATTCATGGGGTCACTACGACTGAGCGACTGAACTGAATTGAACTGAAGTGATACACATGTCCCTGGCCTCCACAGGCTTCTGCCTGCGTGCTGCAATTCATGGGGTCACTACGACTGAGCGACTGAACTGAATTGAACTGAAGTGATACACATGTCCCTGGCCTCCACAGGCTTCTGTCCTCAGAGTTAGTGTGACAGGCAAGCCTTTCCTCTTCAAGGGTTTAAAATTCAGACTTGTTGTTATTCAGTCACTCGGTCGTGTCTGATTCTTTGTGACCCCGTGGACTGCAGCTCACCAGGCTTCCCTGTCCTTCACCATCTCCTGGAGTTTGCTCAAAATCATGTCCATTGAGTCAGTGATGCCATCCAACCATCTCATCCTCTGCCACCCTCTTCACATCCTGTCCTCAATCTTCCCCGGAATGAGGGTCTTTTCTAATAAATCGGCTCTTCGCATCAGGTAGCCAAAGTACTGGAGTTTCAGCCTCAGCACCAGTCCTTCCAATGAGTATTCAAGACTGATTTCCTTTAGGATGGACTGGTTGGATCTCTTTGCAGTCCAAGGGACTCTCAAGAGTCTCCTCCAGCTCCACAGTTCAAAAGCATCAATTCTTCAGCACTCAGCCTTCTTTATTGTCCAGCTCTCACATCTGTACTTGACTACTGCTACACAAAATGTATTTCAACTTGTCTTCAATGTGGGCACACTTAAAGCAGCATTTGATGGCACTCTAGCGACCGTGGCAAGCATGCATGCTTGTGGAGTCACTTCAGTCATGTCCAGCTCTCTGCGACCTCATGGACTATAGCTCTCCAGGATCCTCTGTCCGTGGGATTCTCCAGGCAAGAACACTGGAGTGGGTTGCAGACCCTCCTCCGGGATCTTCCCGACCCAGAGATCGGACTCGGGCCTCTTGCCTCTCCCGCATTGGCAAGTGGGTTCTTTAGCACTAGCGCCACCTGGGAAGCCCAGAGGCTGTGGCAAGTAAACATAAAGCTTGATGGCTGCACGGACTAATAGGTCTAAGAGAAACTACATGTGGAGACACGCTTGCTCACACATGCAAACATACGTGTACACACACACACAAGCACTGTGTGGTAAAACACCAGTTCGCTCGCAGCTCAGGCCCTCCCAGGGACACTCAGCTCCCGCTCGCCTCTCCTTTTAATTTCCTCGCCGCCGAGAAGCTGGGTGTGGCTCTCGCCGCTCCCTGATCTTTATTTGCTGCCTTTCTCTTGGTTGCTTTTCCCGGCGCTGGGGCGCCTGGGTCGAGCTCCGCAATCACATCCATCACGACCCTGTGACAGCAGCGCACGCCGTGTGCCCCCCAGCAGCCCCCCTTCCCGTGCTGCTGGATGTCGGGGAGAGGGAGCAGAGATTTATTGAAACGGCGTGATTTCTTTATCTCGATGGCCTTTTGCAAAATGAGGAAGGAAGTCTTCCGGCGACGTTTCGTCGTTACCGTGTGTCTCATTCTCACCTTCGTCTTTCTGATGTCTGCTCTCTAGGTCTCCCCAGGAAAATGCAACTCTTCAGGATGGCAAGCCTTGGGTAGGACCTATCGCCTCCTAAACAGGGGGGAGTGCCCGCCCCAGATTCCAGGCTCGCCTCTGAAAGATCTTAACCACAACAATAATAATAGAGAGAACTTCCAGTCCAGGCTGAATCCCAGATATAAGGATTCCTCTTTGACCAAGGCCAGCTTTTCCAGCAAAGCCATATGCTTGTCTGAGCCCAGGCTTCTTTTCTCCCCATTGCACGTCTACGTGGTCGGCATTCCCTAGAGCACCGATCCTGGGGTAGAGCCAGACACCCAGATGGAGCCCGGCTGCTCTTGGTGTCGGGGGCCAGCGTCACTCCTGGACCTCGTGCTCAACCCTGTGGTCACCAGCGTTCACGTCCTCCCAGTGCTGAGCACAAGCTGTGTCTGCCAGGCTGAACCCAGCCCTGCACCCCGCTGGCCATTCCCCTCCTCCTCCAAGGCGGCCGGATGCTGCTAGAGGTGCCAGGAATCTCCCACCAGGTGACTAAGGGGGCAGAGCCCCTTATCGTGCCCTGCCACTGCTAGGTGAGGGGCAGATGGCAGGAGCCATGAGCGGAGAGCCTGGGACCAGCTCCCTGGAGTACAGATCAGGGAAGCCTCAACGGGGGGTCGGTGCGCAGCTCAGTGTTTCTCAGTCAACCTCCATCCCCACGTGAGGTCCTGCTGCTCCCGTCCCCGTGTGGGCTGCAGTGGGAGGCTGACCACGTGTTCTGCAGAGAGCTTGCGTGTTCCTCTGAAATGCCATCCCCCCATGCTCCCTCTTGCGTCCTCAGTGTCCGAGTCAGAAGCTGCCAGCTGCATTAAAACCAGCACACAGCGAGGGATTCTCTGAATCATGCCCGCCAGAAGTGATCCTTGTCCTGCCCCGAAACCCTGGCAGAGCCGTTGGGTCCCTGGCACTCTGACACGTGCAATGCCAACCCGCATGGAAGGAAACACCCCTTCAGGTTTTCAGCACCTTAGCGAGGAGAAGCGCTGATGTCACCAAGGAGGCGCAGGGGTGGGGGTGCCCACCCGCCTCTCCGTCTTAGTGAGTCAGCCCTGCAGCTCCCCACTCACCGAGGGACCACTGCCCCCACGATCTCAGAGAGGCAGCATTTCCGGACGTGGTAGGAGACCCAGGCCCAGAGGAGTGACCTCCTTCCCCTTCCCCTTCCCCTTCCAGGGAACCACCCCATCGCCCGCTTGGGAAGGCTGGCCACTGACTTCTCGGAGGGTTTATGGCACGCCCCACGCAGTCTAACCTCTCTGGTCCCTGTCAATTTCCATCTTCAGAATGTGTACTCTTCTTTCTTACACCCTCCAAGAGTTCTTTAGACAATGGCAATCTCGAATAGGAAGCAAGTGGACTTGTCTGCAAGATGGAGACAGGTTCACAGACGTCGAGAACAGAGCGTGGTTGTCAAGGCGGGCAGAGGCAGCGGAGGGAAGGACTGGGAGTCTTGGATGGGCAGATGCAGACCTGCTGTATACAGGAAGGACAAGCAGCTGTCCTCCTGGACAGTGAAGGAGTCCTTGGGCCTCAAAAAGAAAACTGCGGTCTCAAAGGCCCTTGCTAAATCATCTAACTTCAAGGAAAACAAAAGCCAACTTTCCGTCCACCCCGATGCTCCGGGCTGGTTGCATCCACCTGGGACTTATCACCCGCTGCCCAGGAACCTCCCACCCTCTGTTCAACTACAAATGCCATCTCAACTAAAGAATACCCAAAAGGTCCCGCCTGACGAACGTGTCCCTTATTGCTTCCACAAGCCTCCCTTTAAATATGGAACCTCCCTGACCCCTCCCACTCTCAGCCTGGTCGTTAGGCCACCTGCCACTCCTCCTTGCCTTGGCCCGAACTATACCTTACAGACAGCACAGGGAACTCTATTCAATATACTATACAAACCAGAGTTGAAAGGAAAAAAACAATCCCTGGGATTAAAAAAAAAAACAACAGTCTATAGGAATGGATCGGTCTCGCTGTCTCTATCTTTAGCTCCTGAGGCCCCCTCCCCCTTTCTCCTTCGTGTGTCCCCCACCTCCTATGTGCGGAGGAGAGACCAGCGTTCCTCCCCGTCGTCTCAGCTCGGGGGAGCCAGAAGGCATTCCTCAAGGAGAGAATCCTGTTCACATTGGGGGACCCCTCTTTGGGCTGTAGACAGCGATGGACACACCAAACCCAGGACGTAATTTAGACATTGCCATGCTTTTGTTTCTTTCTGGATGTCTGCCCATTGATAAAAAATGCTGGCTAAGCAAGGAGCTCGGAGCGAAATAGAAGTCGGGATTCAGGCACTGGGGGAGCAACCAACTCAAGCAGCCTGGTGGTGTCCTCTAGTTTTTGCTTGAAAATAAAAAAGACTGACGTCGCCTTGACCTATTTTCCTCATTACTGATTTATAGAGGAGCCACAGAAGAGAAAATTCATGAAGACAAGGACTGTCAGGGCTGGAAGAGACCTAAAAGGCCTGTATTTCTGTCTCCATTCCTTCATGGAGGTGGGGGACAAAGCAGAGATTGAGGAAAGACAGTGAAGTCAGGAGCAGGGGTTGCCTGGGTCCCAGCCCAGAGTCTCTCTCTAGACACAGCAGACGTTGGCCACTGACTTTGGCTTCACGCCACCCCTTTGGGTGCTAGCTTGTAATAGATTTCGTCATACAGAGTGAAGTAAGCCAGAAAGAAAAACACCAATACAGTATACTAACGCATATATATGGAATTTAGAAAGATAGGGATGATGACCCTGTATGCGAGACAACAAAAGAGACTCAGATCTATAGAGTGAACTGTTGGACTCTGGGGGAGAGAGGGAGGGAGAGGGTGGGATGAGATGGGAGAATGGCATTGAAACATGTATACTATCATGTAAGAAACGAATCGCCAGTCAATGTCCGATGCAGGATGCAGGATGCTTGGGACTGGTGCAAGGAGAGGACCCAGAGAGATGGTATGGGGTGGGAGATGGGAGGGGATTCATGTTTGGGAACGCATGTACACTCGTGGTGAATTAATGTCAATGTTTGGCAAAACCAATACAGTAATGTAAAGTAAACTAAAGTAAAAATAAAAAATAAAAAAAAATAAAAAATAAAATAAAATAAACCTTGAGAGGTAGGCTTACAGATAATCTTTGGATTTTCTTCTCTGCTGAATGTGATTCTAGGATCATCAAAGTTTCAAAAGGAAAAGCCTGAAATTTTAAGGGAAAATGGTAAAATTTTTCAACAACTTTGAAAGATAGCACAGTTGATTAAAATCACCCGTGTCCCTTCTTATCTGAATGAGAGGAACTTTGAAGAACATCCTCGATGGACAGGGATGTCCTTTGACTCCCTTCAAGGCCATCACTGCGACATGTGGGTGGACCTTTCTGCCTGCCCCTCAGGGGTCTGGAAAGTCTAAGAGCAGAGGAAGACCATTGTATTAGGCGTGGAATAGAGACTGAGCAATAATATTTGGAGAAGTGAAATAAACCCTCACCTTTTGGTGTTTATTGCTTTCTGAAGAAAATTTTTATTCTTCCAATCCGCATGGCTCCATTAATAAAGTCCAGCTATTAAAAAGAATTTCTTTCGGTAGAAAAACATTATTCTTTATGTGAATCAATTATTTCCTGTGCTCCAGTCACCTTGGGCCAGAACATAATGAATATTTGTGAGATGGGAAGGTCAGACATGCTGGGAAGGAAATTCCTTACGGGGCTGAGAATGAATGCTGCCCAAGACTGGGAATCCTGAGACGTGTGGTACCATCGAGCGTCATGGAAACGCTGGCACAATGATGCCACGTCCACCGGCCCCCTTACCGAGAGATCACAGAGTCTCTGGATGAATGGAGGGCCCCTGCTCGTTAGAGGTTGTCTGGGGCTCCCTCGACCAGGCACCCCGCTTTAATGTCTCACCTGTCTCTGTGTCTCTTTCCCCCAGACTGGTGGAGAGATAAAAGAGATGCCTGGTAGGTCTTGAGTCTTTGTTAGAACCGGACTTGTGCCTAAGAGCCTCGAGTCACTCTAGACGTGGCCCAGAAAGCTAAAGTCCTGGCACAACACGCTGGGAAATCCCCTACCTCTGTTCGTTCCTTTCATGTAAAAAGAATGATTGATGACGGTTCAAGAAATGCAAGACAGCCCCTATTAAAGAACGATCATTAAACGCAACAACCACAATGAGTAAAGTGCTGCAATTGTAAACTAATGGTGAAGGCAGCCCCTTTTCTTCTGGGAGGGACCGTTCCTAGAACAGGAGGGCTAGCAAGGCATCTGCAGAGACGACCCTTGAACACAGCTGCCCCCTCAGAGATGCTCACGTGATCTCCCCACTCACCTTCACTGAGGCAGCCCTTCTCCACCCCAGCACCATCACAGAGGCCTGAGTGCTGAGTGCAACCTGTGATCTCCCTGACCTGGTGCACACTAGGATCCCTGCCTTACTCAAGGTCCAAGCTAGGACTGGGATCTCCCTGACCTGGTGCACACTAGGATCCCTGCCTCACTCAAGGTGCAAGCTAGGACTGGGATCTCCCTGACCTGGTGCACACTAGGATCCCCGCCTCACTCAAGGTGCAAGCTAGGACTGGGATCCCCTGACCTGGTGCACACTAGGATCCCTGCCTCACTCAAGGTGCAAGCTAGGACTGGGATCTCCCTGACCTGGTGCACACTAGGATCCCCACCTCACTCAAGGTGCAAGCTAGGACTGGGATCCCCTGACCTGGTGCACACTAGGATCCCTGCCTCACTCAAGGTGCAAGCTAGGAAATGTACTACTCTCAATGCAGTACAACTGATGAACGTTGAAGGAAGGGACCACGTGAAGTTTATGTGTAGGCTCCAGTTCCTGGGCACTAGCATCAGCAGGGGAGCAGGCCCACCAGTAGCCACCCAGTCTTGGCACCTCCCATCCCCTGCCGCACCACCGTCGGCCAGACTCCACCTAGACCTAAACGCACAGAAGCCTGTGAATGCAGTCGGTTCAGGTCAGCCTCCAGTTCACGGCTAGATGCAGAAGCTAGGGAAGAGGGTTTCAGGACAAACTCCTCACCATGCCCAACTCTCTCCTGCTCTCCCCAACCTGCAGGTCATCTGGACTAGCCCCCTCTTCTACCTCAGCTCCTGGAACCCAGCAGGACCCAAGGGGTCTACCCAGGTAGACCCCCACCCATGTCCTCTGCCTGACTTTTGTCGTAGAAAAAACTTTATTCCAAATAAATGTAATCAGAGGAGGGAGAGAATGCAGAAAGGCAAACAGGCAAAACAAGATGATACTACTTTAGCCATTAAACCAAGTCAAGGATCTTTATCTAGTTCTTCCTCGAGGACTAGAGACAATATTCTGAGCCGTGTCCTTGGGGCTTTGGGGGGGACCTTGCAACCGCACCAGGTGGGATCAGTTAACAGCGTGTGGCCCGCAAGCACACAGAGCCCAGATGGGCTGGAACCAGGAGGTGACCATGCTGACTCCGGATTACTTCACCACCAACGGAGCAGAAGAACGTCCCGAGCTGATCGCGCCCTGCTCCTTGAACACGCCTCACTACCCTCTCTAGGTCAGGACACAGAGTTCTGAGGGGATTAGCCTGCTGTGACTTCCCTTTGCATGTCAAAGCAGTTAAGGTAATTTTTTCTTCTTCTTCACCCAAACCTCCGTCTCCATGTTTCTCTTCGGCTCCTGTGAACAGAGGCCAAACTCCAGCAACGTTCAGCCCCAAGGGGAGCCTTTCCCCAGGGTTCTGCCCTCATGCCTTTTCTCTGGCCCCTCCCCTTGGGGGTGTGTCCATGCTGGGAGATGGACAGTAATGGACTGACCTCTCCCCAGCCAGTCCCAGGGCAGCTCTGCTCCTGGAAGCCCCCATCTGACATCTCTATCTCCAGGGCGTGCTCACCCACCGCACCTAAACCAACCTCCCTGATGGTGTCTGCTGCACCTCACTCCTTTAATGACCCCTGCCCAGCCATGCTGATCTCTGCCTGGGGGTGATCCTGACCTCCGCCTTCTCCCCATCCCCACTTCTGGTGAGCCGCCCAGTCCAGTGAAGGCTCCTGCCCGAGATCCCAGCTGCCACACTTCTCCCTGAGTTCCCTCCCTGTCTGCCAGCTGGTCCTGCAGATACCAGGCCTCTCCTGGCTTCTGTGCATACTCACGTTCTCTTTCTCTAAAGTGCATCTAAACAGCTTGTGACTTACAGCACAGCATGCGCGGAGAGAGCGGTAATTGAGAAGAGTCAAAACATCACACAAAACACTCCTGCTCTTTGCAACACCATTACAAGACAGGCACTGGACTAAAATAAAAGTGTGGGTCCACAACAATTCAAAGATTCCATGAGATGGAAGATAGAAACCTGAGTGTCAGTGAGCTGCATATTCAGCTTTGGGAGCCTGGCTAACACCTGGATGGGGCCACCATTCACCAGTTCCTCCTAAAGAAAGAGCTTAGCATTCCTGCTGCCTTAGTGTTAAACTTGGAAATCAACTCTGAATATTCATTGGAAGGACTGATACTGAATCTTCAATACTTTGGCCACCTGATACAAAGAGCTGACTCACTGGAAAAAAGACTCTGATGCCGGGAGAGATTCAGAGCAGGAAAAGAGGGTGGCAGAGGATGAGATGCTTAGATGGCGTCACCAACACAGTGGACATGAATTTGAACAAATCCTGGGAGGTGGTGAAGTACAAGGAAGCCTGGCTTGCCTCCGTCCATGGGGTCACAAAGAGTCAGACATGACTGAGTGACTGAACAACAACAGCAAACTTGCAAGAGGAAGAAACTAAACGTTTAAAAACAGATATCGAGTGTGATGACACGGGTACTCGAGTGTGATGACACGGGTACTTGGAGGTCATGCAGGGCAGACGGAAAACTCGGGCTTTCCGATGGGCTGTTTACCGAGCTTTCACACGTCTGCGCTGACTCTCAGGAGGATGGGGTGCACATTACTCGCACAGTTCCTCATCTTAACCACCTGGGGACCCAGCCCAAGGTCCTTCCTCAGGCATTTATTGCTGATATGGAAGGGAAAGGCCAGCGTGTTGCCATGGAAACCATTATGGGAAGAACAGACACTTCTATCTGAACCAGAGAAAATGCATCCAGGGATAAACTCTGGTGGGAGTTGGAAGTCCCGGCCATGCCCATCCTTACCTTCCCTCCTCCTGCACCGTCTCAGCTTCAACCTTGACCCCATCTTGCCCTACGCCCTACCTGACAAGTTACCTGGTCTCCCAGCAGCCACTCTTGGCATCACCTCCCACTCCTGTTCTTCAGTGAGCTGCACACGTGTCCAGTCGTTCCAGCCCTGCCCTGGCCTGAAGACCCCGCCCTGCAGGCATCTCTATTTCCAGCCTCTCAGCTGCTTCATGCCCCTCGACGTGCAGGTCTCCTTGGCAACTCAGTCCAATCCTTCCTGCCTCAGGGCATTTGCACCTAGCACCCCTCAGCCTGGAACATCCCTGGTGGTGAACCAGGAGTTTTTGTTTTGTTCATCCTGATATTCTTGATCCCCAACAGAATTTCTGGCAATGTGATGTTGGAAGCATGAAGACAATAAGCATGCATCAAGCTGGGGGACGCTGGCAATGATCAGGCTAAAGCATTTGGGTTGGGAGCATTTGGCTCAATCACGGGGAAGTGTCTCAAAACCTGGGAGTCCAAGGACAGGTAAGAAAAGGTAAAGGTTTCTAACCTTGTCAGTGTTGAGTTGCTTAGTTGCTCAGTCATGTCTGACTCTGTGACCCCACGGACTGTAGACCATCAGGCTCCTCTGTCCATGGGAATTCTCCCAGCAAGAATAAGGTGTTGCCATGCACTCCTTCAGGGGATCTTCCTGACACAGGGATTGAACCCAGCTCTCCCACATTGCAGGCAGATTCTTTACCATCTGAACCACCAGGGAAGCCCACGAATGCTGGAGTGAGTCATCTATAATGCTCATCGATTGGTTCAGTAAAAGGGGCCCATCTGCATAGAGGCCTTGCTAGTTTTACAACTGATGATGACGATGACCATCCAACGCATGTCTCTGGATGCGTGTCCCCCTCTAGACTCAACGTAATAGGTTGTTGTTTTCCAGTGGCTCAGTCATGCCTCACACTTTGTGAGGCCCATGGGCTGCAGCACACCAGGCTTCCCTGTCCTTCTGTATCTCCCAGAGTTTGCTCAAATTCACGTCCATCGAGTCAGTGATGCCATCCAGCCATCTCATCCTCTGTCATCCCCTTCTCTTCCTACCTTCAATCTTGCCCAGCATCAGGTTCTTTTCCAATGAGTTGGCTCTTAGCATCACATGCCCAAAATATTGAAGCTTCAGCTTCAGCATCAGTCCTTTCAATAAACACCCAGGACTGATCTCCTTTAGGATCGACTAGTTTGATCTCCTTGTAGCCCAAGGGACTCTCAAGCCTTCTCCAACACCACAGTTGAAAAGCATCAATTCTTTAGCACTCAGCTTTCCTCATGGGCCAAATCTCACATCCATAGATAACCACTGGAAAAACCATAGCTTTGACTAGATGGACCTTTGTTGGCAAAGTGATGTCTCTGCTTCTGAGTATGCTGTCTAGGCTGATCATAACTTTTCTTCCAAGGAGCAAGTGACTTTTAATTTCATGGCTGCACTCCCTGTTCACAGTGATTTTGGAATCCAAGAAAATAAAACCTGCCACTGCTTCTACGTTTTCCCCATCTATTTGCCATGAAGTGATGAGACTAGATGCCATGATCTTAGTTTTTGAATGTTGAGTTTTAAGTCAGCTTTTTCACTTTCTTCTTTCACTCTTATCCAGAGGCTCCTTAGTTCCTCTTCACTTTCTACCATTAGCGTGGTGTCACCATCGTATCTAAGGTTATTTATATTTTTCCGGGCAATCTTGATTCCAGCTTGTGAAACTGATGGGAGAAAGGCCTTATCTCAGTACTTTCATAGACAGAGGCTGGAGCACAAGAGAAAAATAACAGTTGTTTAGCTGATCCCTTTGCTATGTTGCAGCTTTATGACTTCATATAGTAAATTCAGCCAGTCTCTATAGTTTGTGCTAGTAATCTCATTCAGTGTCTACTGGTAAAAGTTCACCTTAAATGTGGGGATATACATCACTTCCATTTCTCAGAGCAGCTCGGGTTTGATAAGAGCCAAGCAAAGAGGCACCTGGACACAGGGGTTCCAGCCATCCCCTGGCCCAGGGGCTGAACCTGCAGATTCAGGCTCCACAGTGTCATCCTGGAATTCCCAAAGCTCCGAGGGGTGAAACTGATAGAAACGGACTGCCTTAGTCTTCTAGGAGGAGTGTTGCTAGCGGCTCACAGCTGATAGTAACGGGATGCAATGCACACAGCTACTACAGTAGCGTATTCTTTCATTCTGGTCATGACTAGGACAATTAATCACACAGGCTATAACCCAGACTTCCAATTTCCGTGGTGCTATCTATTAATTTTAAATTAACGCTGTGCCCTTTGTCAATGAGCTAGAGGTGCTTTATAATAAGAGAATAAACATAAGTACATAATGTAAGAACACTCTTGGCATCCACTATTCTTTTTTTTTTTTTTTACAAATAAGAGATGAAGCCAGCTTCCAAGTCTGATTGAAATGTGAAGTCAGAGCTGCAGCTTCTTCTCTTCACTGAGAAGAAAAAGCCCTGGGGCGGGGGGTTGGGGAGGGATTCCTCCCCAACCCCCAGCCACCTCCCCCAGTCACTAGCCCTGTGACCTTGGGGGGACTGGCCTCACCCTCCAAGCCCCAGCTTCATTCTGCTGAGCAAAGTATGAGTGGCTTGGCTTTGCTCTCTCATGGGTTTTTTGCAAGTATCTAGTGAGATTGTTGTTGCTGTTCAGTCACTAAGTCGCGTCCGTCTCTCTGCAACCCTCTGGACTGCAGCACGCCAGGCCTCCCTGTCCATCACCATCTCCCAGAGTTTGCTCAAACTCATGTCCATTTAGTCCGTGATGCCATCCAACCATCTCATCCTCTGTCATCCCCTTCTCCTCCTGCCCTCAATCTTTCCCAGCATCAGGGGCTTTTCAAATGAGTCGGCTCTTCGTATCAAGTAGCCAGAGTATTGGAGCTTCAGCTTCAGCATCAGTCCTTCCAATGAATTTTCAGGACTGATCTCCTTTAGGATGAACTGGATGTATCTCTTTGCAGTCCAAGGGACTCTCAAGAGTCTTCTCCAACACCACAGTTCAAAAGCATCTATTCTTCAACACTCAGCCTTCCTTATGCTCTAACTCTCACATCCGTACATGACCACTGGAAAAATCATAGCTTTGGCTGTATTTTCAGGCTTTATCATAGAGCCTGTTTTTCCAAAAGTATACTATAAAACTATAAAGACTATAAATTATATGAATTACAACTTTATACAGAAAAATCCATATAGGAAAAAAGTGCCTTGAGATCCCTCAGGCTCTGTGTTTAGAATCGCAGCTAGATCCAGGATAACTGCCCCGACATGACATGCCTGGAGCCCCTTGACTCCAGCCCCTCTGAGCACGTCCCTGGTTTCCTTTCCTTGTTCTGTGTAAAGAACAAGAAAGCTGGTTGCAGGCATGATGGCGAAATGACTGGGTCCCATGAGTCATTTTCAAAAGGGTTTGCTCATTTCAGCACGTTTAAAAAGGGCCCAACCCTTATTTTATATGAGTCTCTACCGAAGCATAACAGATACGCCTGAGTAACAACTGAGACTTCATCTGTGTATGCAGGTCAGTTATCTGTTTCTATGTAAAAAAAGTTCTGCAACCTCAGTGAAAAAAATTCAGCCTCCACAGTGCCGTCCTGGAATTCCCAAAGCTCTGAGGGGTGAATATATATATATATAGGGGTCCCATATATATATTTAGTTTTTTAGATTAAGCTTTAATTGATATACAGAAACATACAGATTTAATATACCCATCTTCGTGAGTCTGGAGATATGCATGCACCCGTGACTGAGGTTAGAAGAAGGAGGCGACAGAGAGCGAGATGGTTGGATGGCGTCACCGACTCCATGCACATGAGTTTGAGCAAACTCTGGGAGATAGTGAAGGACAGGGAAGCCTGGCGTGCTGCAGTCCATCGGGTCCCAAAGACTCAGACATGACTTACAACTGAACAACATCAGTGTTGCTAGCACGACACCCGTGGTACCCACCACTTCCAAAGCATGTTCTTAGGTTCCTTTTTTTTGTGGTTTCTTTTCTTTCTTTTTTTTTTTGGTAAAAGCATTTAATATGAGATTTATCTTCTTTACCTCTTTTTAAGAGCATAATACTGTATTAATTCAACCACACTGTACTATCCCACAGGGTCTGTGGGTCAGGAATGAGGAGGGCACAGCTGATGGACTGGGTCCTCTGATTATAGTCACAAACCTGCGAAGTGTTGGCCAGAAGTAAGTTTTCACTTGGAGACACTGGGAAGGACTCACTTCCAACCACCCGCAGGGTGTTGGCAGAAAGTACTCCTTGGAGCTCCCAGCTGGGGCTGCCCTCCCTCACCTCTTTGGCCAGTTACTTCCTCAACCAGCAAAGGCTTCTCTAGAGCCAGTCTGCTTAGACTGCTTCAGATAATATAGTATAATCCCAGAGATGACTTTTGCATATCTTGCTGTTAAAAAGCAAGTCATACGTCTCACCTGTACTCAGAGGGGTAGCTACCTTTCTGCAGGGGACGAGGAGACTCCTTAGAGATCTAGCCTCCTTAAAAGGGCATATATACCCTGCCACATGTAAAACAGACGGCCAGCGGGAAGCTGCTGTGTAGCAGAGGGAGCTCAGTTCAGTGCTCTGTGCTGACCTGGAGCGCTGGCACAGGGGGAGACAGCCTCCAGAGGGAGGGACATACGTCTACAGGTAGCTGATTCACGCTGTTGTACAGCAGAAACAAATGCTGCATTGTAAAGCAATTACACTCCAATAAAAAGGAGACTTCTAGAAGCACCACGGTAAAGCCCCACTCTCATGTAAATAATCACCTGCTTTGAATGGTTTATTTCTACACAGTTTTCTGAAAGTAAGGCTTACCTGTATGAGAAGGCTTTTAGACGGGAGCATATTGCAAAAATGAACCCTGTGAGAGGGCAGTGTCACACACACACACACAAACACACACACACCCGCGCGTGTGGGTGCCTGATTCAGTATATTACGACAAGGTGCTACCAACGTGATGTGCAGGAGTAGTGGAGGGGGAGTCCCGTACGGGCAGGAGTGGGCTCTTCTTGCTCTCCCGCCATGCTCAGTCACTGGCTGGGAGCAGCCTGGGGTGAATCCAGGGGGGACCTCCTCCTCCACCCCCACCCCTGCCGGGGCCCCCCCTGTAGGGGGCGGAGCCAGAACTCAAAGGCCACTTCCCTGAGCTCACACTAACCGGACTGTGTGCTTTTCAGATATTATTCTTGTGCTTTAGGCATTCCACTAGAATGTTTAAAATATACTCGAATTTTCAAGGCTTCAGCTAGGCAGTGCTTTTTGAAAGCTTTGATTCATAAAATCGGGAGTTGGTTCACAGTTGATTTCAGAACTTTCCATAATGGAGTCACGACTAGGGAGAAGGTGTTATTTAGTTTTCAAGACTCCAAGATCATTTCACTGGGAAGCCAGTCGAGGCCTCCACTGGGAAATAACAGCTGGGGAATTTTTCTTTCTTGGTGTTTTCTTAGGTTTTGTTTTATTATTTTGGTCTTGGGATTACTGAACACGTAACCCACAGGATTTTCTTAGATATACATTCTGAGCGTGTATATATAGAGACAGCAAGATGAGGAAGGCATACACACATACATATGATGTGTGGTCTATATTCAGCTTACGTGTGCATCTATACATATGTATATATGTGTGTGCATATTTTTTTGAATTTTTACGATTTTAAGTTGGAAGCAAGTGAAATGGAAAAAGACAAGACTCCTGATGCCTCAAAATCCTACTTCTAAGGATAACTGTCTCATAGATAGAACAGACTGTAATGGGTTGTTGTAACCTAAATGAATGAGGATAAAAATTATTCACAAAAGAACAACTCTGAAGGCAAGCCTTAGTCATTTACAACCAAAAATGTTTAGTAAAGAAACTTATCATCTGAATGTACATTGTTTTTAAAGCAACTGGGGTTTTTTCTTAAACCAGCCAGTGGGCAGTGGTTCATTGACCCTCACAGCAGCTGTAGGAAGCCGAAGCTGTTCAGTTCAGTTCAGTCGCTCAGTCGTGTCCGACTCTTTGTGACCCCATGTATCGCAGCACGCCAGGCCTCCCTGTCTAGCACCATCTCCCAGAGTTCACTCAGACTCACGTCCATCGAGTCAGTGATGCCATCCAGCCATCTCATCCTCTGTCGTCCCCTTCTCCTCCTGCCCCCAGTCCCTCCCAGCATCAGAGTCTTTTCCAAAGAGTCAACTCTTCCCATGAGGTGGCCAAAGTACTGGAGCTTCAGCTTTAGCATCATTCCTTCCAAAGAAATCCCAGGGTTGATCTCCTTCAGAATGGACTGGTTGGATCTCCTTGCAGTCCAAAGGACCCTCAAGAGTCTTCTCCAACACCACAGTTCAAACGCATCAATTCTTCGGCGCTCAGCCTTCTTCACAGTCCAACTCTCACATCCATACATGACCACTGGAAAAACCATAGCCTTGACTAGAAGTCGGGGACTCAAGGCTTAAAGAGAAATGGGACTTGCCCTAAATTCCATGGTCCACATGCGAGCGTGTGCTCAGTTGTGTCTGGCTCTGTGACCCATGGACTGTAGCCCCCCCAGGCTGTTCTGTCCATGGGAGTCTCCAGGCAAGAATACTGGAGTGGGTGGCCATGCCCTTCTCCAGGGGATCTTCCCGACCCAAGGACTGAACGAACCCACATCTCTTGCGTCTCCTGCTTTGGCAGGTGGATTCCTTACCACTGCACCATCTGGGAAGGACTCATGGTCCAAAGGTTTAGAGTTTTTTTCTGTCTTCAGTTCAACTTATTTGTAAATATATAAGCTGATAGAAGCACGGATATTGCAGAAGAGAAGTTGGAGGTAAGGATGCTAACCGTGAAAGCCATCTAAAAGGCACTCACTCTTTTGAACAGTTTTCCCCAGCTATTTTAAAGAACAGCCTATGGCAAGCTGAGGGCAATGACATAGTTGATCTGCCGATGATACCCTTCACGTTCTCCCAGTTGAGTGAGAAGAGCTGCTCTTTGCACTTCTGAACAGAACACATTTGCAGATTGAGGATCAGGGTGGTAAGCTGTGCCATTTGAGGGGTGTAACTGAAGAACAGTTGGGGCAGAAGTAAGCTGTTGGTGCTGATACGGCCACAGCCTGCTCCTTCGGGGCACTGTCTACAGTTAGGTGGTGGCATCGGTCATGAAGGGAGCTTTCTGTCACAAGAAGCCCGTGTGGGATCCTGCACCACAAGCAGAGATGCGCAAGCTGGTACAGTGTCTGCTCACCAAGCTGAACAGAGCAAACTTCATGAAATGGTCATCTCAGGGCAGTTTGGGTTCTGTGTGGAAAGATCGTGAGACATGGTGCTGAGACGCATCCTTGCAGCTACACTTAGGAGTCTCTTTCTGATATGCCGAGCTTGGCTCTTGTCAAGGGGAGTGCCATGTTTGCGGTGGAAATGAGAGGCGCTTATGACTCCGTATGGTTAACGCCTGGGTTACTCCTTACAGATGTCAGCTGAATGCAGCATTCTGATGACCTCCACACGGTAACACAAAACCTAAGTCCACAGTGTCAGAAGCCCGGAGCTCTCCTGAGCTTACTCGAAACCCAAAAGACACCTAGGTCACTCTTTCCAGAGAAGAATAAGCCATAGTTTAAGGAACCAGGCTCCAAATGGAACCCTAATATTCAAATCAAAGATTCTGAGTCTGACAAAAGAGCCTAATTTGGGAAAGACAAGAGCACCATCCCCACTTGGGAAAGCCCATCCTTACATGGAGAGAGCCATCCTTCTGTGATCAAAATACCCTTTTCCCCCCAGCTTTATGGATATAATTGACATTTACTGTCATGTAAGTTTAAGATAAATTACAATGATTTGATGCATATATATATATATATAGTGAAATGATCATCACAGTAAAGCCAGTGAACACATACTATACAACAAGGTTAATGATTTCACCCAACATAATAATAACCTTTCTCTTTTGGTTTAAGAACATTTAAGATCTACTCTCCTAGCTACTTTCGGGTATAAAAAAATTATTAATTGCAGTCACCATGCTGTACATTAGATTCCTAGAACTTAGCTTATAATTGGAAGTTGGCACCCTTTGACTAACTTCTTACCATTTCCTCCTTAATGCCAGCCCCTGGCAACCACCAAACCATTCTTTGTCTGGTCAGCTTTTTCAGATTCCACGTGCGACATCATACAGCATTTGTCTTTGTCTGACTTACTTCACTTAGCATAAAGCCCTGCATGTCCATTCATGTGGTCACAAATGACAAGACTGCTTTCTTTTTATGGCTGAGTAACATTGCATTGTGTTTCCCTGGAGGCTGAGCGGTGAAACACCCAGCCTGCCGATGCGGGAGACGCAGGCTGGGTCCCTGGGTTGGGAAGATCCCCTGGAGACAAAAATGGTAACACACTTCAGCATTCTTGCCTGGAAAACCCCATGGACTGGCTATAGCCCACGGGGTCACAAAAGCATTGGACACAACTCCCAACTACACACCAGCAATATCCCATTGCACTAATATTATACCTACACTTTTTTTGTCCATTCATGTGTCAGTGGACACTTGGGTTGTTTGCATGCTTTGATTTCGATTTCGAATCCTTTGGTTATACACCTAGGAGTAGGATTACTAGATTATCTGGAAGTTTTACTTTCAGGTTTTAAGAGCCCCATCTCTTTCCCGTAGTGACTGCACGGATCCACATTCCCACCAACAGTGCAGAAATGCCCGCTTTTCTCTGCATCCTCGTGAGTTCTTGTTGCCTGTGTCATAACGGTCTCTCTAACAGGTGTGAGGTGACCTCGTATGCTTTTGATTTACATTTCCCTGCTGGTCATTAGTGTTCAGTATATCCGGTGTATTTGTTGTCCAGTTGTATGCCCTCTTTGGAAAAAAACCTACTCCGGTCCTTGGTCCATTTCTATCATTTGCCTTTTTGCTATTGTGTGAGTTTCTTACATATTTTGCATATTAACCACTAATCATATAACTGTCTTGAAAATATTTTCTCCCACCCAGAGGTTGCTATTTTTGCTGACTGTGTCTCTTGTGTCTTTTGCTGATTGTGCCTTTTTAGTTTGATATAGTCCCACTTGTCTATTTTTTGTTGTTGGTTTTCTTTAGAATCATATTTAAAAAATCATTGCCAAGACCAGTGTGCAGGAGCTTTCTGCCTGAGTCTTTATCTAGGAGTTTTAAGAATTCAGGCCTTAAATTAAGATTTCAAGTAAATTATTGTGAGAAGTGTAAGATACTGCTTCAGTTTCTTTCTTTAACATGTGAATATCCAGTTTTCTCAGCATCATTTATTGAATAGATTGTCCTTTCCCAACTGAGTATTCTTGGCTCTGATGTCAGATATTAGTTGGCCTTATCTGAGTGGGTTTGTTTCTGAGGATCTTAGTTCTCTCCTATTGGCCTGTGCGTCTGTTTCTGCGCCAGTACCATACAGCTGATTCTCATCTGTGTTTGCGCTGGGTCACGTGGCCAGTCCTGCTTGCGACCCCCTGGAGCGTAGCCCACCAGGCTCCTGTCTCCATGTGATTTTCCAGGCAAGAATGCTGCAGTGGGTAGCCACCTCCTTCTCCAGGGCATTTCCTCCACTCTTGAACACTCGTCTCTTGCATCTTCTGCCTTGATCGGCAGATTCTTTACCACTGCACCCCCTGGGATAGCTTCACAGTATTGTTTGAAACCGGGAAGCATGATACTTCCAGCACTGCTCTTCTTTCTCAGGATTTCCTTCCTCTGGGTTGGAACAACAGTCTGATTTGTGTGTGTTTTATTTTCTATGAAAAATGTCCTTAGCATTTTGATAAGGATTACATTGAATCCATAGATGGCTTATAGACGTTTTGATAGCATTAATTCTTCCCATTCATGAACATGGAATATCTTCCCATTTATTTGTCTTCTATTTCTTTCATCAGTGTCTTATAGCTTCTAATGTCTTAAAGTTTTCATCTCTTTTGTAAAAATTTATTTCCATCTGTTTTAATATTTTTGATACTATTGTCAATGAAATTTTCTCCTCTTTTTTTCGGATACTTTGTTTTTAGTGTATAGAAATAGCTGATTTTTGCCTGTT
Source organism: Redunca redunca (assembly GCA_006410935.1). Taxonomy (NCBI): domain Eukaryota; kingdom Metazoa; phylum Chordata; class Mammalia; order Artiodactyla; family Bovidae; genus Redunca; species Redunca redunca. The sequence continues at coordinate 580,681 of SJYQ01006140.1, read as the reverse complement.
GGTTTTGCATCCTGCAACTTTACTGTATTGGTTTATTACTTCCAAGACTGGATTCTTCAGCATTTCATTTATATAAATTCATTTAATCTGCAGTAACAATTTTACTTCTTGTTTTCTTACTTGGATAGTTTTTAACTTCCTTTTTGCCTAGTTACTTTATCTAGGGCTTCCAGGACTGTGTTGAATACGAGGGGTGAGATTGGGCACCCATGTCTTGTTCTTCATCACAGAGGAAAATCTTTCAAACTTTCATCATTGAGTATGAATTATCTGTACTCTTGTCATATGTGGCCTGCATTGTGTTGAGATGTTTTCTTTCTCTCTCTAATGTGTTAACAGCTTTCATCATGCACAAACATGACTGATAACAACAAATCCAAGCCAATCTCAATAATCAGCCAAGCAAGGCACGTGTTTTTGCAAACATAACTTGCCTTTAATTGTTAGGAGAAAGGAAGGATCCAACCATTAGGAAAATGATCAAAGGCAATCATCAACAAAGACGAAATTTAGTACTGAAGGTGGAATAGGGTGTTACATGGTCTCTCCACTCCAGTAAAATAAAATCATTTGTAAGCTGTGGTAAAGAATCCACCTGCAATGCAAGAGAAGCAGGATTAACCTCTGGGTCAGGAAGATCCTCTGGAGAAGGAAACAGCTACCCACTTCAGGATTCTTGCCTGGAGAATCCCATGGACAGAGGAGCCTGTGGAGTCACAGAGAGTTAGACACAACTGAGTGCACACACACACACACACACACACACACACACTTGGAATGTCAGTAGCCCAAGTCTGCTGACCTGATGAGTTTGATTCCACATCCAGAAAGCGTCTCTCCCTCCCAGCTCACACACCCGGCTCCTCTCCTGGGTGCCTGAGCAGAATTTGAAATGCATTAATACCTGGACTCAAACCTCTGCCCACAGGGCCCAGGGTGCATGAATGCATTTTATTTTCTTGTTCAGTTCAGTTCAGTCGCTCAGTTGTGCCCGACTCTTTGCAACCCCATGGACTGCACCATGTCAGGCCTCCCTGTCCATCACCAGCTCCCTGAGTTTACTCAAACTCATGTCCATTGAGTTGGTGACGCCATCCAACCATCTCATCCTCTGTTGTCCCCTTCTCCTCTTGCCTTCAGTCTTTCCCAGCATCAGGGTCTTTCCCAGTGAATCAGTTCTTCGCATCAGGTGACCAAAGTATTGGAGTTTCAGGTTCAGTATCAGTCCTTCCAATGAATATTCAGTACTGATTCCCTTTAAGATGGATTGGTTGGATCTCCTTGCAGTCCAAGGGACTCTCAAGAGTCTTCTACAACACCAGAGTTCAAAACCATCAATTCTTTGGTGCACAGCTTTCCTTATAGTCCAACTCTCACATCCATACATGACTACTGGAAAAACCATAGCTTTAACTAGATGGACTTTTGCTGTCAAAGTAATTTTCTTGTAGGTAGGAGTATATTGTTGTGTTCAGGAATTGTTTGAAAAAAAAAAAACTCACATTCTCCATATTATCAGAAATAATCAACGGTCATTTACTTTAAAACAGTTCTTATGTCAAATATTGCTACCATTTTCTTCCTAAAAACATGAGGAAAACTGGCAACTTATGTGAATTTTGATGTTCATGAGTTTTCCCATATTATACGCCTCAAACAGCACAGGATTCCCTAGAACTAACAAATATTCAAATCCTATGTTCACTGAAGTTCTGAAAACAAATGGAAGGTAGATAAGCTCAATGCATGGGGTCACCAAAAAGTTAGAGCATTTGTCCTTATTTTATACCTAATTCAGAAGACAATGAGGGCATCCACACAAGAAAAAGCCAGGATTCCTATAAAACCTGAGTCACTTAAACTGCAAACAGCCTGCCTGCTAGCATTTGAGTAACAGAGATGAGCGTTTTAACAGCAGGGGGAAATCGCAACAGGGAAACACTCTGTTTATAAACTAAGGGGAAAATGCATACATTTCATGCTCATTTTAATGTCTGAGGTAAATGCTTGTTTCTGTAAATATCTGAGCCCTTTCAGTTTTCCAACATTTACCCCTTCTGCAATGTAAGCAGTCTTTTCATAGTGACAGAGAACTTCCACAATGCTCATTTCAAGAGGAAATATGCATTTTACTCCTGGCGTGATCTTTGGTTTAATTTCCAATGATGGAAGTCCAGGTGGGAAATAGAGCTCGCTCTTCAATTTCAAGGCAATTCTGTTTCCAATGAGGCAGAACACTCATCAGACACCCTCACCCTGTCTGCTTCCTGCAAACCGAGCTCCAAATCTCCAAGACAGAAATGTTGCATGAAGGGGGGACCCCTGCCAGGGCCCAAAACTGGGCTCTTGTCTAGCACTCAGAAATGAATTGTCCGAGGAGACACATGTGCTGAGAAAGCAAGAAATTTAATTGGAAAGGGCGCCAAGGCGGAGAGCAAGAGGGTAAGGGAACCCAGGAGAACTGCTCTGCCACGTGGGCTTGCAGTCTCGGGTTTTATGAAGATGGGATTAGTTTCCGGGTTGTCTTTGGCCAATCATTCTGACTCAGAGTCCTTCCGGGTGGTGCACGCCTTGTTCAGCCAAGATGGACACCAGAGGGAAGGATTCTGGGAGGTGGTCCGACATGTGGGGTCCCCTTTTGACCTTTCCTGAACTCTTCTGGTTGGTGGTGGCTTATTAGTTCCATGTTCCTTACCAGGACCTCCTGTCGTACAACAACTCATGCAGATGGTTGCTATGGTGCCTGGCCTGGGTGGGCGGTTTCAGTCGGTCTGCTTCGCGTAAGGGAACCAGCCTGGTTGTCAGTAACATCGAAAAAGAAAACCATGAGATTAGCAATCTAACTGTGATGGAGTCCTACACTTGGCAGGATTCTACGGCGCTGTCCCTGTGGGTTTAATCTCTAAAACTGGTTATCTGGCAGACGCCATCAAGGGCCGTCCCTGTTTGGTGTCAGGACAGAGCCTCAGGGAGGTTAGCTGGGGCCACCTGGCTCCAAGCACATCGTGCAAAGATCTCAGAAGGAAGCGTCTGGTCAGAAGACACTTCAAGTCCTCGGGTGCCTGCTTCAATGCACTCTCTCCTGTGCAATGCTCATTATGCAACATATTAAAAGAGCATAACGTCACTCAAAATAAAGAGAGCAAAAAAAATAAAATAAAATAAAATAAGGATAGCACCTCTGCGGAGCATGGCTCAGTGGGTCAAGGACCTGCCTGAAATGCAGGAAATGTAGGCTCATTCCCTGGGTCGGGAAGATCCCTGGAGGAGGAAATAGCAACCCACTCCAGGATTCTTGCCTGGAGAATGCCATGGACAGAGGAGCCTGGTGGGCTACAGTCAATAGGGTCCCCCGGAGTCAAACACGACTGAGCGACTAGGTGCATAGAAGGGGTTGAGCGGGGCAAACAGGTGATGAAAGAGCCTTCCTGCAGGACGGTGGGTGAGAGGCCTGGGTGAGCAGGGACAGAGTGAGGCCTGCTCTCCTGGGGCGGCCCTGCAGGGCTGGGGGTGGATGCGCGGGGCCTCGGGCAGGACTGTTCTGACGAAGACACTGGTGGGCAGGCAAGAAATAGCAGCATCTGTGTGAGCAAGGAGAAGGAAACAAACACACCACTCACACACCATACACAGACACACCGCATAGACCAGATACACCACATACACGCATACACTATGCCCAACACACCACACACACCGTACACAGCACACACCACACAGCACAGACACACACCATACATACACCATGCACATCACACACCATATACACACACACACAGACACACTATACACACACGCACACATACACACACCATACACAGCACACACCATACACACACACACAGACACACTATACACACATGCACACATACACACACCATACACATCACACACCATACACACACACACCATACACAGCACACACCACATACACCAGATACACCACATACACGCATACACTATGCCCAACACACCACACCCACCGTACACAGCACACACCACACAGCACAGACACACACCATACATACACCATGCACATCACACACCATACACACACACACACA
>SJYQ01006140.1:564534-576320 GCA_006410935.1 Redunca redunca | reverse complement strand
ACACACACAGACACACACACACTCCACATACCCCAGGTACACTATGCACACCGCCCCACACACACCGTACACAGCACACATCACACACACATACACACACTATACACACACACACTCAACACACACACATATGCACACATACATACATCATGCACATCACACACCATACACATACAAACACATACACACACTATACACACACACTCCCCATACACACACACATACACACACACACCCCATACATACACACATACACACACACTATACACTATATTCAGACACCATACACACACACACCATTCACACACACACAAACATACACACCACATACACCATACAGACTACACACACCACACCATACACGCAGCACATACAACACACAACATACACACTACACACACGCACATGCCCCACACCATACACACCATATACACATACCAGAAACACCCCACACAACACACAATATACAAAACACAGTCTACACACCACATTCACACACTCAGTGCATACACAATACATAATACATACCACACACATAGCACACATCCCACGTGCAACGCATCACACACAGACAATACCCCAAACTACACGTACACTGATACAAGACATAGCACAGGTACACGCCCAAAACACCACTGACGCATCGCACACAGATCATCCCTTGAGACGAAACTTAGACCCACAAGTTCCAATGCACATGAAGAAGCGAAATTCCACGGGAATCCAAGCTTCACAAACTTGACCAAAGGAAGCAAGCATTCAAAGTGAAAGTGAAATTCATTCAGTTGTGTGGGACTCTCTGCGACCCCATGGACTATACAGCCCATGGATTCTCTAGGCCTGAACATGGAGTGGGCAGCCTTTCCCTTCTCCAGGGCATCTTCCCAACCCAGGGATCAAACCCAGGTCTCCCACACTGCAGGTGGATTCTTGACCGACTGCACTATCAGGGAAGCCCCCGCGTTCAAAAGAATACACAAATAATGGAACAATCGTCAAAAAAAGAAGGAATGAGGTCTGAGAGTCAAAATAAGAATGGTAAAGCAAAAAGGCTGATCCGAAACAAGCAGAAAGAGATTTTTGAAGACCAGTTAGAAAGTATAAAAATATAGTTTCACAAGATAAGTACTGGATAACAGAAACTCATTAGAGATTTAAAAGACAGTACCAAAATATGGAACCTAAATACGAAGAAATATAGAGATAGAACACGTGAAAATGATCCTCGAAGGGTTAAAGGTAAATGCAGAAGCCCCAGCACAGCAGGAGGGAGCACCGGCTGCAGCGTGAGCAGCAGTGTCTGCAGGGATGACGGCTGAGGAATTTCAGGTAAGCAGACAGTTCACACACGTGTTCAGAGCATGTGGCAGAAGCGTGTATTTAGTGCTTGCAGGATGCACTTTAAAAACTCTGTATCGAGGTGCATTCTAATAAAACTGGAGATCATCAAAGGTCAAAAAAAACTTATAAACACTTTGAGAAGAAGAAAAAAATGATGTAACCCACAGAAGACCAATAAGCTCTTAAATAAATGTTAAAATTAAGCACCACTTTAAAGAAAAAGCAGTGAAAGAACTCAGTGCATCAGGTAAAGGCTGTAGCTCCTGCAGAGAGCAAGGCGGCTGTGTCACATTCAAAGTGCAATTCCAGCACCGTGTCACAGCTCTAAGAGCCATACACTCATGTCACAGTTACGCTGGGTACCATTCACCCGTGGCTCTGTCCTCGCCTCAAAGTCTGCATAAACAACTTTCAGTTTGCCCCTCCAGTCTTGCTCCCTCCACCCCCAAATATCTGTGACCCTGGAGCCTCTGTCTCCTCTTCCTCAAGCTCAAGTCCAACACAACAAACTCTCCTATTAGTATAAGAACGCTAGTGTTAGTTTCTCTGCTTTCTGATTGTTTGAGTGCTATTTGCATCCACTGTGTCCCAGTGACCATAATTTCTTTATGTGCCAGGGTAGTATGTGTCTTCAGTGTAAGAAGAAAATGTGATCTGTATCTATATTGTATTTTGTAAGCGAGCCTCTATCGGTGCATTAAATGTCAAAAAACTAAGTAAGTAGCTTTAAAACTATTTTATAATTTGCAGAAACCTTCAGTGTAGTTTTATTTAAAAGTTTAAATGTCTTTTAGCAACATTCGGGGAAACTGGCAGGCAGGTATTTTTGTTGGGCTGGGAACCACAAGACACATTATACTTTTTTCAACGTAAAATGAAGTGTTGGTTCCTGCTTCCCCAAAATTTAGTAGTGGATTAGATTAGGGAAATGAGAGGTTCTTATGTTTGTAATATAGTCATTCTTGCTCTCTCCGTAGATGTATATTGTCACTTTCTGCTTTAAGAGTTTGTTGAACATCAAGGAAAGGAACTAGTCTACAGAAATCTCTGTGATGGACCCAGCTTTGTAGGAGGGCTTCAGGGCCCCTCAGTCTGACCCCATCACGCTGTGCCTTGTCCATTGCTTCAGGCTGGGCCCCACCTGGTTCTTGGTCCGAGTGTCATTTCACTCCACTGCTAAGACCCAGCCCCCTCTAGCTTCCGAGGTCAGTCACAGTGGGAGCAGGAGAGTGGTATGTCCTGCCCTCCAGGATCCAGGAAAGAGCTCCCTGCAAAGCCCCACTCCTTACGATATAAAATAAAAAGATTCAGAAAAAAAGCCCTATTCTTCTCCAGATGATGAAGATAAGACTCTGGGATCCCCCTTTGTTTATCTATGAAAAGTCCCAACACATACTTCTCAGTTCCCATTCTTTGCCTCTAAACCATCAGCTGAATTCTTTATGCTCACCGACCAATCTGAAAAAAGTTCCTGACTTGTCCCTCCAGCTCCCAGGCCTCTGAACTCTAGCCCACCCTCACTGAGCCAGTTTACCATGTTTCCCAAAGATCAGCCACCTACAAGGAAAACGTCCCCTGATCCTGATGCCACCCAGCCCCCACCCCTGGTTCTTTGTCGCCCCGTTGACTCCCCTCCTGGACGCCTGCCCTTTGAGACACCTGCAGGTGTTAGGATCAGAACACTCTCCCTACACCAACAGAGCCCTTCTTTTACTGCCTTAATCCCTTGGAACAAAGGCTCTGCTTGCTGTTAACCAAGAATTTCAAACACAGAGACCTCGTTGAGGCAAAAAACAAACAAACAAAAAACAACAGTGCTTTAATTTGGGGTTTGTTAAGACTACAGCCTGGAAAACACTTGAATTGTGTTCCACAGGACTTCAAGATGGGGAAAAAAAGACAAAAAGCAAGGTTATGTAAGGTGTTTGTCAAGAATTAGGATTGGAGGGTCCAGGGGTTAAGCATCTGCCTTGCAGTGCAGGGGACGTGGGTTCAATTCCTGGTCGGGGAACTAAGATCCCACATGCTTAAGAGTCCAGGTGCCACCATGGAGATTCTGCATGCGGCGACTAAGACTCTGCACAGCAAAATAAAGGAAGAAAAGAAAGGTCAGCAGCAGTAAAGAAAAAAAAAGTATCAGGATTGGTCCTGTAAGAAGTAAGTGTGCTTGCTAAGCAAGGTTTTGTTGGGGTTGAAACGATTATGTATTTCTGAAGGGACTAGCTGATGACATTTTGCAAATGGCTACCCGTGTCCTTGAGTTTGGTGCCGTTCAGAAAGTTCAAGTTCTCCTGATGCAGGGAAGTGCCTGAATCCACATCCCCAGGGCCCACCAGCTTCATTTTGGATGCCTGAACCATAGTCACTTCATTTTGATTTTTCAAATGATCTAAAATATATCATCATATCCCAGGCCCAGAACTGTTTTTACCTGGCATCATTCCCCCACATCTTTATAACTTGGGCCATGGATCTAGGGCTTCTTTGGTGGCTCATTGGTAAAGAATCTGCCTGCCAAGCAGGAGATGAGGGGATGGGGAAGATCCCCTGGAGAAGGGAATGGCTACCCACTCCAGTATTCTTGCCTGGAGAACTCCATGGACGGAGGAGCTTAGCAGGCTACATACAGTCCATGGGGTCTGAGTCAGACATGACTGTGCGACTAAGCAACGAACACCGTGGGTTTAAGCAGTTATTCCTGAAATTCCCCAGGACAGAAGTTCTGCTCTGAAACTCTCAGCTCGGGGGCCAGCACGTCCTCCACTGACACACACTGTCTCAACCTGTGAAAGTGCTCTCTGCCAGTCTCCAACTCAGAGCCTGAGGGCCGACCTTTGCAGTGCGGTTAACACCCGTATCCTCAGCACTGCGTCCTCTCACCCCACGCGTGCTCACGAAGTCACATGTGCTGATGCACGGGTCCAGGCTGGGCTTCCTCCAGGCCTGGCAGCTCTGGATGTCGCCTGCCTCAGCCTCATGGGTAGGTCTCATCTCAGACCTCATCTCTTTCAGCCTCTCATCTCTCTAGAGGCTTCCCAGTCTCAGTGTACTTCAGAACTTAGGAGAAGCTTTCATTGCAATACTTCCATTCAAAATAGTAAGTAAGTACTGAAAGAGGGACATTCACAAAATCTATGGATGACAAAACATTTCACAGGGTGTATAACATTAAATCAGATAATGAGCAATGTAATTGCCCTTCCTTAAAGCAATGAATCTTAACATTTAGTCCATTTATATGATGAACCCTTATAAAACATTTAAATAAGCAATTTAGATTTTAATGAATCAATACAGTTAGATCTCAAAAAAAAAATAAGCTGAGTTTAAACATTCTGGCTTAAATTGCTTTAAGGATTATAAATATTAAATTCCCAATAGACTGGCCTATCCCCCAGATAGCAAACTATAAAGCATGTAAGATATTTTGGCAACAACCTTTTCCTAAGATTAATTGGAAGTGGTCAAACAAGAGATGGTAAGAGTGAACGTCAACATTCTAGGAATCAGCGAACTAAAATGGACTGGAATGGGTGGATTTAACTCAGATGACCATTATATATACTACTGTGGGCAGGAATCCCTCAGAAGAAATGGAGTAGCCATCATGGTCAACAGAAGAGACCAAAATGCAGTACTTGGATGCAATCGCAAAAATGACAGAATGATCTCTGTTCGTCTCCAAGGCAAATCGTTCAATATCACAGTAATCCAAGTCTATGCTCCAACCAGTAAAGCTGAAGAAGCTGAAGCTGAACGGTTCTATGAAGACCTACAAGACCTTTTAGAACTAACACCCAAAAAAGATGTCCTTTTCATTATAGGGGACTGGAATGCAAAAGTAGGAAGTCAAGAAACACCTGGAGTAACAGGCAAATTTGGCCTTGGAATATGGAATGAAACAGGGCAAAGACTAATAGAGTGTTGCCAAGAAAATGCACTGGTCATAGCAAACACCCTCTTCCAACAACACAAGAGAAGACTCTACACATGGACATCACCAGATGGTCAATACCGAAATCAGATTGATTATATTCTTTGCAGCCAAAGATGGAGAAGCTCTATACAGTCAACAAAAACAAGACCAGGAGCTGGCGGTGGCTCAGATCATGAACTCCTTATTGCCAAATTCAGACTTAAATTAAAGAAAGTAGGGAAAACCACTAGACCATTCAGGTATGACCTAAATCAAATCTCTTATGACTATACAGTGGAAGTGAGAAATAGATTCAAGGGACTAGATCTGATAGATAGAGTGCCTGATGAACTATGGATGGAGGTTTGTGACATTGTATAGGAGAGAGGGAGCAAGACCATCCCCATGGAAAAGAAATGTAGAAAACCAAAATAGCTGTCTGGGGAGGCCTTACAAATAGCTGTGAAAAGAACAGAAGCAAAAAACAAAGGAGAAAAGGAAAGATATAAGCATCTGAATGCAGAGTTCCAAAGAATAGCAAGAAGACATAAGAAAGCCTTCTTCAGTGATCAATGCAAAGAAATAGAGGAAAACAACAGAATGGGAAAGACTAGAGATCTCTTCAAGAAAATTCGAGATACCAAGGGAACATTTCATGCAAAGATGGGCTCGATAAAGTACAGAAATGGTATGGACCTAACAGAAGCAGAAGATATTAAGAAGAGGTGGCAAAAGTACATAGAAGAACTGTACAAAAAATATCTTCACCAACCAGTTAATCACGATGGTGTGATCACTCACCTAGAGCCAGACATCCTGGAATGTGAAGTCAAGTGGGTCTTAGAAAGCATCACTACGAACAAAGCTAGTGGAGGTGATGGAATTCCAGTTGAGCTATTTCAAATCCTGAAAGATGATGCTGTGAAAGTGCTGTACTCAATATGCCAATAAAGTTGGAAAACTCAGCAGCGGCCACAGGACTGGAAAAGGTCAGTTTTCATTCCAATCCCAAAGAAAGGCAATGCTAAAGAATGCTCAAACTACCGCATGATTGCACTCATTTCACACGCTAGTAAAGTAATGCTCAAAATTCTCCAAGCCAGGCTTCAGCAATACGTGAACCATGAACTTCCAGATGTTCAAGCTGGTTTTAGAAAAGGCAGAGGAACCAGAGATCAAACTGCCAACATCCACTGGATCAGCGAAAAAGCAAGAGAGTTCCAGAAAAACATCTCTTTCTGCTTTATTGACTATGCCAAAGTCTTTGACTGTGTGGATCACAATAAACTGGAAAATTCTGAGAGAGATGGGAATACCAGATCACCTGACCTGCCTCTTGAGAAATCTGAATGCAGGTCAGGAAGCAACAGTTAGAACTAGACACGGAACAACAGACTGGTTCCAAATAGGAAAAGGAGTACATCAAGGCTGTATATTGTCACCCTGCTTATTTAACTTTTATGCAGAGTACATCATGAGAAACGCTGGGCTGGAGGAAGCACAAGCTGGAATCAAGATTGCCGGGAAATATATCAATAACCTCAGATATGCAGATGGCACCACCTTTATGGCAGAAAGTGAAGAGGAACTAAAAAGACTCTTGATGAAAGTGAAAGAGGAGAGTGAAAAAGTTGGCTTAAAGCTCAACATTCAGAAAACTAAGATCATAGCATCTGGTCCCATCACTTCATGAGAATTAGATGGGAAAACAATGGAAACAGTGTCAGACTTTTTTGGGGGGCTCCAAAATCACTGCAGATGGTGACTGCAGCCATGAAATTAAAAGACACTTACTCCTTGGAAGAAAAGATAACCAACCTAGATAACATACTGAAAAGCAGAGACATTACTTTGCCAACAAAGGTCCATCTAGTCAAGGCTATGGTTTTTCCTGTGGTCATGTATGGATTTGAGAGCTGGACTGTTAAGAAAGCTGAGCACTAAAGAATTGATGCTTCTGAACTGCGGTGTTGAAGAAGACTCTTAAGAGTCCCATGGACTGCAAGGAGATCCAACCAATCCATTCTGAAGGAGATCTGCTCTGGGATTTCTTTGGAAGGAATGATGCTAAAGCTGAAACTCCAGTACTTTGGCCACCTCATGCGAAGAGTTGACTCTTTGGAAAAGACTCTGATGCTGGGAGGGATTGGGGGCAGGAGGAGAAGGGGACGACCGAGGATGAGATGGCTGGATGGCATCATGGACACGATGGGCGTGAGTCTGAGTGAACTCCGGGAGATGGTGATGGACAGGGAGGCCTGGTGTGCTGCAATTCATGGGGCTGCGAAGGGTCGGACACGACTGAGCGACTGAACTGAACTGAACTGAGAATTAAACTGTGATTAGCTCTCCATGAGGGATTGGGGGCAGGAGGAGAAGGGGACAACCCAGGATGAGATGGCTGGATGGCATCACGGACATGATGGACGTGAGTCTGAGTGAACTCCGGGAGATGGTGATGGACAGGGAGGCCTAGCGTGCTGCAATTCATGGGGTCACAAAGAGTCGGACATGACTGAGCGACTGAACTGAACTGAACTGAGCTCTCCATTAGGATGTTCACTACTTTCTTCCATAGTAAAGTGAAAGTGAAAGTTGCTCAGTCATGGCCGACGCTTTGAGATTCCTGCGGATCTCAAAGTGGATGGTGGATGGTGCGAGTCTGGCTTCCAGGTGATGGAGTGAGTTAATGGAATAAGCAAGAGGAGAAGGCTAAGAGGATCCATGTGGTGAAGGCTCAGGATTGGAGACCTCAATATAAGCGCACGTCCAACTTTAACACAGATGCTTTGCCACGTGGGGAGGCATTTGTAGGTATATTGCATACACGTGTTAGAGTACACACATGTTTTTCCTTGATCTGTCAGCTGAGAGGGCTTAGAAACACTTAGAAAGACACTCCAGTCACAGAGAGCACAACATGCCCCCAGATCTCAGCTGCTAGCACCATGCTCCAGCAAAAGGAAGAAGAGCTCCTTAGAGAAACGGCCCGTTCTACAGCCAAGCAGAAAATACGCAAGATGAAATAGGTATGGAAGTTCTAATCCCCGTACCTGTGAGTATGGCCTCACCTGGAAATTCTCTTTGCAGGTGATCAAGCTGAGGTCATCGGGATGGCCCTCCTCCAGTACGGCTGGTAAGCATGTAAGTGGGGGAGCTTAGACACAGAGGCGGGCATGCCCTCGAGGCGGATGCAGTGAGGAAGCTGGAGTTACACAATCACAACCCAGGGAAGGTCCGTGACTGCGAGCAAACCACCAGAAGCCAGCAGAGAAACACGGATCGGATTCTCTCCACCACTTCAGAGGAAGCCAGCTCTGCCTTTACTTCAGACTCCTGGCCTCCAGAACTGTGAGACAATTTTGCTGTTCAGTGGCTCAGTTGTGTCTGATTCCTTGCTACCCCAGGGATGCCAGGCTCCTCTGTCCGTGGGATTTTCCAGGCAAGAATACTGCGGTGGGTTGCCATTTTCTTCTCCAGAGGATCTTCCAGACCCAGGGATCAAACCTGCGTCTCCTGCACTGGGAAAAGGATTCTTTACCACTGAGCCGCCTGGGAAGCCCTTTGGGGTAACACTTTCAAGTATGTTAAGCCTCCCAGTTGGTGGTACCTTGTAACAGCTGCCCTAGCAAACTCACACACATGCCTCTCCTTTATCTTCCTCTTTTCCAGCATTGCTTTGATGTTGCTTTGCACACACTTTACGAGCAAACACGTCTAGGACCTCATACAGAAAGAAGAGACGTCATCTTTCATCTCTGTCAGGCCCCACACCGACCTCTCACTCACTCTTTCACCTGCTCGCTCTTGTCCACGTTCACCGTCCACCAAACTGGACCAGTGACAAAATGCTCTGTCTTGTCCCTGTCATCACTAAAACCTACTCAAGCAACTTTTCTTTCCTCATTAAGAAAACTTCATTTTAATATTGCCTTATTCATGAATTTTCTTTTGCAAAGTCTCTTGCACTAGTTATGCATGTTTACCAATTATTTCACTCTTTATTTATGCTACATTGGGAAGTCTAGAGGAAAAATAGAATTTACACCTGAGTTTGTACAATATCACTGCATACTGCAACCAATTGCACGGTCTAATGAGTTCATGAAGCGTTAAATAACTAGGTAACTGGTATTTTAAGTTATTTGTATGGTGGAGAAATCAGTGCAGAATTGTTAAAAATGTTTTAATCATGTTAGAGTAAAAAAATGATAGTTTTGGTTCCCCTGCAACATTGTGACGTTTCCTAAGTTGCTTCAGTCATGTCCAACTCTTTGTGACCCCAAGGACTGAAGCCCCCCAGGCTCCTCTATCCATTGGATTCTCCAGGCAAGAATACTGGAGTGGGTTGCTGTGCCCGATTCCAGAGGATCATCCCAACCCAGGGATCGAACCCTCGTCTCTTACATCTCCTGCATTGGCAGCTGGGTTCTTTACCACTAGCACCACCTGGGAAGCCCATGCTTCTGTCCATTTATGGCTAGCATGTCCTCCCATGTGAGTCGTGGGAGCAGTGGTCCTCAGAGCGCCTGTGCTGAGCAGGGACGCTGGGTGCAGACTATGACAGACCCCAGCAGGTAATCACAGCGTGGAACCTTCGGTTTGTGGGGCAGAACCTCAGTCCACCACTCCGTTTTTAAGACAGATGTTCCAGCTTGCTGTTGAACGCTTTGGTCAGCAAGCCGCATGATCGACATGCCCACCATCAAATCCATCCTCGAATGGCAAAGGCATATAAGATACAGGCCTTGATTAAATTCCAGAAGCAGAGAACATTGATGAGCATTTGGCTCAGAGTCTCATGGAATGTATTCCTTCTGTCGCCTCCTGTCCTAAGACTTCACACCAAGTTTCTTATGGCTGCCTGACTGAGGAATACAAATAACCGCCAATCTGGCAGGTGACTTTTATAACTTGGTGGGCCTTACCAGTGGCTGATGGCTGCAATATTACAGCATCATAGAAAGATGTTCATAAATGACCAGGGCTGAAGATAAATTCTTCCCATGGCCAGCGCTTTAAGCAAGGCAGTCTGTGGTCCACATTTTTCTCAACTAAAGCAGAGCAGAGCAAAGTTCCATGCTGGTTTGCAAGCTTCAGTGAATGGGTTTCCTGGAGGTGGGGCATTTGGAATGAATTGGCCAAACCCAGGGAAGAGGTACAAGGATGGGCCTCTTGGGCTGGACCCAGGCTGTGAAGATGCCTAGAAACTGTGAATGCCTAGAGAGGGCTCCTCTGCGAAGGAGGCTGTCAAACCAAGTGGAAAAGTCTGCAGCGACATGGATGGACCTAGGGGGTGTTATACTGAGGGATCAGACAGAGAAGGAGGAACATCGTGTGGCATCACTTACATGAGGAATCTTAAAAAAAAACGATACAAAGGAGCTTACTTATCAAACAGCAAGAGACTCGTGGACTTCCAGGAGGAGGTTACGGTTGCTGGGGGAAGGATGGGATAGTTAGGGAGTTTGGGAAGGACATGGACACACTGCTATATTTACAACGAATAACCAGCAACGGCCTACTCTACAGCACATGAAACCCTGCCTAGTGTTAAGTGGCAGCCTGGACGGGAGGGGAGTTTGGGGGAGAACAGATAGGCGAAAATAACAGGGAAAATAGGTGGACACGATTCCTGTTCCCTCGGGGGCCCTCTTCCATCAGCCACACCGGCGCCAAGCGGAATGGCATGACGTTTGCTACAAGGCAACGCGCCTCTTGGCAACACGGAGTTCCTCTCACCGATGCCTTTCTGGCCCCTGCCACTCATGAGCTTCCACCCTGGCAGCACCGCTGTGCCCGACACGGCTGTCACTCCTTGAGGGCACCATCCAAATGCTTGTGCCGGCTAACTATATGAAATGCCTTCCATCGCGGAAGGAGCGCTGATTGGTCACTTACCAAGCAGAAACGGAGTTTGGGTACGGATTTGAGTTTTTCACTTGCAGCACCTCTGCCAGCACCAAGTCTGTGGATGTGTGAGCTGCCCGACCCACCAACGCGGTACCTCCCCATCACTCTCCTACAGAGCAAGACATGTCACAGCAAGTCAGACAGTGATGGATTCACGTGCCCGGAATTCCCTGGCTTTAATAATACAGAAACACATGGTCAGATGAAATAGTGAATGGCTTTGCTAAGTCTTTAGTTATGGTTCCAGTCAAGAAACAATATCCTAAAAATCTGGAGCACTATCTCACAGGAAGCAATGTTTCTTTAGATCCAGTGAGCTCTTTATATAGTACTGTTTCTCTCAGAAGCAATATGTATGTATCTGGAAATGCATGGGTTAAAAATGGGGGATGCTCCTTTTATACTTCCCTCTCACTATTACATCTAATAACAAACTTCACTGAATAAGGGGTCTTAGCAGGACCAAGTTTGGAGTAAGGCAATTGAGGCAATGGCCTCACGTGTAAAATTCAAGGAGCATCAAAAACTCATCATCAATACAAATAATACTTTAATGTAATTAAAAATATATCTCTGATGAATAAAATATCAAAAGTTTAAATAAAGATAGAATTAG
>SJYQ01006140.1:543270-564527 GCA_006410935.1 Redunca redunca | reverse complement strand
AGAATTAGTAACCTGGGATAATTAAACTTTATTTAATATTGTCACTTGGTGAAGAGAAATTGTTTTACAGAGCAGTTCTCAGTTGAAAATGAGATAAAGAAGTTGATTTTGAAAATATTATTGATGCATTTTGTTTCCATTAAAGCCAGAAGAGTAACATTATAATAAGCGCTGCTTTTGATATAAATATCATATTTAAACATGTTTCAAGTTCCAATATGCCTATGTTCAATTTTTCAATAATTTTTCAACTAATTTAATGTTCTAGAAAGAATCATCCATAAAAACAAAATGGATGGAATCGCATATATTAAAGTACATACTTTTCCTGCAGGCTCCAGTGTGGTTTGGCTTATATTGGAATGTGGCTTCATTTCAAATTTTAGTATTTCTGTACATCACGGATTTTTGGCATCAGTATTGATTTTTAGAATATTGCAATAAAATATTATTTACCTTTATTAGAGTTTTTTGGTGTGTCCCTTAAATTCTATGGCTTAGATAATTGCTTCCCTTGTCCCTCCTGAATTCCAATCCTGGGACTTAGTTCCTGTATCAGTGTTTTTCAGAGAAACAGGTCAATAAGATCTATAGCTAAAGATTTATTATAAGAAATTGGCTCACACAATGATGGAGGCTGAGAAATGCATTCATTTAGCTGGAGAGCCAGGAAGGGCGATGGTGTGGTTCTAGTTTGAAAGTAGTGAACTCAGAACCCAGGAAAGCCAGTGTTTCAACGTGAGTCCAAAGGACAGGAAAAGACCAGTGTCCCAGCTCAAGGCAGCCGGGAAGGAGGGCTCCTCCCCTTCTCTTGGGAGTGTCAGCATTTCTTCCCATTCAGATTGCCAGTTGATGAGGTCTGTCCAAGTCAGGGAGGGCTAGACGCACTACTGAGTCTATCAATGCAAATGTTAATCTCATCCAGAAACAACCACACACACACACACAGAGTGTGCTTTGACCAAATATCTGGCCTCCTCCTTGTCCCAGTCAAGTTGAAACATCACGTTGACTGTCACTGTCTCGAAGGGAGGAATGATCCCCAGGCCACACAGCAACGGCCCCACTGGATCCAAGTTGAGACTACAGCTGTCCTGATGCCACATGATTCTGTATTTGCTGGAGTAAGAGATTCACTCTGATCACCAGGAAGACCTAGCGGGTGTTGCTGTTTAAAACCCAGGCAATCTCCAGTGCTCACTTCAGTACTTTCGTGGAGGTACATATAGATGGAAAACTTTAACATCCTACTAAAAACAGAATCACTGAAGTGTAAGGTGCTTAAGAAATAAAAGTTTAGGTCGCTCCTTATTGCAGAAAGTGAAGAGGAACTGAGGAGCCTCCTGATGAAAGTGAAAGAGGAGAGTGAAAAAGTTGGCTTAAAACTCCACATTCAAAAAATGAAGATCACGGCATCCAGTCCCAACACTCCATGGCAAATAGATGGGGAAACAATGGAAACAGTGACAGACTTTATTTTCTTGGGCTGCAAAATCACTGCAGATGATGACTGCAGCCATGAAATTAAAAGACGCTTGCTCCTTGGAAGAAAAGCTATGACCAACCTAGACAGCATATTAAAAAGCAGAGACATTACTTTGCCAACAAAGGTCTGTCCAGTCAAAGCTATGGTTTTTCCAGTAGTCATGTTTGGATGTGAGAGTTGGACCATAAAGAAGCCTGAACACTGAAGAATTGATGCTTCTGAACTGTGGTGTTGGAGAAGACTCTTGAGAGTCACTTGGACTGCAAGGAGATCAAATCAGTCAACCCTAAAGGAAATCAGTCCTGAGTATTCATTGGAAGGAATCATGCTAAAGCCGAATCTCCAATCCTTTGGCCACTCGATGCAAAGAACTGACTCACTGGAAAAGACTCTGATGCTGGAAAAGATTAGAGGAGGGAGGAAAATGGGAAGACAGAGGATGAGATGGTTGGACGGCATCACAGACTCAAGGGACATGAGTCTGAGCAAGCTGGGGCTTGGTGAAGAACAGGGAAGCCTGGCGTGCTGCAGTCCATGGGGTCAAAAAGAGTCGGACACAACTTAGGGCCTGAGCAACAGCAACAACCACACAAACACAAAATTTAATAATAGGGGAAAACTGTGCTGAGGAGACTGGTATGAGGGGACTCTCTTCACCTGATCATTGCTCTGTAAACATAAATCGTTTTATATGAATAAAGTCTGTATTTTTAAAAATCACTNTTGCTCCTTGGAAGAAAAGCTATGACCAACCTAGACAGCATATTAAAAAGCAGAGACATTACTTTGCCAACAAAGGTCTGTCCAGTCAAAGCTATGGTTTTTCCAGTAGTCATGTTTGGATGTGAGAGTTGGACCATAAAGAAGCCTGAACACTGAAGAATTGATGCTTCTGAACTGTGGTGTTGGAGAAGACTCTTGAGAGTCACTTGGACTGCAAGGAGATCAAATCAGTCAACCCTAAAGGAAATCAGTCCTGAGTATTCATTGGAAGGAATCATGCTAAAGCCGAATCTCCAATCCTTTGGCCACTTGATGCAAAGAACTGACTCACTGGAAAAGACTCTGATGCTGGGAAAGATTAGAGGAGGGAGGAAAATGGGAAGACAGAGGATGAGATGGTTGGACGGCATCACAGACTCAAGGGACATGAGTCTGAGCAAGCTGGGGCTTGGTGAAGGACAGGGAAGCCTGGCGTGCTGCAGTCCATGGGGTCAAAAAGAGTCGGACACAACTTAGGGCCTGAGCAACAGCAACAACCACACGAACACAAAATTTAATAATAGGGGAAAACTGTGCTGAGGAGGAGACTGGTATGAGGGGACTCTCTTCACCTGATCATTGCTCTGTAAACATAAATCGTTTTATATGAATAAAGTCTGTATTTTAAAAAATCACTTATATTAAATAAAATTGGAACCATAAGATCGATGCCCAAAACCGGGGCAATACACTTCTCAGAGGAACCATACTCAATGAAAATCAATCAAGGCAAGGAATGAAATCAAATAAATACCCATAAAACTGAAATGAAAACCCTGCAGCCTCTGGCTAGAGACTACAGCCAGTTCCTGGTGGAAACAGGCGTCTCCAACAGCAAAAAAATCCACAGAAAGTGTAAGGTGTGTTAAGAGGCTGCCCAAGACACTCAGGGAGGACACCGTGTATGAACTAGAGGCGAATTTGGCATCATCAGGACAAGGCCATGGGTTCCCTGGGGCTGTTGCGTCGTGGCAACGCTGGCCATTCCTCAAACCAACAGTGTGCTAACTAAGATTTACAGCCAAGAGTTTTCTTTTTTGGATTAATTTTTATTGGAATATAGTTGCTTCACAAAGCCGTGTTAGTTTCTGCTATACAACAAAGTGAATCAATTGTACATGTACACTTATCCAGTCTTTTTCTGGACTTCCTGCCCATCCAGGTCACGACAGAGCATTGAATAGAGTCCCCTGTGCTCCGCAGTGGGTTCTCACCAGTTACCTATTTTATACAGAGTGTCAGCAGTGTTTATACGCCAACCCCTATCTCCCAATCCCTCCCACTGCCCCCCTCCCCCTCTGGTGTCCATACATTTGTTCTCTGCCTCTGTGTCTCTAAAAGGTAAATAAATGAAATAAAATTAGGATTTGGTAAAACAACAAAAATAAAGCCAATAGTTTTTGAATCCTGTCTATCGTCTTAATGACTGTGTGGAGGGGTTCAGCTTGGGAGGGGCCAGGACCTCTCCTAGGGCCCCAGAAAAAGACCTCAGGAAGGCAGCAAGAGGGAGCCGGATGTCAGAGATTAAGGGCAGGGCTGCTCCGAAGAAGGAGGGGCTCTGAGAGCACAGGCAGGGTATGGGCCATGCCTGCCTTCTAGGTCTGGCCCGAGGGGGCCAACATCTCTCCTGATGTTCCTCCTTATGGGAATTTTCTAGAGCTTTCCTGGCTTATCTGTGAGAACAATTGCTTTCCGAGGTCAGAAAAAGAGATGAGACCTCTGTGAAGCAGATTACCTTGCCATATGCCAGACAGTAGGTAAAAAGTGCTGAAACACATGCATAATGAGAAGATTACACAGAAAATCAGGAGTTCATGGCAGAGACTATAATAAGCCCCCGGAGTCCCATTGGGTCCAAAAAACTGTAGCAATTTAGGGAACTCTCGCTGAGAAAGAGAGAGAAAAATGAACTGGTTTTCAGATCTCCAACTACAACGGCAAAATACATGACGGACCTCTAATTGTCATGCTGTTTTTCTAAAACAGCATGTTTATTGAAAAAAAAAGTAAAATTAAATAAGGAAATAATAGAAAATGACAAGAAAAACAGACAAGCTATTATTTCCCATCCCAAGCGGATGCTAGTTCTCAATGGATGGTCAGTTAGCTGCGGCAACACCTGTTTACCCAAAGGCTCGATTTTCAGCAGTTTCAATCTGTGTTAGCAAACGCTGAGACAGAGCCCATGAATTCAGCTGCTTTATACCCACCTTAGACTGGGAAATTGCATGCGAGACACAAGGTCCTTTTCCTTGGTTTATCTGTACTGACTGTGTGCAGTCCTGCAGGCCGCTGAGCTGCGTAACAAATCAGCCAGATTATTGACTTGAGTCAACAGTGCTATTGCTGTATCATTCTGGGGGCCAGAAATCTGACACGGCTCTCCCAGGCTAAAATCTAAGTTTGGCAGGACATGGTTCTTCCCGGAGGCTGTAGGAAAGACTCAATCTATCTCCTGCTAATCCGGAAGGTTGGAGTTCAATTCCTTGCAATAGGATAGAGGCCCATTTCCTTGTTGGTTGCCAGCTGAAGGCCGTTTCCAGCTTCTGGGGGCCGTCTGCCTGCCTTGTCCACCTTCAAGCCAGCAATGAAGGGCTGAGTCTCTCACATGCTTCCAGACCTTCTTGCTTCATCTTTTGATAGTACATTCCTCTGACAATTACTCTGTCTCCCTCTTCCATTTTAAGTTTCACACAATTACACTGGGAAAAAAAATCCAGCCTAATCTACATATTTAAGGAGTAACCTTAATTCTATCTACAAAGTTCTTCCATGACAAAACATGTCCATGGATCCCAGGGATTAGGGTCTGGACATTTGGGGGCATTATTCAGCCTGCTACATCTTTCAGTGAAAGCAGCACTCATGTGGGTCCAATTATATCAAAATTCACATAATTGGGTTGTACTTTCTTAAGACACTAATTCATCTTTCATACCCTCTTTTCTACTCCCATGAGGCATGTTTCCAGGATAATGGCAAAGACAAAACACTCTAATTCTTGCTGACACACCTGTCCTTAGGGAGAGCAGTAGAACCCAGAGAGCCTCAAGGATCTCCTTGAGATCCTTCACTAACTAAAATCTTCTCTGAGCCCATCCTCAACATTCTCCTGACCTCCCCACCTGTGGTATCTTCAAGGTCCGGGGCAGAAAACTTCAGACAGGCAGAGCCTCAGGCTTTCTTTGGAACCAGCTTCAGGCTCAAGGACACAGAGACTAGACAGAGGGAAGGTCTTCACTGATCTCTGATGACCAAATACAGCTACCCACTCTGCCCATTCAATTAGAAGACTTGGGACTTGAAGGGATCTCAACTCTCTGCCTCCCAATTGCTGACCACTTATTTATAAAAGTCATCATGGATATCACAATGGAAAAAGCCGTTTATCCTACAAAGGGAAACCTTTTGGTTGGTGTTTAGATTTGTAAGATCTTCAGTGCACTTTTCATACCCAAAGATGGTTGGTTAAAGGCAAAATCAGCAATCCCAGAGTGTCAAGGAAGCGATGAGTTGCTGGCGTTCCGAGTTGAACTGCAAATACCATCAGGTTGAGAGTTCCTCAGTTGCCTATATGCCTGGAGTCTGTGTGTTTATGTGACCTAGACAAGTCAAAGTCATAGCTTCTAACCTAAAAGGGAGCTATAACAACTTGCCCATTTCATCTGACCGCCAGGGAAGGTGATGGGAATTGGGGGTTAAAAGGAAAACCAGAAACATCCTGAAACCCATTAGAAAAGAGATCAGGCAATTTCAGTGGGAAGGGACCCCATAAAACAAAGTCAGAGGGCTCAGGAGATATCTGAGCACAGGGGTTTCTGTTCAGACAAGGGCGTTTTCGATGTCACTCTTGAAAACTTAGAAGTTCAAGATGCCCGTTTCAGTGGAAGATCCCCGAGCTGTGTTATTGGACAAGGTGTCGAGGATGGCAGCCTATTCGATGTTCCAGGTCACGCTCCTCTCCTCCTTTCTACTGCCCGTGTAATGAGCTTCCTCTTTGGAGAAGGGAACCTTTCAACTGAGTCTCCTGTGGGTGGAGAAGGTCAAGGGGCGCGCCGCTTCCGAACTATTCTCGCCAAACACGCAGAATGTCAGTGTCATCTGGAAACACCAGGCAAACCCACAGCCCAGGACTCCTCCACGCGCCTGACGAGAGAGGTTGCCCAGGAAAGGCAGCAGAGGTCACTAGGGGCACAGCTGCAGAGTGAACGCTGCAGGGCGGACGTCTGGGGTCGGGCGCCTGAAGCTGCTCCTGCGCTTGTTTTCAGCACGAGGACTGTGTCTGATGAGAGCTGAGAGGCCACTGTGGGAGGTGAACCCAGCTTCGGAGAATTAGCAGTGCAAAAGACAGTTGAACTGAGCACTGCGGATGTAACTCTGATGCAATCCAGCGGTTAGAGTAGAAACGGGGGTAGACATGGGTGCTGCTGGTTTAGTCCCTGTTGTGCTCAACTCTTGCGACCACACGGACCATAGCCCGCCAGGCTCCTCTGGCTTTGGGACGTCCGTAGGCAAGGATACTGCAGTGGGTTGCATTGCCTTCTCCAATGGCCATTACTGAACATACAAATGGCTTTTTGAAGCGAGGCGTGCCTGGCCAGAAAAATGAATAATGTGCTCTGGGAGTGTTCTGAGAGATAAAAATACAAGCCAGCCTGGAGGTGCCAAGGACAGCCACTGGGTTTGCAGAACAGTCTGAGTTCAGAGGACAGCAGCGTCTCCCAAGTAGCCGGACAGAGTGAGCAAGAGTGATCACCTCTCCATACATCATTTCTACTTTTGATTCGTGTATTTGTTTCTTAAAACTGCTCTAATCGACCACTGAAAACTTGGTGGCTTAAAACAATGAACACTTACCATCTTACAGTTGCAGAATCCAGCCTTAAGGTACGGAAATCAGGGTGTGGGCAGGGCTGGTTCCTCCCAGAAGCTCCAGGCGAAGACTCAGCCTTCGCTTCTTCCAGCTTCAGGAAGCGCTCTCGTGCCTCAGCTCCTGCCTGCTTCCCTCCAGTCCTTGCTTCCACTGTCACTGCTGCCTCTCCCCCACGGGCCCTCCCTCCCTCTTGAAACTGTGATTACGTGGATGGCCCACTCAGATCATCTAGGTGGACCTCAGCTTGTGGAGTCCAGGAGAAGAGCTTCAGAGGACCTCAAAGACAAGCCTGTGAGCTGGACTTTCTACAAGAAGAAGCTGGAGCGATCGACAGCATTTACAATAGGCTCCTGGCACGAGAAAAGAGCAAGCCAATGAGTGACTGCCATCTGGGGTCAAGGGAGACAATGGGATTTTGGACACCTTGCAAAGACCCAGGCGCTGGAGTCCCCCAGCGAAGAAGAGTAGTCCCTCTGGGGGAGGAGGATGGAGCAGAGGGAAGGACAGGGAAGGGCAGATCCGGGGCTGGGGACACACTGGGGACGAGGAAGAGGGGCTTGGAAAAGCTCATTTTCCTGAGAGTTGCAGCAGCTGCCAGGTGGGCCCAGAGATGACAAGCAAGGACACGTCCCTGGCACAGCTCTGGGAGGTCTGCTCCCAGATATGGGGATAACTCGGCATGTCCTCCTTCTCTTCGGGCACGCTTATCATGCTTTTCTAGTTTATTGTTTTCTATGCTTTAGGAAGGACATGCCACCTTTTAAGAACTGGGAAGAAGAAATCTCGGGTTGCTCTTTTGGCTTTTCATTTCCATCAAAGAGGACAATCATGAAGACCCAATAGAAAGCATGACAAATTACAGCTAGAAGTGCCACTCACACGAGGCGGCCTTATACCCAAGTCTGATGAAGGTCCCGAGGAGGCACTAGTCCAGATTAGCACGGCCCTCCCCTCCGCCGTGTGCCCAGCCCCCGCTGTCTGTGGCATTGACTTGCACCTGCTTTCATCATGGGATGAGTTTTTTCTTTAAGAAAACTTTGACAACAATGAGATAAGTTCCCAAAAAAGCTAAACTTAGCATCATGATAAAAATCAAAAAATTTGTTATTATACGAGTTATAAAACCAAGCTGAGTCTTCTGAAATAGAGCGTCTATATTTGCACTTGCTATATCACACATCTTTCTCGTCTCACTTGGGTAACACCCAATCCCATGCACAAGTTAATTGGAAATATCGACTCAAACTCACCGCAGGATCATAGGCTGAGTATTCAAGACTACCTGATGTCTTTGACTCAAGCACTTTAAAAGTTATCACTTCCAATGGGGATCTAAATCGGTTCCCTATTGTATATTCAGATGAAAACCCAACAGGCAGATGGAAATGTTCACGTGAAACCATACTGGCAGAATTGCAGAAAAGAATTCTCATTCAATCTCTTGGAAATAAACATGATAAATTCAACTTAGTTTCTCTGCAAATAAGATACTTAGCCAGACTTTCATTCCAACCATTTTTTCTTGGTAATATGTTTACGTGTTTGTTATCTTTTTCTCTTGAAATTTCTTACTCTTTTCATCTTTTTAAACATTTTCCAAATATAAGTAAGTCTTTAAAAGGTGCGAGGCGCTCTATTTTTTGGAATGCTTGCGCAGAAATTTTGACCCAAATTATTGTGATCTTCACTTTCAGTTTAAATAGAATATTTGAGTTGAACCAGATACAAAACACACTCGAGACATAATCTGCTTTGTGTATGTGAGAAAAACCCACACTGTTCTGTCTGTGCCTCTTCCCCGACCCAGCCCAAGCAGAGCTCTAAGACTCCATGACCGCCTCTGTAGAAAGAAGCCTGAGAAGGGACGTTTTTGCCAACAAGCCCCTCTCCATCTGTGACAAGAACCCTGAAGTCCCGGCTCAGTGTGAAACCTGTTTCTGGGGCCTTGACGATCTAAAACATTTTGAAAACTAATTCCTTTTTCTTTTTTGTTTTTTTTTTTTTCTGCCTGCTGTACGTAAATCCCCAAGGGGAGTCAGAGCCCCTAGGGCGTGTGGTGAGAACAGAAGCTCTCAGAGTAAGTCCATCGGGAACAACATGAAAGACAGAGAAGTGAGACTAAAGCTCACTTTGCTGGAATAAACCCGTCCCATTAAATCTCACTTAACACAAAGAGTGCCATAGAAACATGACGCGGTCCAGCAGCAAGAGCTCAGGCTAAGAGCCCCGCAGACGCCACCTGGTTCCTCCCCTGCCTTTCCTCTCCACACCATGAGGGCTTTTCAGACGTCAAAACGGCAGCAACAAAATATTCCATTTACGCACAAAAGTCATCAGAACAAGCTTTGTTTTCCCCTTTTGTCCAAAGAGCAAAAGCACTCAAGGAGCACTTCACTCCGGGTCTCACGTCACCGGCAAGGGCGTGAGTTGCTGCGTCAGCACCTGCCTGGGCGGGAGGTGGTACCCAACCCTCGTGGGGCAGGCGGGTGGGCTGACACTGGTCCCAGGATGCACGTCCTCTGTGCCTCCCTCTCTCTGGAGACAGCAACAATGGCCCGGGAAGGACCCAGCAGGAGAAGGAGCGACAGGGTCAGAGCACTTCGGAGGAAAGAGACACTCCTGAGGGCGTCCTGGGCCACTCCACGTGTGCAGACTCAGCAGCCACGCGAGCTGGGCTTCCGAGGGTCCTGCGTTTGCTTGGCATTCTGCTCGTGGCCCTCTTGAAACGCTTAATGTCATCAAGAAGGGCCCTGCCTTCTCACTGTGCTGGGCTGCACAGCTCTGGTGCTGTCCTGGGGAGGAGGCAGAATAGAATCAGTCAAGGCAGGGCTGTGAGTCCTGGCTTCCGACCGCTCTGCCCTCTGGAGCATCCGTGTGATGGTCTAAACCCTGTGTCCTCTCCTTAAATCGGAGATCAAAATGCTTGCCACTTCATGGCTGTATGCTGAACACATGCACGTGTGCTAAGTTGCTCAGCCTGATTCTCTGAGAGCCCCATGGACTGTACGTAGCCCACTCGGCTCATCTGTCCATGGAACTTCCCAGGCAAGAGTACTGGAGTGGGTTGCCAAGCCCTCTTCCAGGGGATCTTCCCAACCCAGGGATCGAACTCGTGTCTCTTTTATCTCCTGCATCAGCAGGCAGGCTCTTCTCCACTGTGCCACCTGGAAAGCCTGAACATGGGCCCATGGGCACGTAAAGCGTACAGCAGAGGGTACCTAATATGCACTCTGTAACTGAAAGGCCCAGCTAGTGTTTGTTGAGCTGAACTATTTTTATTATTTAGGTGGCATGGAGGAGTTTGGAGGGAAAAAAAAAAGTTTCACCGAAACCACTTGTCTACTGTCTTTGAGTTTTGACTCTGCCTCTGAATTCTGCTTTCAGTTCCATCCTAAGAAATATTTCCCGTCACTTAATCTCAAATATTCTACCTGCCCTTTTCAATCTCAAATTATTTTTAAGAGGAACAAAAACCAACTGTGCCTTTTCCAAGAAGATGCAAGCCTGTGGAAGCACTAACGGGGCTGTTTCTCTGGGTGGAGGACTGTAATCTCCTTCTAGGGTGCAGTATTCGGGGCTGTGCTTGTAGAGGAGGCAGCCGCAGGACCGTCCGAGTTGTAGAGCAGGAAAGATGGATTAGCTACCGTGTGTGTCAGTCGCTCAGTCCTCTCTGACTCTTTGCGACCCTGTGGACTGTAGCCCATCAGGCTTCTCTGTCCGTGGGATTCTCCAGGCAAGAATACTAGAGTCGGTTGCCATTTCCTTCTCCAATTATCTACCATGGTGGCTTTTAAAAGTTCATTGGCCATGAGTTCTACACGGGAACCTCTGGGACCTTTCAGTCCATGCCAGTTGCCACAGATAACACTGAAACCAAAGTTGCGTGCAACATAAAATAATCCTGACTCAAACTTGTACTATTTTCTTCTCAATCCGACATGTCTCTGTCCAACTTCATCTTTTCTACAAGTTGGACTCTGACTCATTAAACTTTATTTTGTAATCCATTTCTGTGCTACAATATATGGTTTAGAAAATGTTGCTCTAGGGGCTGTTCTATTGTGAAAAATTATAGTTAAAGAAATACATTCAAGACCATTGGCTAATAGTTAAAGCTGTGGTTTTTCCAGTAGCCATGCACTGATGTGAGAATTGGACCATAAAGAAGATTGAGTGCTGAAGAATTAATGCTTTCAAATTGTGGTGCTGGAGAAGATTCTTGAAAGTCCCTTAGATAGCAAGAAAATCAAAACCAGTCAATCCTAAAGGAAATCAACCCTGAATATTCTTTTGAAGGATTGATGCTGAAGCTGAAGCTGAACCTCTAATATTTTGGCCATCTGATACAAAGAACCAAAAAATCCCTGATGCTGGGAATGATTGAAGGCAGGAGGAGAAGGGGACGACAGAGGATGAGATGTTTGGAAGGCATCACCGACTCAGGGGACACGAGTTTGAGCAAACTCCAGGAGATGGCGAAGGACAGGGAAGCCTGCCTGAAGTGCTGTAGTCCACGGGGTCTCAAAGAGTCAGATATGACTTAGCAACTAAACAACGGCTTACTGGCTGAGCCACCCTAGGCCGCTCTACTGGTAAAGAATCCGCCCACCAATGCAGGAGATACAGAAGACTCAGGTTCAGTCCCTGGGTTGGGAAGATACCCTGGAGTAGGAAACGGCAACCCACTCCTGCATTCTTGCCTGGAAAATGACATGGACAGAGAAACCTGGAGGGCTACAGTCCATACGGTCACAAAGAGTCGAACAGGACTGAATTACACACAGCCAGCTGGCACTGGCTGAGTCATGACCCCTCCCTCAAATTCCTGTGTTGAAGCCTTAGCCCTCAATACCTTAGACTGTGACTATATTTTCAGGGAGGCATTTGAAAAGGTGGCTTTTTTAATTTAATTTTTTAATTGGAGGAAAACTGCTTTACAATGTTGCATTGGTTTCTGCTATACAACAATGCAAATTAGCCATCATTTTATAATATTCAAACATATTCATAAAATTCATGTTTTAAAAATACTCTTGTGCAATTAATTGGATATTTTTGTTCTTTGATTGTAACGGGATAAATTCTTTAAAAAGATGGGACTGCTGGGGAAAAGGGTGTGTGTCTATCAAATTATTAGAGATTTATTTCAGAAAGCTGTAGCAATCCTCATCTTGACTAGCTGGGTTTTTTATCTTGTTCTCTGAATCTTCTTTCAGACTGGAAGGGACAGTACTTGCTGTGTTTTGCTAGTCAGCTGCATGGAAAATATGAGGTAAGCTTGTTTTAGCTTCCATTTTCCTGCAGGCCAATGATGCTGAGATTTCTGACTGTATATTTCCTCTTCTGTGTATTCCTGTCCATCTCATTGCTCATTTTCCCAGTGAGCTGTCTTTTTTTCTTGTATATTTACAGGAGCACTTTTACTATCTCATGTAAATGAAGTGGAGAAGGACTCTAATGAGGATTTCCTAGGACAGACACCCCCCATGTCCTTTGCCTGTCTCTTGCCCATAGATAAACTTTAGGCAAAGAACAAATTTAACCAAAGAAGTGAGAAAATGAAGGAACAAAGTAAAGCAGTCAAACAGGATTAAATAATAATAATTTAGTCAGTAACCAAGGGCCTTAGTTCCTCCTCAGGGTCTGTAGATAATGTTCTGAGCCACATCCTGTGGGCCATCTTATAGACACTGGAACTCCCGCTAGGTAGAAGAAGTCAATTGCGCGATGACCAGACGTAGCCATGACATCAGCGCCACAGTTCCGAGAACCGGCCTCGAGAAATGCAAACACGTTGACCCTTGTATTTAAAACAACCAAGCTGACGCTGGTCAGACCTCTCATGACCAACTTCAAGATGACCGTGCTGTTTCTGCATGTAGCCCCCTTCCTCTGTCTATACACCTGTGGAACTCCAATTTAAAAGCTCTTGACCCAAACTGGGAGTGAGGGGTTGGCCTTTGGATATGCGTCCACTTTCTCCCTGGTTGTTGGCCTCCAGGATAAAGCAAACTTCCCCTTCCACCAGCACTTGCCTCTGGAGTATTGACCTTTAGGCAGTGAGCAGCAAGGCCTGATTTCAGTAATGTAAACCTGCACCATTTATTTAGCCAGGGGTGATACTCAGAACATGTGGGAGAGCTGTGGCTGCATGAGTGAGGGGTGGGCGGCTGATAGCAGAGCTCAGAGAGGTAAGGACCCAGCTTCTGTTCTGAGTGCAGAGTTCCCTGGAGTTTTGAGCACACGCAACACGATCTATTCACTGGAAGGACTGATGCTGAAGCTGAAGCTCCAATACTTTGGCCATGTGATGCAAAGAACTGACTCATTGGAAAAGGCCCTGATGCTGGGAAAGATTGAAGGCGGGAGAAGGGGATGACAGAGGATGAGATGGTTGGATGGCATTACTGATTCAATGAACATGAGTCTGAGTAACTTCCAGGAGTTGGTGATGGACAGGGAAGCCTGGCGTGTTGCAGTCCATGGGGTCACAAAGAGTCGGACATGACTGAGTGACTGAATGGAACTAAACTGAACACAATCTAACTGTCTTTGTAGGAGGAACATTCTAGTGCTGTGCAGAGCAAGAACAGAGGAAGCCAATGGGCAGTCAGAGATGCTGCTCAGAGGGCAGTTCACTAGTCTAAATCATCACGCTGACATTGTTTAATTTTTCTCTGTGAATCCATGGACAGTTATGTCCATGTGTCTCTGCATTTTGTGAGTGGAAGTGAGCAGGATGAGCTCTCTGTCCATCTCACCAGGACTTCCCAACAGAATGGCCATTGTCAGGGTCACTGATGACCTAAACCGCCCATCTGTGCTTGCCTTGCCTTATGTCCACCTGCTGTGCTGACCCCCTCATTAACCCCCAGCAGTAAGAGGTCACTCCCTGCATGGAAGCACTTTCCTTCCTTGGGTTCCATGCCACTGGCTCTGGAGGTGAAGGACCCTGAATTAGTTTACCACGATGCAAAGAAACTGATCCTTCATGCTCTTGACTTATTTGGCACCTGACCACAGGCTCTTTGAGCAGAATTTAATAAAACAGTACAAAGAAAAATGCTCATAAAAGAACAAAGCTGTAGGCTTCCTTTCACTTCCTTTCACATCGGATGTCGGGAGGCGCATTTTGGCTGCAAATGCCCAACTCCAAATCATGCAGACTTCGCAGAGAAGCGAGGACCAGCTCTGATGTGGCATCATGGATGCTGTTTGCTCCTCTCCCTGATGGAGAGCAGTGTCCTCAAGGTGGATAGAAAAACTTTCTACTCTATTTTTCTAGGACATTTAGAGTGACTGATGCTTATGGGACCATGCAGAGCATAAAGCATTTTAGAACTGAAGACAAGACAGAGCCTTGGTGTTTCATATGCACATATTGGCATAAGGAAGAGCGTACCAGCCTTGATTTGTTTTTAAATTGCTTTTGTTGTTCAGTCGCTAAGTTGTGTCCAACTTTTGTGACCCCATGGACTGCGGCACGCGAGGTTCCCGTCCTCCGCTGTCTCCTGGAGTTTGCTCAGACTCGTGTCCATTGAGCCGATTTTTGGCTGTGCTGCGTTTTCATTGCTTCGCAGACTTTTCTCTGGTTGCAGCACACAGGCTTCCCATTGCAGGGGCTTCTCTTGTTGCAGAGCACTGGCCCTAGGATGCGTGGGCTTCAGTAGGTGCAGACATGGGCTCAGCAACGGAGGCTCGCCGGCTCTCGAGCACAGGCTCAGGATGTGGCGCACGGGCTTAGCTGCTCCGAGGCATGTGGGATCTTCCCGGACCAGGGATCAAATCCATGTCTTCTGCACTGGCAGGTGGATTCAGCCGCCAGGGAAGCCCCCAGCCTTGTTTTGATGAGTAAATCTTTCCCATTCAGTGCCATTGCTCCGGACGTTCTGGGATAGAGAAAGGAAAGCTGAGTAGATCATGTGTTATAGAAACAAGTTACCTCCCGTCATCAGTTACCAGAACATGCTCTGATTGCTAGGATTAGGATATATCTGTGTGCACTTGTGTGGGTCTGCATATGTGCATGCCTGTGTATACACACACGTGTGTGTGCCTGCCTGTGTGCGTGCAAGTGTGTGCCTGTATATGTATCTGTGAACATGCGTTGTGGAGGTGGGCTCTAGGCAGTCAGTTGAGCAGAGATCTGTCTTCACTTTATAAACTTCCCTGGTGGCTCAAACAGTAAAGAGTCTGTCTGCAAAGCAGTAGACCTGGGTTCGATTCCTGGGTTGGGAAGATCTCCTGGAGGAGGGCATGGCAACCCACTCCAGTATTCTTGCCTGGAGAATTCCGAAGGACAGAGGAGCCTGGCGGGCCCCAGTCCATGAGGATGCAAAGAGTTGGACACGACTGAGGGACTATCTCTCCACGCTTCACTTCATCCTCACTTTGGTGGCGCAGTGGTGGAGAATCCGCCGGCCAGCGCAGGGGACGCAGGAGACACCGAGTCAGTCCCTGGGTCCGGAAGATCCCCTGGGGGAGGGCATGGCGACTCACTCAAGTATCCTTGCCTGGAAAATCCCATGATCAGAGGAGCCTGGCGGGCCACAGTCCATGGGGTCACAAAGAGTAAGACATGACCGAGCGAGCCAGCACAAGCATCTTCACTTTAGGAGCCGTAACAGAAGACAGCTATTTGATCTTGAAAAACCAGAGACACTTTCTGAAAGGCAACACGCAGAGTCACCGAGTGGCTTGCCAACATGCTCTGGCTGGTGCTTCGGAGGCTTGTCTGGCTCATCCTTTGATCTGAGGCCCTGGCTCTTACTGAGAGGCTTGTTGGGAATTGAAACCCAGGCACACAGGGTGTGGGAAAGCTTATCTCCCTGGATCCACCCCTATGGGTTCCTGGGAATCATCCAGATGATATCAAATCTCAGCTCTCCAGATGCTGGGTGTGGGCGTGTGGATATATGATGTTACGTTAAAAAAGGGTTCACAAACTCAGGTTTGCTGTGGGCGTATTTCATGCATGATCTTGTTTGTTTGTAAACTAATTTAAGAGGGAGTGGGTGTAGGGTTGGCCTTGAGGATATGTGGATGCCGGGGCTGAAGAGTTGTGCCTTTAATGGTGAGATGCCCTGCAGACGCTGTGCCGCTCCTTCACTGTGCCCTCATGCCCGACAATGTCTGGTGGGCGCCAGGCAATGCGCCAGCTGAGCTGCAGAGCACGGGCAAGTGTGGGCTGTCACCACGGCTACGGTGCAGGCTTGCCCTCTATCCTCCCAGTCTGTGTCATTTTCTACCATCAACATTCCTCCTTCGTAGATTTTTCTCTGTCTTATACTCTACTTAACTGAACTTACAATTTTAAAATATTATATTCATTGAACTGGAAACCACTATTTCCCATTACTAATTTGCAAACCAAATAAGAAGAATTATTCTATTTCTCTCCTAAACAGCAAACAGAACTAAACAAACTATTTACAGGATGAAGAAAGTAGTGTGTGTGTGTGTGTGTGTGTGTGTGTGTGTGTGTGTGCGTGTGTGTGCGCGCGCGAGCGTAAGACTCTCAGTCAAAGAAAGCTCCCCAATTCTTATAGAATCTCTACATTTTGGATCAAATTATCTAGCTTTCAATAATGTGAGACTTGTGTTTGAAGAGCCTCCTTGCCCTAAGATCTGAGCAGCTTCATCCCTATTTATGTCTCTAGAAACAGTGTTTTTTCTGGTCCATATCAGATTAGTGATATGTGGTAAAATGAATGAAAACTTTGTCGTGATCTTTTAGAGTTGGGCTGTAAAGCCCAATTTTTAAAATTCACTTTCACAGTGAACTAGAGTTAGAAACAGAGAGGAAAAACAATAGACATCCTGCCTTTTAAATATTTACTCTTTTACATTATATAACTAATAGAAGACTGTCCCTCTTCACTGCAGGTCAGAATTTAAGAAGAACTTTCCTAAAGAAGCAGTTCCTGAACTTGCACATTAACTAGAAATCAATTAAGTACACATTATACTTAAAATATAAATTACTGCAGAAGGTGACGGCAGCCATGAAATTAAAAGACACTTACTCCTTGAAAGAAAAGCTATGACCAACCTAGACAGCATATTAAAAAGCAGAGACATTACTTTGCCAACAAAGGTCCGTCTAGTCAAAGCTATGGTTTTTCCAGTAGTCATGTATGGATGTGAGAGTTGGACTATAAAGAAAGCTGAGCACCGAAGGATTGATGCTTTTGAACTGTGGTGTTGGAGAAGACTCTTGAGAGTCCCTTGGACTGCAAGGAGATCCAACCAATCAATCCTAAAGGAAATCAGTCCTGAATGTCCTTAGGAAGGAACCATGCTGAAGCTGAAATTCCAATCCTTTGGCCACCTGATGCGAAGCACTGACTCATTGGAAAAAACCCTAACTCTAGGCAAGATTGAAGGCAGGAGGAGAAGGGGATGCGAGGGGACAAGAGGGTTGGATGGCATCACCGACTTGATGAACATGAGTTTGAGCAAGCTCCAGGAGTTGGTGATGGACAGGGAGGCCTGGTGAGCTACAGTCCATGGGGTCACAAAGAGTCAGACACGACTGAGCAACTGAACTGAACTGA
This sequence comes from Redunca redunca, assembly GCA_006410935.1. Taxonomy (NCBI): domain Eukaryota; kingdom Metazoa; phylum Chordata; class Mammalia; order Artiodactyla; family Bovidae; genus Redunca; species Redunca redunca. The sequence goes on along the minus strand of SJYQ01006140.1, from coordinate 546,850 downwards.
ACTGATATTTAAAATACACTTTCTCACAGGAGAAGAGATGGAAAAGAAAAAATCAGCACAAATTTTCCCAGGTATCAACAATAGACGGATGTGGGGGAAAATAAGCAGAGGGAAAAAAACAGAGATTTAATGTCTGTTTCTTGATGTTTTCACATAGCTGCATTGAAAAGAAACTATTTTTTAGAATTGATGAAGCCAATTTCCTCGAGAGTTTTTGCTGTATTTTTTATCCTTTTCTGGAAGCAATGGCCATTAGCTAATGGGCTGTAGTGTTCTTGGTGCACTTTGCAGAGATTCCATATTTTCAACAAGAGTAGCTTCAACTACCTCCCTGTCGATTAATAAAATTACATTAATCTGCCTGCAATGTGGGAGACCCAGGTTGGATCCCTGGGCCAGGAAGATCCCTTCGAGAAGGGAATGGCGACCCACTCTATGGACAGAGGAGCCTGGCAGACGACAGTCTATATGGGGTCACAGAGAGTTGGGCACAAGTGAGCAACTAACACAACCGCTGCTCAGTCGCCTCAGTCGTGTCCGACTCTGTGCGACCCCACAGACGGCAGCCCACCAGGCTCCCCCGTCCCTGGGATTCTCCAGGCAAGGACACTGGAGTGGGTTGCCATTTCCTTCTCCAGTGCATGAAAGTGAAAAGTGAAAGTGAAATCACTCAGTCGTGTCCGACTCTTGGCGACCCCGTGGACTGCAGCCCACCAGGCTCCTCCGTCCATGGGATTTTCCAGGCAAGAGGACTGGAGTGGGATGCCATCGCCTTCTCCAACACAGCCTCACACAGGACAAAAACATCTGCTGTTGCATAACTTTTAAGAGCAAAATAGACCCTGAGAACGATTTAATTTGGGGAAACAGAACGCAATGAGGTGCAAAGGAACTAATTTATCCCTAAAGCCCGTGAAGTAATTTTAAGGTCGGTTTTTTAGTGATCAGCCGAGTACTGGAGTTGCCGTTTTGTGATTTTCAGTGTGAAAACCATGCGACTTGATTGTGCCTTTCAGATGCCCAGGAAGCAGGCAAAACCTTGGTTCTGATCCAGGACAGAGCTGAGTCTGCTGAAGGCTGGCTGGCGTTTCTGAGTCGCCAGACTGAAAGCAATTTTTCAGGATGAAGTTTCAGAAAGGCCCATTTGTCTCCATGACCTTCACATAAATCACCGAAGATCCTGCAGCGGGAAAGACTCTGCAGCCCTCGGGTCCTCCTGCCACGAGGCTCTGCCCCGGGGCAGCACTGAGCCTCCTCCGCGGTGCGACAGAATCAGCTCCGAGCAGTTAACAGCCATCCTGGGTCTGGAAGACATTTTCCATCTTGAGGCATCCCTGGCGTTCCGTGTGCAGACTTCAATAGCCAGGAGGCTCGCCATGCTCCGCAGGGCATCACACAGAGCCTGGTGGAGGCGCTCCCTCTTCACCGTTCACTGCCTGCTTGCTTCTCAGGGAAGGCGGCAGTTACTGGAGCCTGGAGAAGGCAATGGCAGCCCACTCCAGTGTTCCTGCCTGGAGAATCCCAGGGACAGGGGAGCCTGGAGGGCTGCCGTCTATGGGGTCGCACAGAGTCGGACATGACTGAAGCGACTTAGCAGCAGCAGCAGCAGCAGCCAAGCAGTGGAAAACACCTTCTCTTTGATTACCCAGGCTCTCCCATCAAATAGCAGGCCTATATCTCCAGACCAAGCTACTCTATTTTTATTTAATTTTTTTATACTATGATTGAATATTCTTTTATCTTGCATTTTATTTATTTACTTGCTTATTTTTTTGGCCATGCTGCGTGGCCTGTAGTATCCTAGTTCCCTGACCAGGAATCAAACCTGTGTTCCCTGCACAGGAAAGCAGAGTCTTAACCCCTGGACCACCAAAGAAGTCTCTGCTCTATTTTTTAATTGGAGAGATTTCTAGAAGAGTTACTACTTATCCAAAATATTCTGAGGCTTCTTTGCTTGTGTATACTTTCAATCGCATTGACATAAATAGACAGGGATATTATGAGCTGTTTCTCAAAAGGAATTATAGATCCTGATAAACTGTCAGAAGTTAAATAGTTCTTCTCAACCACTATCTGATAAAGAAATAGAATCTTATCGTCTCCTGGAAAGAGTCCTGATGCCTTTCTCAATGGCCACGTACACCCTCCCGGAAGGTCACTCTCCTGACATCATCACCATCAATCAGTTTTGTCTGTTCTTGAGCTTTTTATAGATGGAATCACTCCGTAGGCTTCCCTGTGGCTCAGACAGGAAGGAATCCACCTGCAGAGCAGGGGACCTAGGTTCGATCCCCAGGTCGGGAAGATTCCCTGGAGGAGGGCATGGCAACCCACTCCAGTATTCTTGCCTGGATAAGCCCATGGTCAGAGGAGCCTGGTGGGCTACAGTCCATGGGGTCACAGAGAGTCGGACACGACTGAGTGACTAACACTCTCACTTCCACTTAGTACAGTCTTTGCTCAATATTATATTTGTGAAATGTATCCATATTATTCCATGCATCAGTACTTTATTGATTCTCATGGCTCTGTAGTATTCCTTGGCATAACTATAGCACAATTTACTTATCCATTCCACTGTGGATGGTCATTGAGTTTTTTCAGTTTGGGGAAATTTTCCATTATTACAAAGGATGTTACTACGCGTGTTACATGCAGGTCTTTTGATGGACATGTGCGGACATATTTTGGGGTGCTGTATTGCCTATCTAATGATAATTAACAAATCTTCCCAGAGCTCAGTGTGCTGGACAATAGTCCTTTGTTTTCTCCCATTGTTTTGGAGGGACCTCACTGGACAGTTTCTGCCTGTAATCTCCCCTCTGGATGCCGCCAGCTGTCAGCTGGGACGAAAGGAGGTGAGGGGGCTGTTGGCTGAGGGACGCAGATCCTGTCCCCAAGCTTGTCCCTGAGGCTGGACAACCTCACCCCTGCCTCTCCCCAGAGGGAGTCACCCAAGACAGCAAGGGTTTCCCCAGACCCCTTGCCATTTTCTCTTTTCTCTCCTGGCTTTTAGCTGTGTCCTTCTGCCTCACGACAGGCCTGGCGATTGTTTACACAATGCTAGACCCTGAGTGTGGAAAAGCTACAGAAATACATGAGTCTCTTACTGTGGTTGTTTTCCTCTGAGAAAAATGTGCATATCTTTTCTTAGAAGGCACTTGGATCATGAACAGATGACTTCAGTCCAGACCCAGGTTAAGGCGGCTGACACTGAGTTTTTATTTTCTGGTTCCGGAGTCCTTCCCGTGAACCTGGAAGGTTCTGGAAGCCACCTTGTCTTCGGAAGGCTGAGGGTAGTCCTCCTTCCCTTCTCTCTCTGCCAACAGCTGCTTAAAAGTCAGCAAAGGTCTGAGGGGAATAGAAAGCTTCTTGTTCACCTGAAAGCATTTCCCTTGTTTCCATGATTTTAGCATCTCAATATTGGATGCCTTGGTAACCTCAAACTCCAAGGTTTTTAGATGAATTTTTTATTGTAGGTATAGTTGCTTTGCAATGTCGTCTGTTTCTACTGTGCAACAGAGTGAATCAGCTACACACACACACACACCACACACACACCACACACACACACACACAC
>SJYQ01006140.1:519349-543082 GCA_006410935.1 Redunca redunca | reverse complement strand
CCACACACACACCACACACACACCACACACACACACACACCACACACAGCACACACACGTACAGCACACACACACATACCACACACCACACACACACCACACACACACACACATCCCCTCTTTTTTGGATCTCCTTCCCACTTAGGTCAGCAGAGTGCTGAGTGGAGTTTCCTGAGCTATACAGTAGGGTCTCGTCATCTATTTTGTGTACAGTGTCACCCTGATAGCTCAGCTGGTAAAGAATGCACCTGCGATTCGGGAGACCCCAGTTCTATTCCTGGGTCAGAAAAATGCACTGGAGAAGGTTGGTAATGAACCTGTCTGCAATGAGGGAGACCCAGGTTCGATTCCTGGGTTGGGAAGATCCCCTGGAGAAAGGAAGGGTTATCCGCTCCAGTATTCTGACCTGGAGAATTCCATGAATTGTATAGTCCATGGGGTCGCAAAGAGTCGAACACGGCTGAGTGACATTCACTTTCATTTCATCAATAGTGCATATATATGTCATTCTCAGTCTCCCAACTAATCCTGCCATCCCCGTTCCCCCTCTTGGTGTCCATATGCTTGTTCTGCAACTCTGGGTACTCTGTTTCTGCTTTGCAAGTAAGCTCCTTGCTAGCATTTTTCCAGATTCTACAGCCCCAGCTTTTGTATCAGCAGCCAGCCTTAGTGCCTAGACTTTGATCTCCTGTTTCTTACGCAGATTCTTGATTTCTGGGTCTTACAACACTTATGAATTAACAAATTCTTTACAGAGTATAGTGTCGCAGAATGCTGGACTCGTCTCAGTGAGTTCTCTAGGACACTGTGATTTCTGGCCTCCTATAAATAGTTCTCTGACTCACTTAAGCAAATCTGAGGGGCTTCTTTCTCAAGATTTTCTGATGGTTTCCAGTAGTAGATTATTCTGAAAGATGTTACAATATCACCAGAAACAGAACCTATTCAGGTTTTTAAACCAGACATGCATTTGGGTTGCTGGAATGTTTAGAGAAGAATCTTAAATGTTGCAGTAGTCAGAATACCACTCCCCTCAAAGGTGTCCACGTCCTAATCTCCAAAACCTGCAAACATGTTAGATCATACGGCAAAGAGGAATTATGGTGAAGATGGAATTAAAGCTGCTGATCAGTTGATCCTGAAACTGGACAATTGACCTGAACTATCTGAGTACCCAAGAGAGTCAGCAGGGACTTTGTAAGTAAGAGAAGGGGACAGAAGAGAAATTAAAGTCACAGAGACATTTGAAGCTGCGAAAGCTGGCTTTGCAGAGGGAGGGCCATGGACCAGGGAACGTTGGTAGCTCCTAGAAGCTAGAAAAACAAAAAGACAGATTCTCCCCTAGGCTCCAGGAGGAACACAGCCCTGCCATTGTCTTGGTTCCAGCCCAGTGAGGCTCCTGACTGCCAGATGTATATGGTAATACACTTAGGTTGTTTTAAGCCACTCATTCTGTGGTACATGTTACAGCAACAGTAGAAAATGAATGCAAGTGTATTCCACGGGGTGTTATCCAATGTAGCTTTTGTTATTTTCCCCAAGATAAATGTGAGTCAGCTTTTAGCCCACACGACCACGCACAGGAGAGCAGCCCAGGCTGCCTGTGTGAACTGGCGGTGTACGGCTGCAGCGCTGCCGTGACCCGCGAGCTATGAGAGGGCCAACAAGGAAATTAAGCTTTTATTAAAGTTGCACAGAGGTGTGACATCAGGGCAGCCCCTCTCCAAATCAGCTGGATGGAAGGTAGAGGGTAGAAAAGCATGTCCTCTTGGTGCAGACCCTACGCCCCCCAGGCTTTGCCCTCTCTCCCGTCATGTGGCAGCTCAGCACTGTCCACGCCGACTCAGGTCCACACTGACTCATGCCCTTGAGTCGGCGATGCCATCCCGCCATCTCATCCTCTGTCGTCCCCTTCTCCTCCTGCCTTCAGTCTTTCCCAGCATCAGGGTCTTTTCCAATGAGCCAGCTCTTCGCATCAGGTGGCCAAAGGATTGGAGCTTCAGCTTCAGCATCAGTAGCCCTGAATCCCAATTGTCCAATTTTCCAAAACCCCCTGTAGTCTGCAGGCTTCTAAAAGACAGGCATTATGTCTTATTCAGGGTTATGTTTCGACTGTAGTGAGAATGATGGAACGGATAATCAATAAATATTGGCTGAAGTAAATTTAATTAAGAAGAGTGGAATGGATTGAGGAATTGAAAGCCTCTCAGGGGAAATTGGTAGGGAAACTTAATAAGGCTTTGTGTTCACTATAATAAATAATAAACACATAAATTAAAGGTGAACAATATTGCTTATAGTCCACTTTTAAAGGGTAAATACTCAGCAAGTTATATTTATTATTGTGTCTGTGTGTGTGTGTGCTCAGTTGTGTCTGACTCTGTGACCCCATGAATTGTGGCTTGCCAGGTTCCTCTGTCCATGGAATTTTCCAGACAAGAATACCGGAGCGAGTTGCCATTTCCTATTCTCAGGTATCTTCCTGACCCAGGGGTCGAACCCACGTCTCTTGCAATTCCTGCATTGACAGGCAGAGTCTTTAACACTGGGTCACCTAGGCTTCCCGTATTTATTATTATTCATTAAAAAAAATCTGTGCAGACTCTAGGCCACTGGTGTGTCTTTCTTCAAATGCCAGTGTCTACTCTGTTCCCTGCCTCTCTCTCCTTCATAGAACAAATTGTAATTTGAAACCACTAAAATTCAAGTTCTTGTGGACTGAGGAAAATGTAGAGGGAAAAATTTATATATCCTAAGACTTTTCAAGGAGAGAGTAGGTTTGCAGCCATGAAATAAAAAGATGCTTGCTCCTTGGAAGAAAAGTTAAGACCAACCTAGGCAGCATATTAAAAAGCAGAGACATTACTTTGCCAACAAAGATTCGTTTAGTCAAGGCTATGGTTTTTCCAGTAGTCATGTATGGATGTGAGAGTTGGACTATAAAGAAGGCTGAGCACCAAAGAATTGATGCTTTTGAACTGTGGTGTTGGAGAAGACTCTTGAGAGTCCCTTGGACTGCAAGGAGATCCAACCAGTCCATCCTAAAGGAGATCAGTCCTGAGTGTTCACTGGAAGGACTGATGTTGAAGCCAAAACTCCAACACTTTGGCCACGGGATGCGAAGAATTGACTAATTGGAAAAGACCCTAATTCTGGGCAAGATTGAAGGCAGGAGGAGAAGGGGAAGGCAGAGGATGAGATGGTTGGATGGCATCCCTGACTCAATGGACAAGAATTTGAGTAAACTCCAGAAGTTGGTGATGGACAGGGAGGCCTGGCATGCTGCAGTCCATGGGGTCACAAAAAGTCAGACACGACTGAGTGACTGAAGTGAGGTTTGTTTAGGGAGTGAGATATATAGATGATATCAATTCAGTCAGTTCAGTTGCTCTTTGCAACCCTATGGACTGTAGCACGCCAGGCTTCCCTGTCCATCTCCAACTCCCAGAGCTTGCTCAAATTCATGTCCATCGAGCCAGGGATGCCATCCAACCATCTCGTCCTCTGTCATACACTTCTCCTGCCTTCCATCTTTTCCAGCATCAGGGTCTTTTCCAGTGAGTCAGCTCTTTGCATCAGGTGGCCAAATATGGGAGCTTCAGCTTCAGCATCAGTCCTTCCAATGAATATTCAGGACTTAATGATATTTTTTTCTGGGAGCCTCTTTCCTGCTTTAATTTTAGGGCAATTCAGAAAGCAAAGTGGACTCTGTAGAACCCATGACAATGAGGGAAATGAAATGAAACCTGAGGGCGTGGTGTTAGAATATTAAGAGAAAGTGTTCATGAACATGGGTGATCAGGGATATTTGGTGGAGGTGTCAACTAAAAAATATAGTCACAACCTGAAAGTAAGAGAGTTATTTTATTTGGTGGGAACATTTAGGACTCTGAGCCCAGGAGACAGCATCTCAGTAGCTTTGAAAAAACTGTTCCAAGGAAGCAGGAGGGGAAGTCAGGCTTTAGACAAGTTTGCAAAAAAGGGAGCAGGCAGTCGGGATATCAAAGATCAGGTATCAAGCTAAGGAATTTAACATTCTATGTATGGGAAAATGCAAGCCTGGGCTCACCGAATTCATTCCTTTCCTATGCACTTAGCTGTGAAGTGACTTGGCAGCAGCAGCATTTGGGGCCAAGCCTGTTTCCCTGTTGACCTTGCTTCTTGCCTCCCTCTAGCTCCTCAGCAATCACCATGGGGGTGGCAGCACCTGCCGGGTCGCAGTTTGGGGAGCCCTCGTTCACGTCTGGAGGCCAGAAATCAATGCTGGCTCTGGTGTTCTTTGTTTATTGATATGGCGGGAGATATTTTCATTTCATGGAAGCTAGAAATAAATCAGAAAAAGCCAGAGGTCAAAATCAGGTGACACAATATGCAGAAATAACTGGAGTCAAAACAAGTGTTTCATGCAAAATCAGGTGCAAGACAGGACCCGAGAGTCACACTGAGGCCAGAGCCCATGGCCGTGCAGACAGCAGGGCACGTCCTCCCTGACAGGAGGCAGTGGGGCCAGCCATGCCCGGGATGCCCCCTGCCCTCTGCTCCATGCTGGTCACGGCTCCTATGAAGTGGGGATTAATTTTCATAACCTTGGCTCTGATAAAGGGGAATGAGAAATGGAGTGTTTCCTGCCATATCAGTAAAGAAGGATGTCATAATCATCAGCTATTCTGGCCCTCCTGATGTAAAGTCCAGAGCCCTTAAGAAGGGGAAGAACACCTGCCATCCAGGAGCCACCAGGCTACAGCCACTCCCTACAGTGAGCCCTGAGGAGCTCCGGCTGTGAAAAACGGGATACTGGTCCCAGATAGCTGAGCTGCACGTGCAAGGAACAACCTCAGTGAGCTCAGACTCTTGCCTCTTCCCGAACATAGAAAAGCACTGAATTCCTTAATCTGGGATATCTGGTTTCCTTTATTCAACAATAGTCTCTTGATGTTCAGGCTACCTGCCCTTTGTTATAAAATTTCTGTATAATCTGGCTCCTCCCCTCGCCTCCTCAGAGCAGTTCTCTCAGGGTCCCTTGAGATGCTGTCTCCCAGGATTGGAGTCCTAAAACTTCTCACCAAATAAGATATAACTCTCAGTTTTTAGGTTGTGGCTGTTTTTTCAAGTCGACAGGAGTGAGCAGACACCCGTAAGCACCTGGTCAGGTGACACGTTTGGGAGAGGAGACAAGCGTGCTGGCGCAGTCAGGAAGCGGTCGTGGGATGCGGTGGCCATGCGGTGAAGTCCTGAAAGCCTCATCTCTTGTTCAAAACAGGCGGAAACATTCCTGGACATGTTTGAACACAAGGAATCTAACTAAGATAGAAAGCAAGAAGCAAACAAAGCCATGTTGTTGTTGTTCCGTCCCTCAATCATGCCCGACTCCTTGCGACCCCCTGGACTGCAGCACACCAGGCTTCCCTGTCCCTCACCTTCTCCCGGAGTTTGTTCAAACTCATGTCCCATGACTTGGTGATGTCACCTAACCATCTCATCCCTGCTCCTCCTTCCCTCAGTCTGTCCCAGCGTCAGCTTCCTTTCCCATGAGCTGGCTCTTTGCATCAGGTGGCCAAAGTATTGGAATTTCAGCTTCAGCACCAGTCCTTCCAATGAATATTCCAGACTGACTTCCTTTAGGATGGACTGGTTGGATCTCCTTGCCATCCAAGGGACCCTGGAGAGTCTTCCCCAGCATCACAACATTCTTAGGTCACACTTAAAATGAATGTTACAAGATATCCTTTTTCAATAAAACATTTGGACATTGAGGTCCAACCAACAGGGCAGAGAGAACTAAAGGGTCTGGTAGAATACAACAGATTTCAGATACCTAAAAATACCTCTGAATAAAATAAGCAGAAGGTCTCCAAAGTGGAAATCAGTGTCAGCAGTATTTATGGGTTGGCGCTTATGAGCTCTTTAATAGAACCATTTCTGTGCTGGTCCAGCATTCATTACCACCAGTCCATGGAAGCTGACCCAAATAATGGCATCAGACCTGAAAATATTTTTGCTTTCTTAGATGTCTTTTCATTTTGAAATTAACGTGCAGCAAATGAAGGCAATTTGTATTAATGCATGCTCTATCCATAATTTATTTTTGTCAGCTCTTTCTAGAATTCAGTGTGCTTAGCAAATTTGCCATCATAGCCTGAGCCTTGTAACAGGCAATTCTAAACTGCAGAGAATGGAAATCAGATATATTTTAATCATCAAACTTTTCCTGCAAAATTTAATGTGCATAGCTAAAATCAGGGACAGGAAACCATGTCCCCTAGCCTTCTCCCTCTCCTTTTCTATTTTTCTGTATTGTGAAAAGAGCTGGGTTGTTGGCTCTGGTTCCTGGATGCAGCAGCCAAAGGAACAGAGCTTTTTCTTTTCAATATGCAGGGTTTGCTGACAACTGATGTTTCTGTGCACATGCTCTTGGTCAGCTGCACGAGTTATCTTCATGCATGCTGCGTACACAGGGACTTCATAATATCCAGGTTTGTCTCCCACTGTTATTCTGAGCTGATGGTTGAGTCAGAGCTAGAACTCACATTTAATATAGCCCTTCATTTGAAGAGCACCTATTAAACAAACTTGTGTAGTGGAAATAATATTTCAAGCAAATGCTCAGAATGTTTAGATGAACACTCTTTTCAAGCACCTCTGAGTGTCTAAAGCATCTATTTACTTGTAAACACTTGGCATTCTAATTGGAAATCACTCTTCCTTCTTTATTAAGTGGTTTCCTTCTGAACCCCTTTTAGATGCATTGTTTCAAGTGTGGCTCTGTTTAATATCTGCACATATGAAAATAACATATAAAGGCTCCTTGAGAACTTTTATCATTCAACTTCCAACTAGGTAAAATGCAAGCCATTGCATTAATGTATGTATGTATTAATGCACACAGGAATACCTATGTGTGGGGGAGCTGCTCTGTGCCAGGAACTTGAACACACAGTGGGGGAAACTTTATCACCTCCACCTTGCAGTAATTCAGGCATAATGTGTGAGGGCTCCAGCGGGGTTGCGAGAGGCAAGCGTGAAGCTGTATCTTTCCTCCTCAAGGAGGCCATGACGCATGAGAAGAGTGGAATACACTATGTACAAACGATCAGAATATGAGCTTTGCTTTCTGTTCTGCAAATACTCCTCTAACACTCACCATCTCCAAGGACCTTCTACCTGCAGCTCTTCTGATCTTTCACCACTGTTGACATCCTCACTTTCACGAGAGTCTAAGGAGTATGGTGGTGTAAGGGAGCAGGGCCAGGAGGGGTCCTCCTGACTTCACTCGAGTCTCTGTCTTCATGAGATAGAGATGAATGGCGAGTACAGAGGTGCTCAAGCTTCCTGCTCTCGGGACCCCTTGCTCTCCTACCATGTGCCGAGGCCTCCTTAACCTCAGCTGTGCAAACAGCACTAAGGTAAGCTCTGCCAAGGAGACACCCGTGATCAAATGATCTGGACTTCATCTACTGCTGGGAACGGCTGCTTACAATATTAGTGAAAGTGTGACCCTTATAAAAAATGTATGCGGTTTAAAATGGCAAAATAAAACTGTTAGATGTCAACATCCATCATAGGTGTCCATCAAAAATAACTATGTTTTCCAAAACAACCAAAAATTAGTGAGAAGATGGAACTTTTTAAATATTTTTAGACATTTTTTTTAATTACCTAACTTAACAGAAGGCAGTTGGATTCTCAAGCTGCTTCTGGATTTAATCTACTGAGATGCCACAAGTCAAGTGGCCTTTAAACATTTCCACTACACACCTGCAAAAGGATGAGCTTTAAAAAGCAAATAGCATCTCAGCATTATAAGGTGCTATTATTAAGGAAATGGTTTGGACCCTGCAGATCCCTCAAAGGCCTCAGGGTGGATTCCCAGGCCACACCTTGAGAACCACTCACTTGTTGATTGAAGAAGGCAATGGCACCCCACTCCAGTACTTTTGCTTGGCAAACCCCATAGATGGAGGAGCCTGGTGGGCTGCAGTCCATGGGGACTCTAGGAGTCGGACACGACTAAGCGACTTCACTTTCACTTTTCACTTTCCTGCATTGGAGAAGGAAATGGCAACCCACTCCAGTGTTCTTGCCTGGAGAATCCCAGGGACGGGAGAGCCTGCTGGGCTGCCATCCATGGAGTCGCACAGAGTCGGACACAACTGAAGCGACTCAGCAGCAGCAGCAGCAGCACTTGTTGATTGCAACCATGCTTCCTCAGCACCATCACTACCAAGGGAGAGACAAAAAGTGTCAGGAGCAATGAAAGATTGCTTCTGAGGGATTTAATTTTTCCCTAACTTTTTATTTAAAAACCTTCAAACAGTGAAATTGACTGGATTTGTCATGAATGGCAAATCGTCATACCATGTAATGGTCACATCATATAGTGGTCATACCGTATAATAGGTACATCATACAATGGTTATATAATACTGTATAATGGTTATGCCATTAACATTTTACTATTCCTACTTTCCCACACATACAGACATCAATCCTGAAGCGCAGAGAAGAATGAATAATTCACTGCAAGAACAAGTAATGTTAAGCCTCGTAATAATACACAGGAAAGAGAGACTTGTTGAGAGGGAACGTTCACTCCTACACATTCTGCAGTTGAATCGCATTTGGCCTTTGAAGACACACTTTTGCCCCTGCTATTCCATCTAATCCCACTCCGCAGGATCTAGGTATTGTTGTCTCAATTTAACTCACCTATGGTAGACACAAGAGATGGAGACGTGAGAATCTCCTGAAACCAGGACCCAGAGGAAGCTCAGCTCGGGAGGGGTCATGGAAAGAAGCGGAGAGGGGACATGGAGGGGCCTGGATCTGCACAGAGGGGTGCGTCCAGGGTGGGGTGGGGGCGGCTGCTGCTCAGGCGCCCAGTCGTGTCTGCCTCTTTGCGGTCCCATGGACGGTAGCCTGCCATACTCCTCTATCCAAGGAACTTTCCAAGCGAGAATACTGGAGTGGGTTGTCATTTCCCACTCCAGGGAATCTACCCCACCCAGGGATTGAACCCTCATCTCCTGCGTCAGCAGATGGATGCTTTACCACTGAGCCACCCTCTGGGAGCCTCCTCCTGGATTTGAAGGACATGCAGTGTCCAGACTCAGACACCGGGGCCTCTTGTCAATCAGTATGATCATCCCAGCCCCAGTGCCTGGTTCCCAGAGCAGGGTTCACTGTCTCTCCATTAGACCCAAGGATTTCTTCTTTCTGTGTTGATTCCCCTTCTCAAGTTCTGCTCCCTTCTCCCAAGACTGAAAAGGGACGCACTGACTCAAACTAATATTCATACAGGTGAGATATTGATCATGTGATGCTCACTAACAAAATAATCAGATAATTCACCAGCTCCGCATGAGTTAGCACCACACAGCTGAGCAATAGACTCAAAACTTCCAGACAAACAACTGCCATTTTATTTCATCTGGGAGAACCTCTGCACGGAAAAGAAACTCATGTGATCCCTTCGGATTGTGTACAAGACTTGAATTAAAGTGGGACATCTCAGAAAAATAAATAAACTACCTTCAAAATTGTAGGTCAGAGCATATCAGAGAGAACCCTAAGAGGGGCAACCACTGATGATGCCTCAAACGCCTTGCCTGCTAACAGTGGTTTCTGAGAGCAGAGGGTCCTCCGCATACCAGCGTCATGTTCTGAAATGGAATTCTCCGAAAAACAGGTTAGTGTTTATCAGGGGATACTGACTGAGAGTCGGAGTTAGATGACATAGGATTTGTACAATATTTATTTGACAATCAAATTTACGTACATTTGTCAAGAAGGGAGTCACATACTTGTTTATCTCTTCAGATGAAAAATTACTTCTTGGAGAAGACTCCTGAGAGTCCCTTGGACTGCAAGGAGATCCAACCAGTCCATCCTAAAGGAAGTCAGTCCAGAATATTCATTGGAAGGACTGATGCTGAAGCAGAAAATCCAATACTTTGGCCACCTGATGTGAAGAACTGACTCATCTGAAAAGACCCTGATGCTGGGAAAGATTGAGGGAGGAGGAGAAGGGCACGACAGAGGATGAGACAGTGGGATGGCATCACCGACTCAATGGACTTGAGTTTGAGCAAGCTCTGGGAGCTGGTGATGGACAGGGAAGCCTGGCGTGCTGCAGTCCATGGGGTCACAAAGAGTCGGACACGACTGAGCGACTGACCTGAACTGAACTGGCCTCGATTAGGGAGACTCCGGGAGCGTCCATCCTTGTTCTGCAGCTGACAGTGACATCGCTTCACCTGCTGCCGCTGCTGCAGGACGACTCAGCAGGAACTGCAGGCCCTCTTTTCCCTCGTTCTGTGCTTGAGTCTTCTTGTCAGCAGAATAATGATCCAGCAAAAGATTGTGTGATCTTCCATCTTCTGTGCAGATAAAAAAATGTACTTCTTCTACTAAGCTTGACTTGCCAAACAGAGCTGGTGAAGGATTTTGTAATGAGAGGAACCGGTCTCAAGTTCAAAGAGACAGTATCTTTAATTGTATTGTATTGTAAAGGGCTTTTCCTGGCATAATTCCTGGAGATAAAAGAGGATCAAGGGCCAAGTCAAATCCAAAGGCAGCTTTCAGCTATTTGCATAAAGCACTCAGCTAACAGCCTACTACGCAAAGCAACTGGACGGCCACAATCAACGAGTAAAAAGTCAATGAAATAAACAGTGCCTCGTCAGTAAGAAAACTACAAAATAGTGTGTTGAAGGGCTTGAATACGGGAGGAGTGCAGAACGGGTTTGGTTAGTGTTCTCTGCTCCCCCTCTGCTCACCCTCTGCTCACCATCTGAGCAAGATTCCTCATACCCTTGGTGGCAGGTAGGGGTCCCTGCCACAGACTTAGCACAGTTATTCAGGGACTACTCTTAGCAACAGCCCTGAAGGGGAGGGAGGGAGGCAGCAGGACTGAGCAGAAAGCAATTTTTTTTGTTTGTTTGTTTGTTTTAATTTGTTTACTTTAATGGGAGGATAAATACTTTACAAAATTGTGATGGCTTTTGCCACACATCAGTGTGAATCGGCCATAGGTATGCATGTGCCCCTCCATCCTGCACCCCCTCCCACCTCCCTCGGGTTTGAGAGAATAGCATTGAAACACACCTTACTGTATGTTAAACAGATAGTGCAAGTTTGACATATGACGCAGGGCCCCCAAAGCCAGTGACGTGTGACAACGTGGAGGGTGAGAAGGTGAGTTTTAAATGCACTGAGGTTGCAAAAGCAGACAGTGGAGATAGGATGGCCTTTCAGAGCTGCCCCCGACTTGAGGGACAGAAGACGGCCTTTCAGCCCCGTGGGTGAGACTTCTCCCTACAGGGGAATTTCTGAAGATGAATATAGCTGTGAGTCAGCCAGATGCACGATGGCCTTGAGGTTTTGCTGTTCTTGGGAACAGCTTCTCCACATTCTGGTTACCCTCAGTTCCTGGGGAGGGATGAAAGAAGGATATTACCGTGACAAACTAAAGCCTCCAACGCGGCAGTGGGTTTAGGATCCCAGCTGATCTGTCCATCTATTAGGGACCCAGTTGTGCCCTGCTGACAGCTTTATATGCTGACATCCTAAGCCCCTGTGTGATGGTATTTGGAGGGGAGCCTTTGGAGGCAAATAATTCAGACGAGGTCAGGAGGATGAGGCCCTGTGATGGGATCTGTGAGATGCAAGTTCAATCCCCGGGTCAGGAAGGTCCCCTGGAGAACAAAATGGCAACCCACTCCACTACTCTTGCCTGGAAAATCCCATGGACAGAGGAGCCTGGCAAGCTGCAGTCCACGGGGTCACAAAGAGTCAGGCAAGACTGAGCGACTAAACAGCAACAACACGAACAGAAAACAGGCATCTTGCTTCTTCTCTCTGCAGCACATGAGGATACAAGGAGAAGGCGATTGTCTCAGGGAGAGAAGATTCACTGTGAGAACTGAATCTGCAGTTGTATTCATCGTGGGTGTCCAGCCTTTGGAAACTGAGATTTCCTGTAGCTGAGGCCACTCTGTTGACGATATTTTATGGTAGCATCAAGCTGACTATTTTACGGCAGCTCAAGCTGACTAATTCATCGTCTCTTTCTCCTTCTATTTACTCCGTTTTCCTTTCTTCTGAGATACTACCTCTAGTAGCTTAGCTGGCTTCCTGGAAGTGTGACCCACACCCTTGTGCTTGACCAGGCAAGCGACTGGCCACTCGGCCTTCCCAAGGTTTGGCTACTGTCATTGTCCACCTACCGTGAAAACTGGACATGGAGGTTTGCTGTGGAAAATGGTAAAAAATAAATAAATAAATAAATAAATAAAGTAGGTCATGTGAATCCCTAGCAGATATTAATGTTCAAAATAAATAAAACAATCATTGAATACACTAGAACTCATGCAGAAGTAACTGGAAATGGTTGAGTGGCAAACTTAGGACTGCTCCCTGGCTTGAGGGCACTGCCCAGCCCACTCTTCTGTGACTGCAGACAATGGTGTGGTGGGGGAGGAAGAGTGGGGGGCAAAGCTGAGCTTCATCAGCTAAAGATAGCAGCATTCCGAGCTCAGAACTGGGAGAGCAGCTCGAAATTAAAAAAGGAAATTCTGCCAGCACAGAAACCACAGGAACGAGACCGAAATTCAGAGAAAAAATTGCTTAGATCCCTGGCTGAGAGCTAAACTATGCAGGCGGGAAAGAGCCCCTCGGCGGGTTTAGCAGGGAGATCAGAGAAGAAAGAGAAACCTTCTCTGGCAAGAGACCGTGGTGCATGGCCAGATTGCTGAGCCCCATGGGTTCCTTAACCAAGTTCACCCTCTAGGTCATGAGTAGGAAGTTTAAGGCCCCGGAACACAGGGCTCGAGGTCAGCAGAGCTGCTGAGAATGAGGATTCGTAGCAGCAAGGAATTCACAGGGATAGTGCGTCCCATTGCTGCCCAAATCCTAGACTGGTGATGAAATTTCACGTCGAAAAGGAGGCAAAAAGGTTATCAAGGGTCCAGTTAAAAAGTCTGCATCAAGAAGACTTTAATCTATTCCATGCTGCATTATATACTATCATTTGGACCCCCCCCGCCCCGAAATGTATCTCTTTTGCTGGTCAAAGTAGATTGTCCTTTTCCCCTGCACCATTAATCAGATCTAAATTGTGTATTTTGTACTCAACTCTGTAGCGAAAGTGAAAGTCACTTAGTCGTGTCCGCTCTTTGAGACCCCATGGACTGTCCATGGAACTCTCCAGGCCAGAATACTGGAGTACGTAGCCTTTCCCTTCTCCAGGAGATTTTTCCAACCCAGGGATCGAACCCAGGTCTCCCACATTGCAGGTGGATTTTTACTGACCGAGCTATCAGGGAAGCCCACTCAGCTCTCTATTACAAAATAGACATTCATCTGGTATCTATGGGGAATCTACTCTGTGCTATACTTGTGTCTCCAGCAGAAACACAATGCTTACCACGCACGTACTTTCACATTTTCCAGTAGTCACATTAGAAAATTTAAAACGATCAAATTATTTTAATGTGCTTTATTTAACCCAATATATCCAACATATGGTCATTTCAGCAGGTGATAATAGACTTGATGCGTACCATGCACACCTCTTTCTGGTCTAGGTCTTACCCCGGATGCATCTTGCATTTGCAGCGCCTTTCACTTCGAGTGAACAGGCCGTCTCTCGGTCTCACCAGCCATATTCCAGAGGCTCTGATGCCACCCCTGATTCTCGGCTATGGTCCTGGCAGCACAGAGCTCTGCTGTGATCTCTGCGGATACATCAGTCCTGCTCCAGGACACTAAGCAATAGGGCTGGTGAAGATGCCCAAGGTGATGAAACAAGCAGGACTGGAGATGCCCAGCTGCTGTGAGAGCACGTGGGAGGGTGTCTCACTCAAGTTTCCAGGGCTTAGTGACAGGGCTGCCCCGAGGATGTGGCATGGAGGGTGGCCTGTTTACAGCAGGTTGAGATGGGAGGCAGTGGTGTTCCAGACAGAGGAGACGTCGCATATGAAAACCTACAGAGAGCACGTGTGTGTGTGTGTGTGTGTGTGTGTGTGTGTGTGAGTTTCTCAGTCATGTCCAACTCCACAACCCCATGGACTGAAGCCCACCAGGCTCCTCTGTCCACGGGATTCTCCACGTAAGAGCACGTGGGGTTTCAGCCCATAGCAGCGGCTTCCTACCAGCCTGTGACGGTGTTGACTGGGTCCAGGGGAATCGCCGCCACGAGTTCACACTGCACGGTGAGCTCTGCGTCCAGGGCCATCGGATCCCACATCCTGTACATGTCTCCAGAATGTGTGTCTACGTGGGAGTGGACAGATGAGGGTGGTCATCTGAACCAGCGATGCGGATTCCTGCTTAGAGATGCTCTCAAGCTGGGCGTGGCCGTGAGGCTGTCCAGGAGCAGTGAGGACCAAGATTTCAGCACAATTTCTTTTTCTTTCCTTTCCTTTTATTTGGCTGCATGGCTTATGAGACCTCACTTTCCTGACCAGGGATTGAACCCCGGCCTCTGCTGTGGAAATGTTGAGTCCTAACCACCAGACCACAGGGAACCCCCACAAGATTTTTGTTTTTCTAAGTGGATAGCAAAGGGACTGGCCTTGGATACAGATGTATCCATTCCCCCCACGCCCCTCCCATCCAGGCTGCCACATAATATCTAGCAGAGTCACATGTCCTAGGTCTGTGTCGATTGGTTCTCCACTTTACACATAGCAGTGATAGGACACTGTCTTTATTCCTTCTCCAAAACGGAAGATACAAGGTACCTAAAACAACTGTTTTATCTGCTTTGATAATATTTTTATAATGTTATAAACACTGATAGAACAATGACTATTTACAGGTGTGGGATTGCAGTGTGATTTTCCGAGAAATCTTCTGTTTACCCTTTGATTAGTAGCCATCCCAGCTGGAGCGTTGGGGCCTCTGGGTCCTGGTCTAATCGAGGAAGGTCTGGTGAGCTAATTGGAAAGCCATTCCAGCCCACTTATTTTAACGTATTTTAAAAGTATGCAGTAATTAAGTAAAATGGAAAAGCATTTTGGAGTTGGCTGTGGGATGAACATTGAAGGAGAAATAATCCATTTAGGTCTATGGGGCTCTCAACCTTGAAGGTGACTTAAACCATTTCATATGTTAAACCCCTCAGCTCTTCTTATTTCCTTGAAGATCTTAATGCTGTTTGACTTCAAAATCCTATTAAAAGCCCATTCCATCTACTCATGAATTTCTCCCATTTCCTCATTTCACAGAGGCATGCTTTAATCTGCTTAATAATGGCAAAGAAATAATAATCAGGTGAATGCCTAGTAATTTCATAATGCTAAATAAAACTGTTTTGCGTCTTCTGGAATTACATGCTCATTAAAACCGTCATTGATAAAGGGTTTTGCTTGAGATTTGTTTTACAAATCCATATAGAAGTTTTAAGAGTAGTTACTATCTCTGTACTTCATTTCTTACCTAATCTAAAAATCCATTTGAAACTAAAATCCTTGCCAGGGGCAAGGGCAGAGCAAAGGCCCCAGTTAGATAAGCTGTAGGGAAGGAAGCATCAATTCTTCGGCGCTCAGCTTTCTTCACATCCAACTCTCACATCCATACATGACCACTGGAAAAACCATAGCCTTGACTAGACGGACCTTTGTTGGCAAAGTAATGTCTCTGCTTTTTAATACACTGTCTAGGTTGGTCATAACTCTCCTTCCAAGGAGTAAACATCTTTTTATTTCATGACTGCAGTCACCATCTGCAGTGATTTTGGAGCCCCAAAATAAGGTCTGACACTGTTTCCACTATTTCCCCATCTATTTCCCATGAAGTGACAAGACCAGATGCCATGATCTTAGTTTTCTGAATGTTGAGCTTTAAGCCAACTTTTTCACTCTCCTCTTTTACTTTCATCAAGAGGCTCTTTAGTTCTTCTTCACTTTCTGCCACAAGGGTGGTAACATCTGCATATCAGAGGTTATTGATATTTCTCCCAGAAATCTTGATTCCAGTTTGTGCTTCCTCCAGCCCAGCGTTTCTCATGATATACTCTGCACAGAAGTTAAATAAGCAGGGTGACAATATATAGCCTTGACGTACTCCTTTTCCTATTTGGAACCAGTCTGTTGTTCCATGTTCAGTTCTAACTGTTGCTTCTTGACCTGCAAATACGTTTCTCAGGAGGCAGGTCAGATGGTCTGGTATTCTCATCTCTTTCAGAATTTTCCACAGTTTATTGTGATCCACACAGTCAAAGGCTTTGGCATAGTCAATAAAGCAGGAATAGATGTTTTTCTGGAATTTTCTTGCTTTTTCACTGATCCAGTGGATGTTGGCAATTTGATCTCTGGTTCCTCTGCCTTTTCTAAAACCAGCTTGAACATCTGGAAGTTCACAGTTCACATACTGTTGAAGCCTGGCTTGGAGAATTTTGAGCATGACTTTACTAGTGTGTGAGATAAGTTCAACTGTGCAGTAGTTTGATCATTCTTTGGCATTGCCTTTCTTAGGGATTGGAATGAAGACTCACTTTTTCTAGTCCTGTGGCCACTGCTGAGTTTTCCAAATTTGCTGGCAAATTTGAAAGCTGAGTGCCGAAGAATTGATGCTTTTGTACCGTGGTGTTGGAGAAGACTCTTGAGAGTCCCTTGGGCTGCAAGGAGATCCAACCAGTCCATTCTAAAGGAAATCAGTCCTGACTGTTCATTGGAAAGACTGATGTTGAAGCTGAAATTCCAATACTTTGGCCACCTGATGTGAAAAGCCTACTCATTTGAAAAGACCCTGATGGTGGGAAAGATTAAAGGTGGGAGAAGGGGATGACAAGAGGATGAGATGGTTGGATGGCATCACTGACGCAATGGACATGAGTTTGAGTGAACTCCGGGAGTTGGTGATGGACAGGGAGGTCTGGCGTGCTGCAGTCCATGAGGTCTCAAAGACACGACTGAGAGACTGAACTGAACTGAGAGGGGGAAGAGACTCAGGTGTTCAGACTCACATTGCAGTCGTGTGATGGCAGAGGGCTGGGGAAGCAGACCCTGTGGCGTGAGCAGAGAACGATGGGCTGCGGCGTGAGCGGAGAGCGGTGGGCTGCGGCGTGTGGGCTGCGGTGTTCTCTGCCACGGGGGTCCCTGTTGTTTGTCTGCTGTTTTAGTTGCTCAGTCGTGTCCGACTCTTTGCAACCCCATGGACTGTACCCCGCCAGGCTCCTCTGTCCATGGGATTTCCCAGGCAGGAATGCTGGAGTGCGTTGCCATTTTCTTCTCTAGAGGTCCTTGTATGAGTGTGCTAAGTTGCTTCAGTCATATCCAACTCTGTTCAGCCCTAAGGACTGTAGCCTGCCAGAGCCCTCAGTCCATGGGGTTCTCCAGGCAAGAATCTTGGAGTGGGTTGCCATGTCCTCCTCCAGGGAATCTTCCTGACCCAGGGATCAAACCTGAGTCTCTTACAACTCCTGCATTGGCAGGTGGGTTCTTTACCACCAGCGGCACCTGGGAAGCCCCACTGGGGTCCTTCAGTTCAGTCGCTCAGTCGTGTCTAACTCTTTGAAACCCCATGGATTGCAGCACGCCAGGCTTCCCTGTCCATCACCAACTCCTGGACCTTGCTCAAACTCATGTCCATCGAGTTGATGATACCCTCCAACTGTCTCATCCTCTGTCGTCCCCTTCTCCTCCCACCTTCAATCTTTCCCAGCATTGGGGTCTTTTCCAATGAGTCAGCTCTTCGCATCAGATGGCCAAAGGATTAGAGTTTCAACTTCAGGATCAGTCCTTCCAATGAATATTCAGGACTGATTTCCTTTAGGATTAACTGTTTTGATTTCCTTGCAGTCCAAGGGACTCTCAAGAGTCTTCTCCAACACCACAGTTCAAAAGCATCAGTTCTTCTGTGCTCAACTTTCTTTATAGTCCAACTCTCACATCCATATATGACTACTGGAAAAGCCATGGCTTTAACAAGATGGACCTTTGTCAGCAAAGTAATGTCTCTGCTTTTAAATATGCTGTCTAGGTTTGTCATAGCTTTTCTTCCAAGGAGCAAGTGTCTTTTAATTTCATGACCGCAGTCACCATCTGCAGTGATTTTTGGAGCCCAAGAAAATAAAATCTGTCACTGTTTCCATTGTTTCCTCATCTATTTGCTATGAAGTGATGGGACCAGATGCCATGATCTTCATTTTTTGAATATTGAGTTTTAAGCCAGTTTTTCACTCTCCTCTTTCACTTTCATCAAGAGGCTCTTTGGTTCCTCTTTGCGTTCTGGCATACTGGGGTCCTTATGAAGCCTCTATTTTGTTTTCCATGAAATTCTATCTTGCTGCAAAGCACAGAGATTGAATAGTTAGAGGCTTCCAAAACAATATTGCTTTGACACCAACATACTCACAAGTCATCCTGGACCATGTGGCTTATTACACCAGAAATAAGACCCACAGCCCAGGCCCCAGACTGAGCAAAACCAGGTAGACAGTTCCTGCTGCACAGTGAAGTCTCAGCTCATTGGAGCACCTTTCAGAAAAATCTGCCTTTTAGTGTTGAGTGTCCCGGACTGGGGAATAATATTGCACTGCCCTCATCCTTATGTATATGTGTGTGTGTGTGTGTGTGTGTGTGTGTGTGTGTGTGTGTGTGTGTGTGTAATACCTCTAGTTTTCCAGCAGTGCTTTTAAACAAGCAACGGTTTATTTTTGACTATATTGGGTCTTAGTTGCAGCGTGTGGGCTCAGTGCTGGTGTGCTGGTTTACGTGCCCCTTAGTTCCTGGGATCTCAGCTCCCGGACCAGGGATCAAACCCATGGCCCCTGCATCGGACAGATTCTTGACCCCTGGACCACCAAAGAAATGCCTGCACGACCCTCATTTTTCATGTGCAAGGCTTAGTTTGTTTTTCATTCAGCCTTTAACTCTAGTTCTCCAAACTGTAGTCCTCAGGAAGCTATACTAAGAATCTGTCCATCTATTATCTTTCCATCCATCTATCTACTTACCTACCTACTTGCCTTTCTATCTGACTGTCTAAATATATCTCTTTACCCTTTGGAAATACGTTGCAGAATTTAATCATGTCTTTGGAAACATTGCACTTCTATGTTTTAAAAATTAGGAAACTCATAAGCCCAGTGTCAATCACATTTGTTAAGCACCAGTGTTACAGAGGCTTTGGCAATATGTGGAGACCGTTATTACATTGTTCCTTTGCTCTTTGTTTTCTGCCTTACATAATGCCAGTTCTACCCGGTACTTTCCTATGTGGCTTGTTGGTTTCTCCTGCTCACTGCGACGCTTGTACTTACAAGAGCACTGTGTTCTACGGTATACAACTTAAGAAATTCAGCCCAAGAGACATGCATTCAGTATGTGCCAGGCGTTGTGAGGGCACAGAATGACACTCTGGGAGTTAGCAATCCACAGAGCAGAACAGAGAGGGGAGAGCCAGTAATAAGCAAGAAGGGGCCCCCGGGCTCCGGAGCAAAGCAGGCCAGCCTAGGGGGTTTATGAAACTGAGGCTCTGGGAGATGAACTGGTTCATAGGAGGCTCTGACTGATAATTCAGGAGCCACAGCAAGCAGAAGAAAGACAGCAGGAGCCAAATGGTTGCCCAGTAAGTCTCCTACCTACAAACAAGTTCTGTTTAGAGAGCGCATTTGCAAATCCAACCAAGTTAACCTAGGTACCCAACTAACGCAATAGGCTGTACAGTACTGTACTGTAATAAGGTTATAGTATTTTTCACACAAATAGTACATTAAAGAGCAAACACAAAAAACAAAGGGAGCATTTTTAATCTCAATGGTACAGCACTTTGGAAAGTGCAGAAGTACAACAGCTGGGATACAAGGGAATGTTTGCATCTTTGAACTTTCTAAGGCAGGGGACTCACTGTACAGGGAATTCTTCTGATTGGAGAAGCAGGGCGTCCACAGAGGAGCAAGAGAAGGTGACGTGAAGGTAGGCTTGTTCCAAAGCGCAATGCGGTGAGAGAGGAGACAGAAAAAAGGGAAGGCGTTTTCTGTTCCGAGGAATGCGCAGCTGACAACCCGAGACCCTGATGAGGCTCGGCTGGCCACAGAATAACAGCCAGTCACGTGGAAGGGGACCACATAGGAATGTGAGTATCCTTTACAGCCTGTCAGTGTTCTGACTTCCAGAGGTGTAAATTAAAGGATTTAAAGCAAAAATTCTTTAGGATCTGAAGCAGCTGAAGAAAAGAAAAAAGGGAAAAGCGAATCTAATCATTTGTAAGCTGCACAACGGAGTGCTTGCAAGAGCGAAAAGAACGAAGGCTCCTACTTGAGTGACTAACAGGGTGATGGCGGCCAGTAACGTACAAGGTAAGGACTGATTGTTATCAAGCACCTTAAGAGGGTCTGCTTATGCACACCCCATTAGCAATAGGTGGGCATCTGGCCAACCTGTGAAGACTTTCTCATCTGAATGATCCATGGGACATAGAAAACCTTCACATCCCAAGTTTTTTTTCCCCCTAAAGCTACTCACAATTCCTGTTGTGCAGAGATAGAAAAGAATACTGGTTTGGCCGAAATCTTTGTTTGGGTTTTTCCATGAGATATTACAGAAACAGCCAAATGAACTTTTTATCCAATTCAATATAATGTCAGTTCAGGTGTCTTCCCATTCTCAGTGAGGTGTCATGATCCCTGTCTTCAAAGAGCCAAGAGGTGGTGCTGCCTGCTGGGGACCTTCTGTTCCTTGGTCATTGGCCATAAGCAGAGCCCAGGCATCCCGTGATGCCTGTTCCTCATCCAGGCTTTCTCAGCCTAGCCCTCTTTTGCTGTTGGACAGCAGAAATAGTCTTCATCTGGGATTAGCTTTCACATTGATGGACTGAGTAACGTCGAGCACATGCTCAATCATCAATTTATCAAATGGGGAAATGTTTGGTCTCTATGGATTAAAATTTCAGATAGGACTGCTCCTCATCTAAATCATTCAACCCACTGCCAAACAACTTGGAAGAAAATGGAGTCTATATAAGGGAAGAGAACTTCAACAGTCTCAGAGTCACTTAAAGATAGAATAGATAGATAGTGGTTCATTCTAGGACCTGTCCTCCTTCTTAATTTTTAAAGTGGTACGAGGATACTCTTATAGTTATCATTTTAAATATCTATTTTAAATGTGATACACTTCGATCTCGTTTAAAGGAGTACTCAGAAATGACGGCTAAAACAGTGCCTCTGTGTAAGTAATGAAATTCTAATCTCAAAGAATATAAATTATATTTCCATCTTTCACACTTCTCTTTATTTCTTAAGATGTTTACTATATAAATGCAGAAAATAGCAAGACAGGAACACATACAGAATTTAATACTGTACTCAACATTGAGCTGCAAGCAAAATTGATTAGAAATAGCTGAAATTACTGAAGGAAATACGGAATGTTTAAATTCAAAACTCCTTCCTCCCCTAATTAGAATGAAATAACAAGGACTCAAATGGAACTCAAGTCAAAATTAAAATAATTCTGCTCACAATTTCCCTTCTGCTGGCTTTTTCACTTAAATTATCTCTCCTGCTATTAACATTTATAATGTAGCCGAAAGTGCCATTTTCTTATACAGTAATGGGAAAAAGAGAGTTAATAACCCATTTTAAACCAAGAGAATTTACATTAAGCATCACAAAAATAAGCTCCATCTTGACAAATTTTGGTCAACAAGGCTATTGAGTTTTTATTACCTTAATAATTTAATGAACTGCGGAAGGATGGGGGCATATATCTGATCTTACATGGAGAAGATGCTGCTGCTATGAGCCCTCTTCTCTCATCCTAGGTCAGCACTGTTCATTCCAATGTACTCTCACTACCCCAGTGTATTGTATTCCAATAATGCAAGGAGTGTGCTTCCAGAAAAGGTGTTTATCTAGAATTCAGTAGGATTTGTGAGTTAGCACTTCCTGAATTTGTGTGTGTGTGTGTGCGCACGCACACGCTTGATGGAGCAAGCTTGAGAAAGTCCTGTTTGGAACCCCCGTAATTTCACGGTTGGTGAAGACTCTGCCTACGGTGCCTGGGTCCTTCTTTATGTAGCAGCTGTAAAGTAAGGACGCAGCATCACATACATGGAAGAGCCAGGGGCAATACTTAATGTGATATCAAAATCAGAGGGCATAAATACACTTCCTGGCATTTGAAATTCGGGAAGCCGCCAGCTGACATTCTCTGAAGTTGAGTGTTCACACCACAGAGAACAAAAGTTCAACTAGAAAAGAACGTGGATGGCGGGGGAAAGCAAGAAGATAACTCTTCCTTCTGGACTCAGCCATTCCCATTGGCCCTGTGAGTGCCACCACCTGGAGCCAGACCACCCGTGTTTCTGGGATGACTATGGATGAATGACCCTCATCCTCCTCTATAAAGTGGGACCACAGCCCAGAAGAGTTTTATGAGAAATCAACTAGGTAACCTATAAACACAGCAGTTTCTGCAATAGTCCTCACCTGTTTCCCCTCTTCTTCCATCAAAGACCTGGTGGTCTGCTAAGAAGTCTCCAAACCCATTTTCTCCTCTGTCCACTGTTGCTGGAAAATGTTTGCCCTTCTTGAGGCTCTTGAACCTAAGCCTCTGGTCCGCAGCTCTCCTGGACTCCTGAATTCTTCGCCTGGTAACTTACCAGACGTCCCCAGCCAGAAGTCTTACAGACACTTGTCTCTCTGAAGATTGGATCATCACTTCACAGCTCAGGCTCACTCATTCTCCATGCAGAATTGTCCCATGACCAGCACTGCTCCACCCATCACCCAAGATAAAGCGTGTAAAGCTGACAGCCACTGGGAAGTTGCTAAATCACACAGGGAACCCAGCCTGGCTCTCTCTGATCACCTAGAGGGGTAAGATGATGGGGCAGGCAAGGGAGGCTCAGGAGGGAAGGGACATATGTATACTTGTGACTGATTCGTGTTGTTATAGGGCAGAAACTAACATAAAACTGTAAAATGATTTTCCACCATTAAAAAAATAAATGAAACGTTAAAAATAATAATACAATTAAAATTTTTAAAGCTGAGGTGCCTCTAAACCTTTTCCCTCTCTCCCTCCACCCTATCATCACCAACCATGATAAGCTCATCCTGCTATTTCCAGGGTGCACTTCTTTCTGCCTGCTGTCAGGGTCCTCTTAATCTCTAGCTACCATTTGGATCCTCCCAGTCCAGTCCTCTTCCCAGCTGAAAGTTACAGGAATACCAATGTTCTTTTTTTTTTCCTGAAGACTTTTACGATTCAGAAAAGTAACAATAACAATTATCTATGTATGCACCACTCAAATCAACAACTATTTCTCATTTTGCCTTCAAAGATTTTAATAAATTCTGGGTCCCTGTCATCTCCCCCTTTTCAGAGGAGTTTGTCCTTCTAGTCCCTGATTTTATACTTCCAGCACATACAAGTACACCAAATAGAGTCCAGTATTGTGCTTTATTTAATTTCTGCATCGCATAATCTGTTGAACTACTTGCTTTTTTCACGTAATGGGCCTTCGAAAGGAGACATGCCATTTTACACAAACATCATTGTCTTCCGCAGTGCTTACAAGAGAAGCCTGGAAAACGTAGAACAATACTTGAGGTCCTACAAGAGCTGTTCTGTGCCCACTTCTTTCTGTACTTTATACACACACACATATACTCACACATACACACACACTCACACACACAAACACACACACACATACAAACATATACACTCACACACACTCACATATACACACAAACACACACAGACAAACACACATACACAC
>SJYQ01006140.1:498917-519111 GCA_006410935.1 Redunca redunca | reverse complement strand
ACACACACATACATACACATACACACATACAAACACATATACACTCACACACACTCACATACACACACAAACACACACATGCACACACTCACACAAACACATACATGCACTCACACACACATACACACACTCAGATACACATACACACATATACACCCTCACACACATACAAATACACACACACAAACACACACATGCACAGACTTGCACACACACACTCACATACACAAACACACATGTACTCACACACACACACAAACACACATATACACCCTCACACACACACAGATACACACATACACTCACACACATACACACACAAAGCACTTGACGCTTGGGCACCCATCTGAGCAACTTGAAATGTCCCAGTGCGTCACGTGGCTCTTCTCATTTTTGTCCCAGGTTCACTTTTCGTTCCAAACAGAAACGCCATCACTCCCCAGGGGCACCACAACCTGTCTCCCACCTCCTACCACCACTCCACCCCTCACCACTGGCGTGTCCGCCGCCCTTATCTGCCGTCCTGTTCTGCACAGCTGTTCACAAGCCTCTCCTCCCTCCTGGAGTGCACGCAGCCGTGGTCTGATCAGTCCCATCGTGGTTGTTTTTTCCTACTCCCAGCTCCTAGATGAAACCCAAAGATCCGAGCACAACGGAGGCAGATCACTGGAATAACCGTGGCGGGGAGGAAGGCATTGCCCTTTCCTGCGGGCGAGCCCCGCTGACCTGCGCTCAGCGCAGCAAAGTGGACGGGTCAGACTTCAGTCTAGAGTCTCGGTCTTTCTCTTGGTCTGCCATTTCAACTAAGTGAGAAAGCAGAGTCAAACGTGCAAACATAATGTGCAGACATTTCCTTGGGGCTTTGCTAAATGTCACTTGGCTGAAATTATAAGGAAAACAGAAGGCTTATACTGCAGGTACAAAAAAATTGTGTTTTAAAATTCCAAAGACTTGCCTCTTAAAGAAGGATTTGTATCTGTACACCTAAATATGAAAATATAGTGTGTATATACACATACTTGTTCTGAATTAATTATTTAATGAACTAAAATTTTACACATTATTACAGTACAGAAAGTACTACATTTACTTCTTTTTAAACCGTCATTGATCTTTTTTAAAATTGTATTTATATATAGTCTCATCCTGTCATTTAAGAAGTCCTTGAGGGAACCCCCTGTGTAAAATGTCTCTCTCATGCTAACATACTGAGACCCTTTCTTAAATGCCAGGGACACTCCCGTAAAGCATGTCCACCGCAGGGTCTTTATACGTGCTGTGCCCTCTGCCTGGACAGCTCTTCTCCCGGATGACCACACAGCTTGTCCTCATTCCTTAACCACCTCTCCTAAAACTGCAGCCCTTGTCCATGTTTTTCCACCACCCTTCCCAACTTTATGCTACATACTCTGTTTATTTTGTTTATTATCTGTCTCACCCACTAGAAAGGAAGCTCCATGAGAGCAGGAACTTTAACTGTTCTGTTCTTTGTTATATTTCCAGCACCTTAAACAGCGCCTGATATGTAGTCAGTGTTCAAGCAGCGCTTGTTTCATCAAATAAAAACACTGGCTTAGAATACAACAGACCTGGGTTTGACTGCAGTCTCCTCCACTGGGCGCCTCTGTGAACTCAGGTACATTGCTTACCCAGCACTCTGTGCCTCAGTGTCTGCATCTGTAAAATGGGCTCAGAACAGCCACTCCCCATATTGTAAAGAGGAAACCCAAGAGCAAATGCACTTCCCTGTGGTGGTGGTCCTGCAGTAGGTATCAATTGTCCTCTTCTTTCTCAAAACACCCTACTTGACTCACAGACATTTCCATCAGGGAACCTAACACTTGACAGTAAAGGGCCAGTAAGAAACGAGGCTAATGAAATGGACTTCGTACTGTACAGCAAAGGGAGGTCTGCTCAGCGCCACACAGCAGCCGGGACGGGAGGGGAATTTAGGGGAGAAAAAGTCGGCTTAAAGCTCAACATTCAGAAAACGAAGACCATGGCATCCAGTCCCATCACTTCATGGGAAATAGATGGGGAAACAGTGGAAACAGTGTCAGACTTTATTTTGGGGGGCTCCAAAATGACTGCAGATGGTGACTGCAGCCATGAAATTAAAAGACACTTACTCCTTGGAAGAAAAGTTATGATCAACCTAGATAGCATATTCAAAAGCAGACACATTACTTTGCCGACTAAGGTCTGTCTAGTCAAGGCTATGGTTTTTCCAGTGGTCATGTATGGATGTGAAAGTTGGACTGTGAAGAAGGCTGAGCGCCGAAGAATTGATGCTTTTGAACTGTGGTGTTGGAGAAGACTCTTGAGAGTCCCTTGGACTGCAAGGAGATCCAACCAGTCCATTCTGAAGGAGATCAGCCCTGGGATTTCTTTGGAAGGAATGATGCTGAAGCTGAAGCTCCAGTACTTTGGCCACACAAAGAGTTGACTCGTTGGAAAAGACTCTGATGCTGGGAGAGATTGGAAGCAGGAGGAGAAGGGGACGACCCAGGATGAGATGACTGGATGGCATCACTGACTCGATGGACGTGAGTCTGAATGAACTCCGGGAGTTGGTGATGGACAGGGAGGCCTGGCGTGCTGCGACTTATGGGGTCGCAAAGAGTCGGACACAACTGGGCACCTGAGCTGAACTGAACTGATACAGGTGTGTGCACGGCAGAGTCCCTTTGCTGTTCACCTGAAATTATCACAACATTGTTAACCAGCTATACTGATTAACAGCATTAAATTAAACAATAATACTAACAATGTTAAATTTAAAGGTTTTAAAAATATATATATATCTAATTACATGAGTGGTTACACTTACTGAGTGCTTAAGGATCATAATTTGTTTATTACTGTGTGTTAAACGAAGACATGATGAACTTATTCTGATTTTAAAGTAATCAGTGATATGGTATGACTGTTTCTGGTCTACCTTCTAATGTATGTACTGAGACATAAGATATATTTTAGCAAAATTTTCTCTAGAAATTAAAAAGAAAAGGATCTGAAGTGCAAGCGGCACAGATGAGCCAAGAGTGTAACACATACCCAGGTGAGCTTGGCAGTGGAAGCCCTCGGGAGGAGGTTCTGCTCTCCAGAGGCACCAGTCCAAACCACCCCGTGAAGAGAACACGTGGCATTCCAAGGGGTCCCGCTCTGCCTTGGAAATGACCGTGCCTGGAAACGTTACTATGGGAACGGATGCTCTGCGGGCGACCACACAGCAGCATTTGGACTCAGGAGCACTGACGATCTTCTGCTCCTCCAGGTACCCCGGCACCGCCTTTCACCTCGTCACTCGCTTCACAACAGCCAGCTTCTCCCTGGTCCGGCTTCCTCTGCTGTCGGAGCGATCACCCAGCAGGAACACTACTCTGGTTCCGGTAGAAAGACCCACCACCCACAGGCATCCGAGATCCCGTGGGCCCTTGCCCTCTGATCCCACCTATGGGCCTCACTGCTTCTCCTGAACCCCTGTCTCTCAAAAACCGTGAACTACAGAAAGCGTTCTAATTTGAAAAGATCAGATTACGGAATGTGTGTGTCCTCTCTTTTCCAGGGCTTCCCAGGTGACACTAGGTCAAGAACCCCCTGCCGATGCAGGAGGCGTGAGTTCGATCCCTGAGTCAGGAAGATCCCCTGGAGAAGGAAATGGCAGCCCCCTCCAGAGAATCCCATGGACAGAGGAGCCTGGCGGGCTACAGTCCATTGGGTCACACAGAATCAGACACAATTAAAGCGACTTAGCACACAATGCAGGCAACCCAGTGAGCAACAGAGTACTGAGTAGAGCTCACTGTGTCCCTCTCGGCGTTTCTTCATGAGTCAGCACCCGGCACTGAAGCTTTCCTTCACAAGGAGAACACCATTGACGTTAGCTTTTGTCTTAAAGTCCAGTGGGTCAAAATAATCTCAAGAAATACCCCTTTGCCACCAGACTCCAGAAGTCTGATCCCAGTTCCTTTTTAAATGGACAAAGACTGGAAGCAATGCAAGTGCCCAGCAACAGGTGAAAGGGAAAACAAGCTGGTGGGTCCACACCACGGAGTCCTGCTGTCGTCGTTGTTTATTTAGCTTCAGGTGTGTCCCAGTCTTTGCGACCCCAAGGACAGTAGTAGCCAGGCTCCTCTGTCCATAGGATTTCCCAGGCAAGATTACTGGAATGGGTTGCCGTTTCTTTCTACAATGAGATACTACTGAGCAAAGAAAAAGGATGATCTTTGAAATATATCACAACTTGGAATAACCTCAAAATAATTGTACTGGGTGAAAGAAAGAACCAAAGAAGGGCACACACCACTGAAAAATACAAGCTGATTGAAGATGACAGGACAGGATGTAGATGAACGGTTGCCTAGATACAAGGAGCAGGGCGGGGGCTGGGAGGGTCTGGAGGGCAGACTGCCAAAGGGCGGGAGGAAATTCAACAGTGGTGCGCAGGTTCATTATCTTGATTATGGTCACGGTTTTACAAGTGTATTCACATGTCAAAGCTGCATCAAGCTGTACACTTTAAATAGATACAGTATGATGAATATCAACAGTATCCTATGAAGCTGTTTAGCAAATAATACTATATATACATAAAGAAATGTAATTTTTGTTTAATTTGTATTATATTTTGCTGGCCAAATTTAGTGTGTAAGTTGTTATTCAGTCATCAAATTGTGTTCAGCTCTCTGTGACCCCATGGGACTGCACAGGCCGGGCCCCTCTGTCCTACTCCTGGACTTGGCTCAGATTCATGCCCATTGAGTCAGTGTATGTAGACTTGGGGAAGATGAAGAAAGTGCAGGGAAGAAAAATGAAAATGATCGATCATTAAATGACTCCAGAACAATCACCTTTTAAAAATTGCAGGTACTCTCTTTCCTTTGGTTGTATATACGTTTTTCCGACAAGCTTCACGTTGCAAGGTAAACGCCGCCTCCTTTAACTTAGTGAACTCACCTGTTGTTCACACCTTTGTCTTCTCCTACGAGGCGGTTTTTAGTGAGTATCTATTGCACTGCCATTTACTAAACCAGGGTCCTGGGAGGTCTACAAATTGTTTCTAAATTTTGCTTTTTAAAAATACTGAACCAGATATCTGTATATAATTTGGAGCATCTCTAATCATTGTCTAGCATGAACTCTTGAAGGTTTATTTTATGTTTAGAAAGAACTAACGTCTAATCAATATATGTATCAGGTTTTAAGTCTTTTTCTCTATGTTCCAAAACTCAGAGGGGTTTATTTTTAACAAAATTGCACTTTCTTTTGTTAAGAATTAATGAATGTCCATCATTTACATATTCAGTGACTTACACATACCCAGGAAAAACTACCCAAAAAAATCGTTTTTAGCAAAATAAAGTAAAATAATTTATTTAGGTTCAGTTTGGATATATTACTATCTAGTGAAAACTAAGAAACTATGTGAGAACAATCAGCTATTTTTTAACAGCAGCTTAACATAGGCCCAAATCCCAAGAAACAATTCTGATACTGAGTTGTTCTTACTGCTTTTTCCCTGTAACGCTGTGAAACACTCGAAAAGCTTTTGAGTGAGTTTCATTAAAGGTGTGTACGGATTCGGGCCAGGGCCTCCACTTCCTTTAGTCAGTGGTGATTTTCTCAGGACCAGGAGAAATGTGATAATTGATCCTACGGGGCCCAGGAAGAGAAAGCAGTGGGGCACACAGATAAATTACAAACAAGGCCACAGCCAGAAGTGCTAATTGGCTCAGAGGCCGTTTCTTCTAAACTTGATCCTGCAGATCTGACCTCTCCTGGCGGGACCCTCAGATTCCCTGGAGCAGAGGCCCCACCCAGGGAGGAGGGAGAGACATCGCCCCACCCCCTCCTCCTACTCATCATCTTTAATTTGGAAGGGATGTGGGAGACAGGAAGGGCCAGTCAGCCCAGGCCTGACCCAGCCCCCGGCCCACTGGCTGCCATTGCCCTGGCCTTCTGGAAAATGCCCTGAGTGCTGAGAGGAGCCTGGAAGGAGACCAGCCCCAGGGCTTCCTGGAGGCAGCATGCACAGTGGGCCCTCTTCGCGCCTGGCCCCTCGGTGTTTCCCCTCTGCCCCAACGAGGCTGCCCACCAGGGCTCCCAGTGCCCGAAGAGCCTTCACCAAACTCCTCTGCTGTCCTGGGACACACTGGCCGGGAGCTGGACTGCACGCAGGCTGGGTCTAGTGTGCACGCTGTGGTTGCTTCCTGGCTGCCAAATCCTGTCCGACTCTCTGCGACCCCATGGCCTGCAGCACACCAGGCTCCTCTGTCCTGCACTCTCTCCTGGAGCTTGCTCAGATTCACGTCCGTTGAGTCAGTGATGCCATCCAACCATCTCATCATCTGTCGCCCCCTTCTCCTCCTGCCCTCAGTCTTTCCCAGCATCAGGGCGTGGGGGTGCATCTAGCTTGCATGAGTGTGCCTAAATCATCTGCGCGTTGGCCAGAAGTGATTTCTCAGACTATTTATGCATGCAGCGCCGCTCAGTGTGCACCTGATCCCTGCAGCCAACAGCTGAACAGTTGATCCCACAGTTGAACAGTTGCGGACAGAAGGCAGGAGGCGCCGAGGAGGGGAAGGTACAGAAGGTCCTTTATGGGATAAAAGAGGGACAAGTGTCCAAAGCTAGCCCAAAGGTGACCTGAGATGCCTGCTTTGTTCCTACTGCCTCGGACCAGAGTGTGAGGTTGAAATCAGCGTGAGCATGGTCCCAGGTGGGATCCTGCGGGGCTCAAGGTGGGCGCTCCTCAGCAAAGTCCACACACCAGACAGGAAATCTCTGCCATTGGTCCTTGCAGGGAATGGAGCACCGTGTATCAAGACTGTGCCTTAACTGTGAGATAGCACTCCTCCCTGCTTTGCAGGGAACAGAGGAAGCGACATGCAGAATTTGTCCTTTCTGCCAGCTGGGCTCAGGCTGTCTGTAGGGGGCAGCCTCTGGATACAGATGCTGGGCTCCTGGTGTGTATCGATTTCCTCCCAGAAACGATCCCTTTACCAGTGTTGGCACAAGAAGGTGGATTTGCATGTCCCATTCTCTGCGGTCCACGTGGATTCAGACCCAAGATGCTGTGTGCACTTAGGCAGAAAGAAGCAAGCTCATTCTGCCCTTTCCCTTCAAACTGTGTGTTTAGCCTTGATATTGAGCATGCAGAGAGGGGCTGCGAATTTTTTTCCTTCCTTTTTGGAGCTTCGGCTGAGCTCATTTAACAACTCTATCTAAACCTTTTCTCAAGGTGAATTAGACTGGCTCCTTAAGCGACTGTAATAGCCCTGAATCAGGCTTTTCTAAATCTGCACTGAAAAGATACACAGGAATCCTTGCAGCTCTATAGAAGCTTCCTGTTGTCTGAGCTAAGCTGTGACAACATGAGATGATTTGAGAGGAAACCCAAAACAGCTCCCGAGAAAGACTTCTGTTTGCAAAGACAGACAGAAAAGACCTAGTGGGTAATTTAAACCCAGGAAACTGCCTGACTCCTTATTTATACTGTGGACTCAAAAGCTGAAGACGCATTTAACGGGAAAAAGGGGGCCGAGGGCTGCCCTTAGGTATATTTGCCCTGCTACACTAACATCAGAGAAAGCCTGTTGTTTTTTTTTTTTTTTTGCTCAGGCGAATGCAGATTCAGTGGTTTGCCTCTGAGCTGGAGCACGCTGGTAGACAGTCAGTTCCCGGACCTCCAGCTTTGACCCTAACCACTTCTCCATTACAATCTTTCCCAAGACTCTCTGCCCGGTGTGGCTGTGATGACTGCCAACATTTAATGCCATCTTTATCATCAGCTTGGAAATCTGTTAGAGACGCCCCATCTTGGTTCCTCTGCTTCTGTAGCTCGTCACAGCTGGTTCCGATGCCAGGCTTAAATGTTTCCCCTTCACCCTGCTTCCTGACTCAGTTTTGCACGGTGGGGAAAATACCTCAGTAGCCTTTATCTCTTTTTAGTTCAGACCCTGCTTCCATTTGATTGTCTGCAAGGGAGGTTTGGAGAAGGCGATGGCACCCCACTCCAGTGCTCTTGCCTGGAAAATCCCATGGACGGAGGGGCCTGGTGGGCGGCAGCCCATGGGGTCGCTAAGAGTCAGACACGACTGAGCGACTTCACTTTCACTTTTCACTTTCATGCATTGGAGAAGGAAATGGCAACCCACTCCAGTGTTCTTGCCTGGAGAATCCCAGGGACGGGGGAGACTGGTGGGCTGCCGTCTGTGGGGTCGCACAGAGTCAGACATGACTGAAGTGACTTAGTAGCAGCAGCAGCAAGGGAGGTTTACCCTGGGAGTGACGCTAGAGAAGCAACTTTCTCTTACTCCGCCTTTTGTTTCATTTCCAGCCCAGGGCTCTGGCCCTAGGGCTCTGGAGGTCTGGATTAAATATCATCCCTTCCTGACCCCCTTGGGAAACTCTGGAGCGGAGACTCTCCACAGAGTGCCACCCACCAGGAGAGCAGGTATTTTCACCAGTCAGTCAGGCCTGGTGTCCTGGTTGGGTTCGAGGCAGCGCCAGTTCTCTGGCGGGAGTCCAGCTTCTGGACTCTGCCTCCCGAACGGGTGATAACCTCTCCATCACTTCAGAGGTTTCCTTCTGCTCCCCTGACACCCGCTGGGGGGGCAGCATGCAGGTCCTGGACCCCCACCCCTGCCAGCCCTGCTGCAGACCCAAGGGTGTCAGATGGAAATGGGAGCCAGGCCATGATTGTACCCGAAGGTGGGCTTAATCACAGGACACCAGGGGACGTGTAAATACACCCTTGGGGACGGCAAGCGCGCTTTTCGTCTCCTCCCTCCTTGAGTCGGTTACCAAGCCCCGTGAGCTCCTCCTGCAAGCGCTCCCTCAATTTCCTGTTTTCTGTCCTGACTCTACTGCCCCCATCTGAGATCACATCCTTCAAGTGTGTCATTATAATTATCTCAGTGGCCTTAAATAGACTCCCCCCTCGTTGTATGAGCCACCGCCAGAATTATCTTTCCAAAATTAAATGTGCCACACTTGCATTCAAAACGTTTCAGAGAATCCCTTCCAATTCTTCAGAATAAAGCACATGCACCTTGGCCTAGCCTTAGGAA
This sequence comes from Redunca redunca, assembly GCA_006410935.1. Taxonomy (NCBI): domain Eukaryota; kingdom Metazoa; phylum Chordata; class Mammalia; order Artiodactyla; family Bovidae; genus Redunca; species Redunca redunca. The sequence continues at coordinate 510,037 of SJYQ01006140.1, read as the reverse complement.
CACGTTGCAGGGGGGGCCTGACTCGAAACTAGACTAGACTAATAACTAATCCAAAGTGGAGCTTTTAATACTTAATATTTTAAGAGATTAAATTTTAAAATGTTTAATATTTTTTCTTTAATATGTTTTATATTTTTGTTTTGAGAGCAGCTAATATTTATTGGCTTCTTACTCTGTGCCAGGCTACGCTGAGTGCTTTAAACATTGTACTGTTTTTAGTATTAAATGTTTTATTTTTTTAATAATTTTAGACTAGCCAGAAATTGGTCTCGAGTTTGGTTACCCCTTACCCAGCAGTCCCCATGGCCAGCCCCTGACATCGCCATGGCACGTTAGTGAAAATTCTTAAGAAATAAAAAAATACAGAAGATAAAATCAGCTTTGGTACATTTGTTGTTGTTGTTTAGTTCCTTCTGTGATCCCATGGACTTTAGCCAGACAGGCTCCTCTGTCCATGGCATTTTCTGGTCAAGAATACTGGAGCAGGTTGCTATTTCCTCCTCCGGGGAAATCTTCCCAGCCCAGGGATGGAACCTGCGTCTCCTGCATTGGCAGGTGGGTTCTTTACCGTTGAGTAACCTGGAAGTAGGGCTTCCCAGACGCAGTTTATTATTGTTAAAACCCAGGCTAAATGGGTTGCCATCGGTTCTCCATCCCCGCCTCCTCTCTGTTCCAGGACCACATTCAGGGACCCCCTCGCAGCGACCTGCCGCGTTTCCTCAGTGTCTCGGTGGGTCCCCCGCCGACGGTCTTGAGGACAGTGGTCAGGTCTCCTGTGGAATGTCCAGTCTGGGCTGGTCTGACACTTCCTCCCTGGAAATGGGCTGATGGATCTGGGGAAGGACAGCACAGAGTGAGATGCCCGTCTTGTCCCTTTGTGCCAGGGATGCAGGATGCCCACGAGATAACCATCATATTGACCCTGGTCACTCGGTGGGAGGTGTGCCCGGGTGTCTCCACTGCAGGTTACGTCTTCCCCTCACCTGACTGTGTTCTTTGGATGCTATACACCTCCAGTTCAAGGTCTTGCCCGGCACTGCTCATCATTGCCATAAAGACCCCTCACCTGACTGTGCTCTTTGGATGCTATACACCTCCAGTTCAAGGTCTTGCCCGGCACTGCTCATCGTTGCCATAAAGACCCCTCACCTGACTGTGCTCTTTGGATGCTATACACCTCCAGTTCAAGGCCTTGCCCGGCACTGCTCATCGTTGCCATAAACATGCCAAATTGACAGCAGCCTGCATTCACCTCCTGGGCCCTTGGGGCTTCTTCCCTCCCTGGATGGGTTTCCACCAGGCCCTACACTGGCCAGACCTACTGCCCCCCTATTTTTGCCCATGGTGGGTGAGACCTGGCTGAGTGTGGAGTCTGTTTACCTCGGTCCTTCTCCAACCTTCTCCTGGAGCAGAACTGTGTGGACCCTTGGACCTCCACAGGCCCTACGCTAACAGGGGGCATGCCCCCACGAGCGGGTGGGTCCAGCCGGGAAGCCTTTGCCACCGTGTGCACAGCGGCTCCCCTCCCTGGCCCCCCAGGAAGGCACACAGGCCCTGCGGTCGCCCGCTGCCTTGCTCCTTATGCCGCTTCCCCTAGCTCTGAGCGGGAAAGAAGAGGTGTAGATTGCGAGTCCCCAGAGTCCCACCGTCCTCTGGACTCACCTGTCCTACTTTTATGAATTGCTTGGGGACATAGGAGGAGCTGTCTTGGAAAATGCCCGTCAAGGCTGCCTGTCTCCCAGCACCCTTTATAATCTGCAAACAGGGGGTGTGTCTCCCTGTTCTTCACACGCTGATTCTTTCACCAAATTGCTGGATCCTGGGACTGTGCCCTCACAGGGGCGTCTGCGGCCACTCTCTCTGCCCACCTACAGCTGCTTGGCTGCTCCCCCACGTCACCTCTTCCCAGGTCCCTGCAGAGTCCCGGCCTCCAGCATCACCAACGCTCCACCTGCAGCCGCAAGGACCCTCCCAAGTGGCCTCTAATGCCGCCTCTGCCTGGCTTCACACCTGCACAGTTCCCCACCGAGTACACTCCCAGAGCCTGACCCCCAGGGCAAGATTTCCATGGCCTTTCCTGATCCAGCCACAGAGTAAGTGCTCACACTTATGAATGCTCAGACGTGTCCGACTCTCTGTGACCCCACAGACCATAGCCCGCCAGGCTCCTCTGTCCATGGGATTCCCCAGGTGAGAATACTGGGGTGGGTTGCCATTTCCTCCTCCAGGGGATCTTCCCCACCCAGGAATAGAACTCACATCTCCTGTGTCTTCTGCACTGGCAGGCGGGTTCTCTACCTCTGAGCCACCAGGGAACCCCCCCACCCCAGAGTAAGACCTAAAGGAAAGTTACACGCTCAAAATAGCCTGGAGTTCAAACTCCCCTCCAGGTCCTCCCCACCACTGTATGCAAAACAAGGAACTTTCTCACCTGAAGGGAAAAAAATGGACATTAAGGTTGATTACGCCCAGTTCCCAGCCTGTCCCAGCCTCTAGCCCATCTCCAGAATTCCTTGTCCCAGCTGTTTAAGAGGTAACTACTCGGAACAGCCTTGGAGAACAGGCCCCCTTAAGATAGTAGCTTTCCACATACAGACCTATATACACTTACTCTTTTCTTGGGTTAGAGCAGCGGCTCACTAATCTGACTGCTGCCCCTTCCCGCCTCATTAAAGGTGATCTGTTCCTGAAAAGTGCCCATTTCGTTCTTCTCCCGAACCTCGTCTTCCCTAACTTCCTTACCCTACAAGACCAGCCACAAACCTGTTTTCCTAAATACCTCTCTTGACTGGGAGTTAACTATTGCAGGAAAACATTAATAATGATATGCTTCATGCTAACGGTTGATGATATATTCTTCTGTACACTTTCCTCTATATAATTCTTGGAAATTTTCCTCATGTTTAAAATAATGAGCTTTGTAGCAATTGCTTTTATAGTAATAGAAAGAAAACATTTTCAAAAAGAGTTAATGAGACCTCTCTTGGAAGAAAATAAGGCGTTTTTCCCCACTTCTACACATTTTAATGGAAAGAGCAAACACCTTTGCCTTTTTGTTCCGCCTTAGTGGGGACTGCGTGGAAGCAGGAAGCCCCGGAAACTGCAGAGATCAGGAGATCGTTAAGCAGATCACGACACTCCAGCAGGAGAGGCTCGGGTCCTGACACTGAGGGCTTCTGTGCTCCGGCACTTGGAATAGCTTCCTGTCCGTCCAGTCATTGAGGTAAAAGCGGTGTGGTTGTCGCGACCTCTTCTGCCTCAGTTTCCCTGGGTTTTTGTTGTTGTTCTGTTTGCTCCTTTTTTGTTTCCAGCAGGTTTGTTTCTTTCTTGCTTCCGTGCGAGGCCGGCCTTTGCCTAGGGCACCGCTGGGCCTCATTTGCACCCTCCAGGCCATCCCTTACTCCCTGCAGAGCCCGCCCTCCAGCTGAAGGGTGTCCCTGGCTCCCATGAGCTCATTCTGACGGCCCGCCTGTGGCGCAGGCCAGTGGTGACTGAGAGTCCCAGAGGGACCTGCGTGGGGCAGACAGGAGCTCCCGGTGACGGATATCTCCAGGCTCTGCCTGCATCCTGCGGGGAACCTGTCTCTCATCTGTTCTCTACCTTATCAGAGGGCAGAAGCAATTGCAAAAGAGATGTTGCTGAAAATATATATATATATGCAACATAAGAACCGTGAGTTTTAGTTTTATTTGGGGACCTTACTGCTGACTGCGTCCAGGGCTGGGAGCTCTGAAAAACCGTTTACAAGACATAGGGGGAGGAGCTGGTAAATAATATGAATTTTTCGGCTGCAAAATACATGTAGTCAAGAATAAACAGATGACGGTTAATCACAAGGGACATTCTGAGTGGACTTTAGAGCTTTTCTATGCCTGGGGAGATGCAAGGATCAGCTGTGGGGTGGGGTGGGGTGAGGGGGCACTGGAATCTTCCCTTAGCTGTGCATCTTCAAGGTCTAGGAGCCCCTGTGCCCTCAGCACAGAGCTTCATCCTGAATTCCTTTCAGGGTGTACCGTAGGGCAGGAACTGCAGGGGCCAACCGCTTGATCCCCATAGAACTGGAAGGGTAGGAACCGTTGTACAGAAACGCCAGATAAGATGTGACAAGTCGTGCCAGGAGGCAGATTTCCGGGTCTGGCAGGAGTCAGTTTCAGCCCAAGACTGGATCACAGAAGGCAGGACCGTCTGCGTCTTGACTGACACAGCCTCCGTGTACGGGTAGGTGAGGGAGCCACCGGCCTCGCGGGGCTCCTCGCACTTAAATTACAGTAAATCAAAACTTTAGCTCTGTGTTCGTTTCCTACGGCCACTGTAACAAATTACTCCAGATGGAGTGCCTTAAAACAGCACAAATATGTCATCATACGATGCTGGAGGTCACAGGCTGGACCTGGGTGTCTCCTTGGGCTAAAACCCTTGGCAGGACAGCTTTCCTTTCTGGAAACTTGCCTTTTCCAGCTGCCAAGGCTGGACCAGCCTCCTTGGCTCATGGTCTTCCATCATCAAAGCCCCTCCTGTTGCGTCGCTGACATCCTCGTCTGCCTCCCTCTCTCGCTTTGAAGGACACGTGACCTGAGCCCAGAAGAGCACAGGAGAATCTCCCTTCTTAAGGTCAGCTTATTAGCAGCCTTGATTCCATCCGTCACCTCAGCACCCCTCACCGTGTGAGATCAGGCACCCTGTTTTCAGCTACATGTGTGTCTCTGGGGAGGGCGCAATGCTGCCCACCCACAGGAAGAATAATGAGGGTGCAGTGGTCAGAAGGGCTTCTGGGCTTGCCTGTTACAGAGGCAGAGACTTCCAGCTTAAAATGCGCCATGTCTCTCAGAGACCGCCAGCACGGCCCTTGCTGTCCCATCGCCACATCACGTCTGACTCTCTGCGACCACACGGACTGCAGCACGCCAGGTTGCCCTGTCCCTCACTATCTCCCGGAGTTTGCCCAAGTTTGCTCAAGCATGTCCCTGCAGCCCTTCAACGCCTTAGGTCTCTGTCTAAGACGAAAAGCAAAACAGGCTTACCAGCTGGCTCCGTGGCGAAGAATCTGCCTGCCAATGCAGGAGGTGTGGGTCAATCCCTGTGTCTGGAAGAACCCCCACCAGAGAAGGGAATGGCTACCCGCTCCAGTATTCTTGCCTGTAGAATTCCGTGGACTGAGGAGCCTGGAAGGCTATAGTCCATGGGTTTGCAAAGAGACACAGCTGAGCAACTAAGCACACACATACACACCCCGCAACATCTCAGTATGTTTCCCTGCGGGGAATGCCCAGGCCATCCCAGCCCATCCCCTCCTCTCTTCAATGGGCCACAGCAGGCACCAGCCATCTGGCAGTGTGGTGATGGGAGCTGGGAACATCCAGCTGGAGCTGGGATACCAGCCACTCTCCGCCCACCCCACCCTGCACACACACAACCTGGGCTTCTCACAGTCCCACCATGGGTGTGCTGTGTCTGCCAGACTCCCGTCTCTTTCCACTTCAAAGTGCCACACTCTCTCCCGTGCAGAAAAGAAGGGGCTCCTGAAAGGGACCCCCCAGGGTCTGTCTACCAGAGGGAAACGAGCAGCTGTGGCTCAGAGACGGCACTCCCTGGGGAGGCTCGTGAAACCGCCGCATCTGCACCATCTCCAGGTGAGATCAGGGAGAGCCAGGGAGCGAGACGCCGGCCTTACGAGGAGGTGGAGCCCAAGGCCGCTCAGGTAGGGTCTCCATGGCCCCACACCGCCAGCTGCACCTCTTTTGGGGCCAGGAACCCCTGCTCAAAGCCCAGAGGGGTCTGCTGCAAGGAAATAGGGCCCGGAGTCTGCTACAAAGGCCGGGACCTCGAAGGCCCACTCCCCGATGGGGATGTGCTTCTCTGTGGGGCCGAAGCAGGAGGTGGGGTTTGCAGAGCAAGGCCAAGGCCGAGAAGACATCTGCTGGGGAGGAGGCAGGATACAGGAGACCTCCTCCCGTGCTCAGCCTCTCCCCTGCTCCCTGCTCAGCTGTTCACCACACACAAAGGCTCTCCTTGACCCAACTTTAGACAGGCTCCTCTGAGCCTTTTTTCAAGGAAGCTTCATCCCTGGGACCTGACCTCGGCCTTCACAAGCTCAGCTTTAGCAAGAATCCCACTAAGACAGTTGAGCGAGAATCTCCCACCTTTGATGTCTGATCAGGTTCCTCCATGCCCCAAGCTTGGTGTCTAGGTCTTGGCCTGCCTCTGGCAAGAATCCCGCTACAGTTGAGCCAAACCCCTATCCTTGATGTCCCCTCTAAATACTTTTCCATCGCCTGACCCCCTGCCCCGGTCCTTGACTATGAATCTGCCACTGTGCTTGCTGTCTGTGGAGTCGGGCTCAGTCTTACTGAAGCCATTCTTGCAAGAGTCCTGAGTGAAGCCTGCCTTTGACTAGTGTTGGGGCTATTTGTCTTCACAGCAGGCCTCTCACCTTCTCTGCCTTCAGCACCTCCCTGGGCTTGGACAGAGGCAGGTGGGGGCAGGAGGCGCCTCTTCAGGTCCGGTGGCCTCCTGTGGATGGCTGGCCCTCCTGCTCCCAAATCTACTTCTTCCCCTTGGAGGCCAAGTTCCATGCTCCACGTGCCAGCGTGGTGCCCACCCTTACCTGTGTCTACAGATCCTTAAGCAGCCATCTCTTCTCTGCCCTTTCCGGATTATTCTATTTAAAGTGGCAGTGAAAGAAGTCACTCAGTCGTGTCCGACTCTTTGTGACCCCATGGACTGCAGATGGAAAGCTTGTGTTAGGACTGGCAGAGAATTCATAGTCGGGTTTTGTGTATGTATATATGTAGCATGCGTGCTCAGTCATGTCCAGCTCTTTGCAACCCTACAGACTGTAGCCCACTAGGCTCCATGGGATTCTCCAGGCAAGAATACTGAAGTGGGTTGCCACTTCATTCTCCAGGAGATCTTCCCGACATGGGGCTCGAACCCAGGTCTCCCACACTGCAGGCAGACGCTGTACTGTCTAAGCCACCAGGGGCTCACCTGAAGATCAAATTTTAACTGTATATGGCTTCTTACTGAATAAGGCTATGGTTTTGCCTGTGGTCATGTATGGATGTGACAGTTGGACTGTGAAGAAGGCTGAGCGCCAAAGAATTGATGCTTTTGAACTGTGGTGTTGGAGAAGACTCTTGAGAGTCCCTTGGACTGCAAGGAGATCCAACCAGTCCATTCTGAAGGAGATCGGCCCTGGGCGTTCTTTGGAAGGAATGATGCTAAAGCTGAAACTCCAGTACTTTGGACACCTCATGCGAAGAGTTGACTCATTGGAAAAGACTCTGATGCTGGGAGGGACTGGGGGCAGGAGGAGAAGGGGACGACCCAGGATGAGATGGCTGGATGGCATCACTGACTCAATGGACGTGAATCTGAGTGAACTCTGGGAGATGGTGATGGACAGGGAGGCCTGGTGTGCTGTGATTCATGGGGTCGCAAAGAGTCAGACACGACTGAGCGACTGAACTGAACTGAACTGAGCCTTGTCCTTTGTAGTTTATACTTTTGTTGTTCTAGTTCACAGAGAGAAGGTCTCAAATAACAACATCAAGTAGTTCAACTTATATTTACTCTCCACTTTTAAAAAAGAAATGTGGATCGGCGTGTGTGTGTGGGGGGGTGTCTGTGTGTGTCTGTGTGTGTGTGTCTGTGTGTGTGTGTGTGTGTCTGTGTATGTCTGTGTCTCTGTGTGTATGTGTGTGTGTCTGTGTCTGTGTGAGCATGTGCATGCTCATTCATGTCCACCTCTTTGGGACCCTGCGGACTGTAGCACACCAGTCTTCCCCATCCATGGGCTCTTCCAGGCAGGAGCACTGGAGTGGGTCACCACTGCCTTCTCCTGCCGTCTTCCCCACCCAGGGCTCGAGCCGATGTGGATCAGCACACTGAGATTAGAAAAGATGGAGCCCTGAGACAGACACAGGAGACATGAAACTGTCATAAGCTGCAGAAAGAAACCTGATTCTTGATCTCTGCAAGCATACCAACTCAGCCTGTCAGTACATTTAAAAATAATACACTGTTTTAAAGTTATCTACAATTGTAACCCCTAAAATACTAACATATTCATGATAAGGACAAACATCTCCCCTTCAGGAAACATGACAATGGCCTCGATCTCACTTTAGAGGCAAGACGTCAGTGCAGGGCAGACAACCCTCAGAAGGTATTTAAAAGGAGAAAAGGGGGCTAAAAGCTGTGCGCATCCTGTGAAGACGACCAAATTAGCTGACCAGTCTTGGGATGGCACATATCATTGGAAATAACTAGCACACTCTAGTACAGGCAGAAATTTAAAACTTGCTATATAACAGGAGAGAGAATTAAGGAATTCAGATATAACACAAGAAGAGAGGGGGAAAGGAAATGAAAGTAATAACATCAGGACTCAATGTATTACCAGAGGTATTTCACTTAAAAGAGAAATCCAAGTGCTTTCAAACAGCAAGTTGCTAAATGCATATAAAGAAGGGCATTAACATATTGCATTAAAATTCTACTCTGCATAACATGAGAAGTACTTATTCTTGAGAAGAAGGCAGAAGACCATGACCCTGGTAACCAATCAGGTTTACTTTAATGTATGTTCAATGAGATAGTGAATGGTTATGCACACAGAGTTTAGAACAATGACTTATGAAATGCTACGCAGAGTCTGTACATTTTTATAAAAATTTGTATAATACAACAGACTCAGACAACACTCTCTACACTTGAAGACTATGGAGCTGGTATGAAGCTTAGCTTGTAATTATGGAAAGCTCACTGCTCCTTTACATGCCTGAGACCGTGCCAGCCTTTTAAAGATTTTCTAGCTGGAGGCTCTGAGCAGCTGAGATTCACCTATGTAAGCATTCACTAAGCATCCACGATAGACCAACTTGCATTGATACACTGATTCCAAAGGACGTGAAGGTATAGTTTCCAGAGTTTATGATCTAATAGACACCAGCACAGAAAGATTTAACAAGTGAAAGAAGCACATGGCTTGCATAAGGTGTTTTGGGAGTTGGATGGATTCTGTAAAACAATTCCACCTGCAGGAGAGGTCAGTGGAAAATCCTGTTGGGGATTTCTCAGGAAATGGTGTAGCATTTAGGCAGCAGGAGGGAATGGATTGTACTCAGTGTGTGTGTGTGTGTGTGTGTGTGTGTGTGTGTGTGTGTATCCACATACCATTTGCCTGTCTTCTTGGGGGTTGTGTTACTGGCCACATGCAAAAAAGTAAGGGCCCCATAAAAAGACCTGAGCTGAATCCAGATTATCAGAGAGGGCAGTAGAATGAACTAATAGTGAATTCCTGGAATTTCAAAAATGAGTCATGGGGCCCCATTGATAGAAACAGTTCAAAGTAAGCAACACTCCACGTATCCAGGCAAGAACTAGGAAAGGGAGTTTAATTGTAAAGCTGCAAAATTTTTAATTGGAAAAATTAAACTGTAAAAATTTTAACTGTAAAACAGAGGGAGAGGACCAACAGCAAGAATAATCTTGAAAACAAGCCAGCGTTCTCCAGAGCAGCAGCTCCTATGTGGGTGAGAACTCAGGGTCAAAAGCGAAATGTGTTAGGATTGGTCTGTAGGTCAGTTCATGAAATATTTCTGAATCAAAAGCTAGTCTCACCAGCCATCAGGTCATCCCTTAAGCCCATGTAGTTGACATCCCATTAAGCATCACAATTGTTTTATTCAAATCTTTATCTTTGGTAATCATTCCCTTTTTGACCCAATAATGATTGAGAAAGGTCTATCACACTGTGAGAGTGGAGTTTTATTTTTTTCTTGTACATGTATTAATATCTAATTCAAATAGGCACATTCAAAAGCTTCACAGAGGTTTTATGCTGTTGAATTCTCTTTTTGAACTGATTTTTTTTGGTACCATTTTGTAGTGATTTTGTCTAAAGTGCTTTTTGCCTAAAAGTGATCTTAATTGCCATTGATATAGCATCCTTCTTTGCCAACCTTCTTTTGGTTAACATTTTTTTTTACAAAAGAAGACTCTACACATGGACATCACCAGATGGTCAACACCAAAGTCAGATTGGTTATATTCTCTGCAGCAAAAGATGGAGAAGCTCTATACAGTCAACAAAAACAAGACCAGGAGCTGACTGTGGCTCAGATCATGGACTCTTTATTACCAAATTCAGACTGAAATTGAAGAAAGTAGGGAAAACTGCTAGACCATTCAGGTATGACCTCAATCAAATCCCTTATGATTATACAGGGGAAGTGAGAAATAGATTTAAGGGACTAGATCTGATAGATAGAGTGCCTGATGAACTATGGACAGCGGTTCGTGACATTGTAAAGGAGACAGGGATCAAGACCGTCCCCATGGAAAAGAAATGCAAAAAAGCAAAATGGCTGTCTGGGGAAGCCTTACAAATAGCTGTGAAAAGAAGAAAAGTGAAAAGCAAAGGAGAAAAGGAAAGATATAAGCATCTGAATGCAGAGTTCCAAAGAATAGCAAGGAGAGATAAGAAAGCCTTCTTCAGCGATCAATGCAAAGAAATAGAGGAAAACAACAGAATGGGAAAGACTAGAGATCTCTTCAAGAAAATTAGAGATACCAAGGGAACATTTCATGCAAAGATGGGCTCAATAAAGGACAGATAAGGTATGGAGCTAACAGAAGCAGAAGATATTAAGAAGAGGTGGCAAGAATACACAGAAGACCTATACAAAAAGGATCTTCACTACCCAGATAATCACGATGGTGTGATCACTCACCTAGAGCCAGACATCCTGGAATGTGAAGTCAAGTGAGCCTTACAAAACATCACTACGAACAAAGCTAGTGGAGGTGATGGCATTCCAGTAGAGCTATTTCAAATCATGAAAGATGATGCTGTGAAAGTGCTGCACTCAATATGCCAGCAAGTTTGGAAAGCTCAGCCACAGAACTAGAAAAGGTCAGTTTTCATTCCAATCCCAAAGAAAGGCAATACCAAGGAATGCTCAAACTACTGCACGATTGCACTCATCTCACACGCTAGTAAAGTAATGCTCAAAATTCTCCAAGCCAGGCTTCAGCAATACGTGAACCATGAACTTCCTGATGTTCAAGCTTGTTTTAGAAAAGGCAGAGGAACCAGAGATCAAATTGCCAACATC
>SJYQ01006140.1:406896-498781 GCA_006410935.1 Redunca redunca | reverse complement strand
TGCTGACTAAGGTCCGTCTAGTCAAGGCTATGGTTTTTCCTGTGGTCATGTATGGATGTGAGAGCTGGACTGTTAAGAAAGCTGAGTGCTAAAGAATTGATGCTTTTGAACTGTGGTGTTGGAGAAGACTCTTGAGAGCCCCTTGGACTGCAAGGAGATCCAACCAGTCCATTCTGAAGGAGATCTGCTTCTTTGGAAGGAGTGATGCTAAAGCTGAAACTCCAGTACTTTGGCCACCTCATGTGAAGAGTTGACTCATTGGAAAAGACTCTGATGCTGGGAGGGATTGGGGGCAGGAGGAGAAGGGGACGACCGAGGATGAGATGGCTGGATGGCATCACAGACTCGATGGATGTGAGTCTGAGTGAACTCTGGGAGTTGGTGATGGACAGGGAGGTCTGACGTGCTGCAATTCATGGGGTTGTGAAGGGTCGGACAGGACTGAGAGATTGAACTGAACTGAACTGAGAATTAAACTGTGATTAGCTCTCCATGAGGGATTGGGGGCAGGAGGAGAAGGGGACAACCCAGGATGAGATGGCTGGATGGCATCACGGACACGATGGACGTGAGTCTGAGTGAACTCCGGGAGATGGTGATGGACAGGGAGGCCTAGCGTGCTGCGATTCACGGGGTTGCAAAGAGTCGGACACGACTGAGTAAATGAACTGAACTGAACTGAACTGGTGGCTCAGTTGGTAAGGAATCTGTCTGCAATGCGGGAGACCTGAGTTTGATCCCTGGCTCAAGAAGATCCCCTGGAGGAGGGAATGGCAACCCACTCCAGTATTCTTGCTTGGAGAATTCCATGGATAGCGGAGCCTTGCAGGCTGCAGTCCATGGGGAAGCAAAGAGTCAGACCCAACTGAGTGACTAGCACACAATTTTGTCTGCTTACACTTTACAGTCTTTCCACTTTCACACTTTCTGGTGTGTCTGTGTTTATGGAAGAGACTAGCATTTGATTCAGTTGATGGAGTAAAGAAGGTCTACCCTCACTAATGTGGGTGGGCATCACCCAGTCCAGAACAAAAAGGAGGCGGTGGAACAGTTTCTGTCCCCTCTCACCTGAGATGTCCATCTCCTCCTGCTCGCATCCTGACATCAGAGCACCTGGTTCTTGGTCCTTCAGATTCAGGGTTGTGTGCCACCAGCTTCCCTGGAGTTCAGGCCTTTGAGCTCACACTGAACTGCACCACTGGCTTTCCTGGGTCTCCAACTTGCAGACAACACAGCTGGGAACTTAGTCTGCATGACAGCATGATCCAAGTTCTATCATAAATCTCTTCATATATATCAATATATCTCCCACCGGTTTTGTTTCTCTGGAATACCCTGACGTATACAGATATTAACCAGCCTGTCTTAATGGACTTTTTTTTTTTTAATTTTTATTTTAACTTTAGTTTACTTTACATTACTGTATTGTTTTTGCCAGACATTGACATGAATTCACCACGAGTGTACATGCGTTCCCAAACACGAATCCCCTCCCATCTCCCACCCCATACCATCTCTCTGGGTCCTCTCCTTGCCCCAGTCCCAAGCATCCTGCATCCTGCATCGGACATCGACTGGACTTTTAGAATTGTGCATCCCAGAATTAAAGAATCACATGACCTTAAAAACCCACGGGACATTTACAAAACTCGGCCATGCTCAAGGACATAAAACAAGTCTTGACACTGTGCAAACTGGGTTCAGTTTGTATGGTACAGATCGTGCTGTGTGGCCAGGGTGGAATCAAGCTGGAGGTCAATAGGAAAAGCAGGAAGTCAAAGGTCTCTACGCACTTGCGAAATTAAACTCACTTTTAAATTACTCATGGGGCAAAGATGAAATTATAATGACAATTTAGAAATATTTGGCAATGTATGATAATGAACATACTACATTAAAACGTGTGAGATGCAAATAAAATCACACTTAAAGGGAAGATTTTAAACCTACACTCTTTTATTAAAAAGAAAAAGCTCTGAATATAAATGAGCTAAACATCTGACTTAAAAAGAAAGTAAACTGCTGAATAAACCCAAATAAAGTAAAGGTAAGGAATTAACAAAGAGAAAAGTAGAAATCAATTAGGTATGTATTCAATGAGAAAACAGAGCCAGAGCTGTTTTTTGAAAATGTTAATAAAATATATAAACAGGTGGTAAAATTGTTTCAGAAAATAACTTGAAATAAGGAATATTAGGAATTAAATTAGACATAACTGCAGATACAACACATATTAAAATAAAACACAATTTTATATCAACAAATCTGAAAACTTGAACAAAATGGAGAAATTTTAGAAAAATACAACTTGGCAAAACTTAATCTAGAGAAAAGTCTGAAGAGCAAAATGAAGTAGTAGTTGCAAATATTTCTGCAGAGAAAATTCCAGGCTAATGCAGTATTACAGGAGAGTTCTACCAAGCTTTTGATCTTAAACAAACTCTCCCAGAACATAGGGAAAGGAAAAATATCCCCCAACTCTTCTATAAGACTTGACTATCTTGATACTCAAGCAAAAACAAGAACAGAACAGGGGGGAAAGCAAACACAAAAGGAAAAAATACACGACAGTCACTTCAGAACACTGCATGAAGAGCCTTTAAATAAAATATCAGCAAACTGAATCCAGCAGTGTATTAAAAATGATAATCCGTATGTATACAAGGCATTTATTACAGGAACTGAAGTAGAATTTGACGTTAGAAAGTCTATAAATGTTGTTCCCAGCATGAATAGATTAAAGGGCAAAAACCAAATGATTGTCTCAAGAAATTAGGACAGTTGTTCCATTTTCGTAGAAGAACAATACACAGCAATTCAGTTTTTGACGTACATGTTTTTAAGGTCCTGTTAGATGTAACATATACATAGGTATTGTGGGAACCGGAGTCAAGGTTATCCAAACTGCTCTGTGTTCGTATGTTACTGACTTACAACACATGAGTTAAAGCAATGCCTGTGTGAAGCAGATCACTGAATCTAACTGGTTCTCCGTCTTTTTACACAGGTGCTCCGTGGGTGTTTGCTGGGGACCAGGACCGGCCCTGCGCTGGCGAGGCAGGCCTGTGTCCTGCCACCCCCATCATCGCCGCCCCCAGGCCCCTGCGCCCCGCCGGCGACCTGCCCCTTTGCCTGCTGTGCGCTCTCGTGCTGTCTGAGCCACGGGCATCGTCTTTGCAGCTTCAGTTGCTCCGTGACACCGAGGAAAGTTCTGTAGGTTCTGCCTGTAAACACTTGAGACCCCTCACCTGAGAGTGGGCGCAATCTGAGTGGCTATTTCCGTCTGGCCTTTTAACTACTGTGAGCCACACTGCAGGGCTGGCAAAGGAGCCGCAGTCGATTGTTTCTGTTTCCCAAAGTCAAAATGAAACTCTTCATCTTTACCAGTAGGTGCAACACCAAGTGAGGTAACTTTCTGGGGCTCTGGCCCAGCAGCAGGAGGGACCGGCCGATGACCTCAAGTGTGCCTTCCTCTGACCCAGGGACCGAAGTTCTCATCACGTCAGATCCTGGGAGCTTCGCTGTCCTTCACATTCCACTTTTTAAATGATTTTATTTATGCATCCTTATTTTGGGCTACGCTGGGTTCTCACTGCTGCTCAGGCTCCTCTCCAGGTGCGGAGAGTGGGGGCTACTTTCTTGCTTCAGTGCACGGGTTTCTCATCGTGGAAGCTTCTCTTGCCGCAGAGCACGCGCTCTGGGGCATGAGGGCTTCAGCAGCGGTGGCCCCTGGCTCAGTCACTGCGGCCCCCGGGCTCAAGAGACAGGCTCACTATTGTGGCTCCCGGGCACCACGGCACGGGCTCGGTACTTGTGGCTCCCGGGCACCACGGCACGGGCTCGGTACTTGTGGCCCATGGATTTGGATGCTCCACAGCACGTGTCATCCTCCCAAGACCTGGGATTGAACCCGTGTCTCCTGCATTGGCAGGCAGACTCTCCACCCCTGAACCGCCAGTGCCTTCCCATTTCAAATGAGGAGATGAAGCCTAAGAAAGTCATGCATTTCACAAGTAACTAGAGGCAGAATCCCAGGGTGGGACCTCTGATCAAAACGTATCCTCTCTCTACCTGACATGGAATCCAATATGAGACAAGATGCCTTTTGGTGAACTTTAGTTTATTGGCTCTTCGCACAACTTTCTGGCCTGCGAGAACTACTTTCTGCTGAAATCATTTTATGATAACTAATTATCACTTATTGATCCCTCCCTTGTGTGCCCAACCTGCAGGAGCAGTGAGGGGTGGACGCCTGGATGAGTGGGATCACCTACAATGAAGGAAGAGGGGAATGACATCAAGGTCAGTGAGCAGAGCAGAAAGGAGTTCATCAGCCAGGAGCAGACCGCTTACGTCAGCCGGGTCTGGAGCAGAGGGGAGAAGACATTCCGTTAATCACGGACTGAGTGCAGGCAGGAAGAGAGGAGGATACTGAATGGACACAGAGGTCTGAGGCTGAGCTGATGTCTGCTTTTCCACCCCCCAAAAAAACCCATGAGCAGGACAGATGGCCAGATTGCTCTGGTGAGATATTTGGGATGGAAAGAAGCTGTCATTGTGGAAGGGGTCATCAGGTCTACCTGGCATCGCCCAGAGAAGCTGATGGTGGCTTTTGAGCTCCTTGGGCGCAGTGATGAGGGAGGTCACAGGAGGGAAGGCAAGGCTTCCTCAGGCTGCAGAAAGCACCTGAGCGCCTGTGGGTACTGATGCTCAGTACACCTGCAGTCAGTACACCTGTGGGTACTGATACTCAGTGTACATGCGGTAACATCACACCTCATTTCCCTGTCCACGCTGGTCTCACTCGGGGGGTTGGTGATGGAGTAACAGCCCCAGAGAGAGACCGCTTGCTCTCCAGGATCGTCTGCACTCACGGGGGCGGAGAGTACAGGACAGAGAGCACAGAGCATCTCAGACCAAGGCGTCCAGATGGAGACGCTCGGAGAGGTTAACCTGACCAAGGTCGCAGAGGATGCAGACGGCAAAAGCCAGGCCTGCAGGGTGTGCGCTCCTAACAAGCGGATCATCACGGCGACAGCAGGAAGAGCCGACATCTCCACAGTGCTCAGGACCACCAGGCCCTCGTCTCAGCATGTTCACATGTGACTGCCCTTTACAGCAAGGCTGGGGACCCTGTTGGAGACGAGGGTCCCAACTCACCAAGGAGTCAGGTCGCCTGCCTCGACACATGGCTCCTTAGGGCCCAGAGACTAAAACCCTCAGCCCTGCAGCCCAGGCTGACCCTCTGAGTCATGCCCTGGGGCTCAGCTCACACAGCCTGCCCAGAGGGGCTCCCGGACTCTGGCGTGGGGTGATCTGGGTGCAAGTCCTGACCGTGCTCCGGGCACTGCCCTGCTCACGCACCCTGAAGGCCAGGTCGTGCTCAGATGAAATCTACCATCGGCAGCACTTCTGACAGTGTTCACGCTGAGAAGCGCCTTCTCCGCCTGCCCGTGGGCACCTCTCCCCGCCGCACCTCTGATTTAGGGATATCCTCCGTGGGACTTTCAGTGAGGAGTACCTTCTCTCTCTCCTTCCACCTCCTCATCCCAAAACTTGTCTTAATGCTCACAGTGTGCTCTGTCCTCGGGATGACTCTGCTCAGCCGGCAGGCAGCGGGTCCGCCCAGGGCTGCTCCAGCTTTTGTTCCCACCCATGGCAGGAGACACCTGCCCCCTCTGTTTCAAAACAGAAAAGACCGTCTTGCTAGGAGGTCCCCATCACCCCTGCAGAAAGCCCCTACCCAGCCTTTGCTTGGTGGCTTTGCTAATCCTGAATCAGAGAACCTCTGTGTCAGAAGAGCGTAGGGTCAGAATCTGTTTTCTTTTCACACTGCGGTCAGTAAATTAGACTCCTGTCCTCTCTGCGTGCGTGTTGTACGCTCATTCTCTCAGTCATGTCTGACTCTTTGTGCCTCGCCAGGCTCCTCTGTCCATCGGATTCTCCAGGCAAGAATACTGGAGTGAGTTGCCATTCCCTTCTCCAGGGGGTCTCCTCCAAATAGGGATCAAACCAGCGTCTCTTGAGTCTCCGGCACTGGAGACGGGCTCTTTACGACTGCACCATCTGCAGTCAGTGAATTACATTCCTGTCCTCTCTGCACTTTGTTTTATTTTTTGCCTGGAATGATTCTGCAATAAATTAATCATAATCTGCTGTAAATCTTTTCACAAAATGGGAGAGATACACGGTAACCTGAAGAATCTATAGAAAATTACGTTTATCCATCCTTCTCAGGGTTCATTAGATATTTAGTTTTTGGCTTTTAAGAAAGGTTTCTTCGTCCAATAAAGACATTAACATAATCTCATTGCATTTATTGTTCCCAAGGATAAACTAACAGGGGAGGAAAGCCTCCCTGGCAGATGCTCCATAATAGACGTCGCTGCCAACAGAAGACGCATAAATGCTTTCATCACGATTCCAGGGGTAGGAGCAGCTCGGAAAAGCTGGTTGCTGTTCTCCCCAAAGTCAAAGATTGGAAGAGTTTGTGGTGGCTGTTTATTGACCGTTTTTCTCCCTGACTCCTCACTGTCTATAGAGTACCTTCATGGCATCTTTGCCAAATCAGTCACTGTGTGATTGAGACCATGGCTGTGTTGCCCCGAAAAGGAGACCGCCTCTTAGCCTGTGCCTGACTTCAGCAGGATGGCCCAGGGTCTCCTCATCCACCCGTGATCCCAGCAGACGGGTGGTGGGGGAGTGGGCTGTGGGGCGGGAAGCAGGGGGGTGTCCCAGGTCCCAGGGGGTCTCCCCATCTGTACGCCTGGGATATAGAAGCCAGACTACCAGATGAAAGACTGACACCATGTTTCCTGTCTGGAGCCATGAGGACAGCAATGTTTGCCACCCGTGCTCCTCATGGGGGCTCTGGGAGGAATTATCAGGACAGTGTTTGTGGAATCACAGCCCCCTCCGTGGCTCAAGACTGTGAGACTCAAAACAGAGGAGCTGAACACTGCTGGGCATGATGTCCTGGGCATGATTCGCACTCGGCTTGCTCTGTGTTCGGGCCCTGAGAGATGAGCCATTGTGTTAACCTCACGGAACATCAGGGAGAACGCTGCCTGTATTTATCTGTCTTAACGAAACACCATGTGTGCGAGATCAAGGACTTCTGCTGAACAGGCACAGCACCAAGATGCACCCAAAAACCCTCCTTCGGCGGGTCCTAAACAGCCCGCGCTTGCCTTCTGACTAGCTTTTGTCTTCCCTTCCCTGTGCTGATTCTCTGCACCACGGTGAGCTGCAGCAGAGAGAGAGTGAAAGAGACAGATGGCCCCGCTCGACCCGCTCAAACGCCTGCATCCAGGCAACCGTGATAAGCCTGCAGTCCGGGTAAAGACAATGTGCTCACGACTTTGAAAGGAGCCCCTGTCCAGTCTCACATCCTTCCACCAGAACTAGCCTCTATTATATAGAAAACCGGGAGCCACCGCTGGGTAAAGACTTTATCAACTATTTGGTTTATCAGTTGATTGACTCTTGGACTTTCCAGCTGTTTGGAGAGCAAGGAGGAAAACAACTATCTGATAAAATTACCAGGAAACCCCCTTCGATAATGAAGTGAAAAGACGGATGGGTGGGCCAGGAATATGGCGAGATAAAGTGTTGATTAAGGAATCCTCGTTGCACGGAGGAACCCAGCAACATGCTGAGTCACGCCCCAGTGTGCGGGGCGTTTAGAGGAGAGGTGGTGTGGCATACAAGCACGGTTCTCTGTCCCCCTGATGCCATCAGCTCTGACAACTTTGGGGGAAGGAGAATCAGAAACTCTGGGGAGGGGAGTAGAAACTCCCTGCCCTACTTCTTTCAACTGGAGCACGTGTTCATACCTCCTACGACAGGAACCACAATTTGCAAGGCAGCAGCCCTGCTGGTAGAAACCAGACAAACCTCGGATCGTGGGAAGCCTACTGACGCAAGGGTCACTGCCTGGGGTCTTCCGCTGTAACTAGTGGTCATGGTGCCTGATGACTGAGATCAGGGGCCACGCTGTGCGCTTAATACACGCTGTCTCATCACAGCTCATGGAGACCCAGAGCCAGGGTACACAGCTTGCCAGCCCCATAGTGAAGGTCTTGAATTGGACCTGCATGCTGCTTGCTAAGTTGCTTCAGTCCTGTCCCACTCTTTGTGACGCTATGGATTGTAGCCAGCCAGGCCCCTCTGTCCACGGGATTCTCCAGGCAAGAATAGTGGAGTGGGTTGTCGTTCCCTCCTCCAGCGCATCTTCCCAACCCAGGGACCAAAATCGCATCTCTTATGTCTCCAGCATTGCAGGTAGGTTCTTTACTACGAGCACCACCTGGGAAGCCTTGGAGCTTTTGGCCAAAAAATTTCTCCAGATTGCTCTTAGATGATGAGGTGGAGTGGGGAGGGCAGATGCTCAGACAGGGCTGTTTACGTCCTCTGAGATCAAGAACTTTGTTCTCTCTCCAAACAGAAGCTTTTGTTCTCTAAGGATCTGCACTGACTCGTGCGCCTAACCTTTCTGGAACCAGCACTTTGTTCTCAAAATTAGGAGCTAAGGCAACCCCATCCTTCCCCAGGGTTATATTTCCACTGAACTACTAAGCTTAGGGTTCCTTACAAGTGCAGTGTTCTGTGTGTACAAACATAATTTTCTCCCTGAGGAAGATCTTTACGGTTATCTCTGATTAGAAAGAAATGGATGCTCATTATAAAACCATTTTGAAAAATAGACAAAGAATAAAGAAGATAAAACACATCTTAAAATACATGCACTCTCACATTCTCATATGTGTTCTCGCACACAGTGAACATCACACTGATACACACACACTCATTTAGACATGTGTACCCACTCACACCCATGCACAATCACACTCACATATACAGTCACACACATGATACACAGACACACACATTTTTATAAATGGGATCATGTCAGTTTCTTTTTTGAGTGTTGGTCTTCTCATCCATTATTATATAACAAAGTTTTCCGTGTTAAAAAAAAACAAAAACAACTACATGGGCATGTTTATTTTAATAGCATTGTAGTATCTTGTTTTATGGATATACCACATCTTATTTATTGAAAATATTACTTTTGGACAAGAGAATTTCAAAATTTATTTTTATCTACAAAGTTTTAATGTCATCCTTGTAATGTGAATTTGGTTTTCTTTTCATTAGAAGAAATTCCAGTAGCAAAAGGCTACCCACTCCAGTATTCTTGAGCTTCCCTGGTGACTCAGCTAGTAAAGAATCCGCCTGCAATGTGGGAGGCCTGGGTTTGATCCCTGGGTTGGGAAGATCCTCTGGAGGAGAGAAAGGCTACCCACTGCACTATTCTGGCCTGGAGAATTCAATCTATGGGGTCGCAAAGAGTCGGACATGACTGAGCGACTTTCACTTTCACTTTCCTGGAGAAAGGAATGGAAAGCCACTCCACTATTCCTGCCCGGAGAACCCCATGGACAGAGGACCCTGGCAGCTACAACCCATGGGGCTGCAAAGGGTCGGACACGACTGAGCGATTTTCACTTTTCTTCAACAGCAGGTATCAGCACATTCATTGCTATGGTGAGATGGAGAAAAACAGGATTTCATTTATGTGTGCATTTTATTTACTGAAACATCATTGAGCCGGAGCATTTTTCTTTTTGCCCTTTGGCCATTTGCATTTCAACCTCTCTCAAAAGACCATTTATAAATGCTATGTTTTTAGCTTCTTTTTATGATTAAATATGCTGTCATGGTCCTAAAGCTTGTTTAATAGGAAGAATATTAACCTTATTCCTCTGTTACAGTGGTATATTGCAAACACTTGGCCCAGTTTTCCTTTATTTAACAAATTATTTATGATGAGATTTCTACTTTCAGTCTAGATGAAATAACAAGGCCTGGATTAACTCTCTAGCCCAAGGAGAAAAAAAAAGACTGACAAGCAATATTAAACAATGTTTATTGTTTACTTCAGATTGGAGTGGAGCTGATTTACAGCGTGGTATGTTAGCTCCAGGCGTGCACAGAGTGACTCGGTCACACGCAGCTATTCTTTCTCAGATTCTTTTCCTTATCGGTTATTGCGGAATATAAACAGCCGTGTTAGAACACTGGACGTGAGGCAGCAAAGGGCAGAACCTTGTGAGAGGCCGGGCACTGGTCCCCGTGACCCGGCTCTCAGCTCGCTGTCTGCAGGCAGTGTGAGGCCCAGGGAGGGGCCCGGTGAGCGCGCAACGAGGGGGCAGCTGTGAGCTCACGGAAACCAGGGCGCAGGAGCTCAGAGGCTGGAGGGGCGGCTCTCGGGGAGCCGTGACCAGCCCGAGTGTGAGCAAACCACCGGCAAGAAGGGCTAAGGGACCCAGCAGGACCGGGGCGGACAGGAGCCCGCCCTGTGCCGCCAGCCAGAGCGCAGCGTCTCAAGGTCACGGAACTTCCACCAGACGCCTGGGAAGGGCCGCGGCTAAGCGGCTGGACGCTGAGCACGCTCCTGATCCCTCCCGGGTCAGCCTACAAGCCAGTTTCTTTTTAATTCTTTTAACTGAAGGATAATCGTTTTCTGATGGTCTGTTAGTTTCTGCTATACAAACGAAGTGAATAACCCAGCTACATATCCCCTCCCTCCGAACCCTCCCTCCCACCCTCCAGGCCACCCCAGCGCCCGGGTGCACAGCAGCTTCCCGAGAGCGGTCTTTTCCGCACGGCCGTGAACAGACGTCAGTGCCGCTCGGCCAGCCGCCCCTCGTTCCCTTCCCCTGGGTCCGCAATGTGTCCTCTGTGTCTGTGTCTCTGCCCTGCACGTGGGGTCATCAGTACCAGCACCATTTGTTTAGATTATATATATATACATTAGCATACGATATTTGCCTTTCTCTTTCTGACTCACTTCACTCTGTACGACAGGCTCCAAGTTCAGCCGCGTCACTACAAATGCCCTGATTTAGTTCCTTTTTCACAGCAGGTTCTGAAAGGCCTATGCTGCCTTCAAGCACACGGAGCTGCGGGAACGCAAAACCAACTGTCACTCAAGGCAGAACTCACACCTGACATCCAGCCAAAAACCAGCAAGTCCGCAGAGAAGCAGAAACGCCAATGAGGGGAAAAGTCAATCCGTCAAAAACGGCGCCGATACCGTCAGAGGTCAGATGGCACACCACGTGTTCAAGAGCCTACAGGAATGACTGAGAGTGTTGTAGACGCAGAATTTATTAGAAAACAACCAAATCGAACTTCTAGAGGTGAAAAGTACTAGGAATCATATAAAAAATACAATGGGGGTTGGTACTGAAAGATTAGACTTTGAAGAAGAAAAATCAGAGAATCTGAACACTGAAAATTATATATATATATAAAAGAAAGCCAAGGAGAAAGGAGAATTTTAAAATAAATGAATGGTGGGACAATGTTAAGTCCTCAAATACACATCTGACTGGAGTCTCCAGAGAAGATGGAGGGAGGGGACAGAAAAGTCGTCTGACACCAACAGCCAAAGCGCTTCCAAGTTTGATGAAAACTGTGAACCCACAGTTCCAAGAAGTAAATCTTAAAGGCAGCCAGAGGGAAAAAAAGGGTGCTTTAGGTACAGAAGAACAAAGAAAAAGATGAGAGATTTTCTATCCGAAGCAGGGTAAACTAGACTACAGGAGAGACGCGGCTTTCAAATCCTGAAAGAAAATCGTCAACTTAGAGTTCTTTACTCCCTGAAAAGATCTTTCAACCACCGTGGAGACATAAGGACACTTTCAAGATGTACTAAAATTGAAAGAATTCATTGCAAAGAACTCACACGACAGAAATGTTAAAGATGTCCTTCAAGCAAGGAAAAGACGGTCCTGAGGAAGGCTGGACCCACGCAAACGCGTGACTGTCAGGATGCTCCCGCGCAGGTGAGTGCAAACAGCACTCGCTGGTTCCACAGTTACATCCCCAAAGAGGTAACTGGTTATTTAAAGTAAAAGTAACCAAATGTATTCATATCGTGGGGGTCAGACCACATAAAGAAATAAAATATATCAACACAAATTCCAGGGCAGGAAAAATGGAAGTACATGTATATACTGTTGTAGGGCAGCATGGGATTCCTTGAAGGTGGATTATAGATTCGTTATTTTCCTTCTTTTTTTTTCTTGATTTAAAATCAGTCAAATATTTTGTTATGCTTTTCCCTCTGTTTTTCTGTTGGTTACAAATTCTTTTTATTATTTCTTTAGCAGTAACCCAAAAGTTAAAATATGCATTCCTGCTTTATACAGTTTAAATTATTATTTTTACTAATTCCCTGATAATGCTAAGAATTCAGAGTTCCATTCGTTTTCTGAAGATTCAGTGTTATTGCTGCGTTTCAATCCAAGTATATTTTAAATCCCATCATATATTACTATTGCTTTATACCTTCAACATCCATTTATACTTGCTCACATAATTCACTCTTTCCGTTCTTCTGTATTTCTTTCTGTACTTCTGGGTTTCCATCTATGATGAATATCCTTTGCTATAAACAGCTTTCTTTAGAATTTCTTTTAGTGAAGATCTGCTAGTAATTCTCTCTGTTGCTAAGTTGTGTCCGACTCTTTGTGACCCCACTGACTGCAGCACCCAGGCTCCTCTGTCCTTCACTATCTCCTGAAGTTTACTCAGATTCACGTCCATCACGTTGGTGATGTTATCTAACCATCTCATCTCTGCTGCCCGCTTCTCCTTTGCCTTCAATCTTTCTCAGCATTAACGTCTTTTCCAATGATTTGGCTCTTTGCATCAGGTGGCCAAAACATTGGAGCTTCAGCATTAGTCCTTCCAATGAATATTCAGGGTTGATTTCCTTTAGGATTGACTGGTTTGATCTCCTTGCTGTCCAAGGGACTCTCAAGAATCTTCTCCAGCACCACAATTCTAAAACATCAATTCTTTGGCGCTCAGCCTTCTTTATGGTCCAACTCTCACATCCATACATGACTACTGGAAAAACCATAGCTTTGACTATATGGACCTTTATCGGCAAAGTGATATCTCTGCTTTTTAATACTTCATTGAGGCTTGTCATAGTTTTCCTTCCAAAGAGCGAGAGTCCTTTAATCTCATGCCTGCATCCACTGTCCGCAGTGATTTTGGAGCCCAAGAAAATAAAATGTCACTGCTTCCACATTTCCCCCTTCTGTTTGCCATGAAGTGATGGGATGTGATGCCATGATCTTAGTTTTTCTAATGTTAAGTTTCAAGTCAACTTTTTCACTCTCCTCTTTGCTTTCTGCCATAAGGGTGGTGCATCTGTGTTATCTGCATATCTGAGGTTGTTGGTATTTCTCCTGGAAATCTTGATTCCAAATTGTGCTTCATCCAGCCCAGCATTTTGCTTGATGACTCTGCATATAAGTTAAATAAGCAGGGTGACAATATACAGCCTTGACGTACTCCTTTCCCAGTTTTGAACCAGTTTGTTGTCCCATGTCCAGCACTAACTCTTGCTTCTTGACCTGCATACAGGTTTCTCAGCAGGCAGGTAAGATGGTCTGTTATTCTCCTCTCTTTAAGAATTTTCCACAGTTCGTTGTGATCCACACAGACAAAGGTTTTAGGGTAGTCAATGAAAGAGAAGTAGATGTTTTTTCTGGAATTCCGTTGCTCTCTCCATTATCCAATTATGAGCCCAAGATTATATAACATATAATTATATATTATATTATATCTCGGGCTCATATTCTGGTGTGCATTCTAATCTCAGCATGCTGGACAGCTTGTTTAAATGCTGGTTCTTGGACTGTGATCTTCAGAGACTATGATTCAGGGGATTGTGCTGTAGGGATGCGAGGGGAGAATTCTGAGTATCTAACAGATATCCCACATGACTCTGACTCAGCGGCCCAGAACCACCCTTCGGCAAGTACTGACGTAGGCTTCCCTCATGGGCCCATCGTCACAGAACAGAGAGCCCAGCTGTATAAGATTTGGGCTGGGAATCTCAGGATAAGCTCAAGACAGCAGGCACCAGGACACCAAGTAAGCAGGAAGGCTGAGAGCGTCAAACAGGATATAACGTTCTGTTGCAGAGCTTTGCAGACCCCTTGTTCCTGAAGAACGTGCTTCATAAAAATTTTAACAGCATCTCTTTTTCAAAGATCAGAGACACTCATCCAGAACTCAGGTTTAATGATGGGAGGGCACAGACATGGCAGAAGCAAGAGAAGTCAAATGACTGAATCAGAGGCTGAGAACTGGAATAGAATCAGCATGAAGTCTAGTCAAATTCTCCTGACCGTGAGGATTGTTCCCTGAACTCAAGGATGTCCCTGAACTCCAGGTCAGAAGAGATTCTCCGGAGCTACAGACCAGAGATGACCCAAAGAAAACATGACCATTTTCTCTTCATGTTAACCCATTCCCTTTGCAAAAGGCAGGTCCCTTTCATAACCTCCTGAGACTGTTATTAAGTCCCCCGTTTGCTAAATAGTAGCCACCAAAAACCTTCACGTGGAGGCAGGAAGTACCAGAAGAAAGAAAATGGTCCTGGTGGGGAAACCACTTTGTGGAGGAAAAAAGTACTCTTCCTTGCAGGAGTAACGCCATGTCCTTCTTCTTTATGACACAGAAATAAGATCTGTGATAGTCAGGTAGGTTTCTTACCTTCCCAAGCTCCTCACTCTTGAACATGAGCCAGTGACTATCAAGACATCGAGTCTGAAGCTTACTGTGGGTGCTCCATGTCTGCTCGCGAGCCCATAAACTCAACTCACCCCCTGGGGACTGCAAAGCAGTGTATGAAACCAGGGTTCTTCCTACTGGGCTTAGCAATTGGGGATGATTAATAAAACCAATAGCCCTTAAAAGGCAAAACTACTATCTAGAAAAACTTTACAAAGTTTATTAGCAGTTGCTGGAATTCTCTCAAGCTTTTTCTGTTAAAGTCTCATGTGATACATGCTTGCCAAATCCACCAGCATTTTTTAAAGAGAGAGCAAGAAATAAAGCCCGCATTATTTGAGTAATTTTGTAAAACAGCTCATGAAACTCTGTTTACTCATTCATTTTTACCAAAAAATTAAATGTACATACCTTTGAGATTATGGGAAGAATTTTCATTTTAGAACATGAATTTCCTAAGTTCCAGGGACAATACTGATTTGGTTCAACTGAGTTTTTATTATATTACAATCTCACCTTGGGTCTTTCCTTTGTCCCTGCCAAGAAATCATTATTTCTTTCCAGAATTTGAATCACTTTCTTTACAAAGGAACTTTTCTAAAGAGGAAAACAAGCAACAACAAAAACACCACAGAGTCAAAAGCCTAGATCACGGGGAAAATCTAAATATTACTTTACTGCACTGCACCGCAACTATTGTAACTTGATGAGAAAATTTTAAAAACAGCGTATTTATTTATAGCATAAAAAACTCAATATGCTTGGAACATTTTAACCAGCCTCTCCTCCGGCAGCATTATAAGGTGGTGTTTTCTTCTTGACTCTCCAAATATGTAAAGGCAGTGTGTTTCAGAGACAATAAGAAACCTGACCTCAAATCCAGGGCACCTGCACTTACGGTCCTCACTCTTCACGTCTCTAAATTAACCTCTCGGATGACCAGTTCTTAGAGGCTTTAGCAGCTTTGAACACTGCTTTGTCACTGCTCAAGACAAATGGGGCACAACTTAGCCCCAGTTTTAGCTATGAAAAGCTGACAGCAAGCACTATTTGTATGTGGTTAACTAGTAATTTTCGTAACGCTGCTTTCCGTTACTATATGGAGCGCTATAATTAATATCATTCTGGTGTATCAGTTCTAACTCATATTTCACTCCAAGCAAAAACTTGGCAGCCTTGTTAGAGGTATAAAAAATAAGCAGAGCAATAGACTATTTTTAGAATGCCAAGAAGTTTTGAATTAAATTCCTGAATGATTATGTAAAATATGTGGCTACAGTCAAGACCCCCAGATCACAGTGTACTCAGGGAGGCATACCCCGTATAACTGAGCTCGTGGGAGGAAACACTGGTGAAAATACCCAGGATGACAGCACCGACCAGACTTGTCTATTAGGTAGGCAAGTTCACAGACTCTCAGGATAAGCCTGGTCCAGGTCTCTGAAAACCCACGATTGTCCCAGGTCTACTAGTGGTAAAGAATCCATCTGCCAATGCAGGAGACTCAAGAGGTGTGAGTTCGATCCCTGGGGTGGGAAGATCCCTTGGAGAAAGGAAATGGCAACCCACTCTAGTATTCTTGCCTGGAAAATCCCCATAGATAGAGGAGTCTGACAGGCTACGGTCCACGGGATTGCAGAGTCAGACGCAACTGAGCGACTGAACACATGTGAAGACGTGGCGTGTATGGTGAGAGGGAGCGTGTGCGTTGAGAAAAGCATGATTTTCCATGTCATTGTGTCTTTACAGATGAGGGGATTGGAACCTGGAGAGGCTAAGTGAATTACTGAGGTCACATGGGTGAGTGGATGTAATAGGTTACGATGGGAAAACTCATAGCAGCACCTGCCACGTGGCGGGCATTTAACACTGATGGAATGATTCAATGGGAAAGCGGGTCCTGAAAGGTCTAGAAAGACTGGCCTGGGCTGTGATATGCTCTGGGATGAACAAGAGGTCAGCGTCACATGGATTAGCCTGACATTAAAGTCGGTTGTAGGGACAATTCAGGGTAGTTTAGTCCAGACACTCTTTGGAAGGGACCCAAGTATACACATGACACAAACTTGACATCTGTCTCCTTGGATTTTTTGTTTTTTCTTCCTAGGAACTACTTATATTCCTGTAAAGGTGATAAAACTAAATCCAAGTGAGGAGAAAGTGAGGGAGGGAAGGGGAGAGGGGAGGGAGGGAGGAACTGATGGGGGGAAAGAGAGAGAGAGGGTCGTTCATCTGGCCCTAGCATCTGGCCAGCTGAGTCATGCAGGACAGCCAGCACGCTTGGCTGTCATCCTCAACTGATCTGTGTCAGAAACGTGGCATAAGCTGGAATGGAGTGAAAACGAGGGCTCAGGTTATGTTCATTCGTTAAACGTAAGCACTCTTAAGAAGACATTTCTTTGTATCCACAGCCAAACACGTTTTACCTAAAGCACAGCTAAGCTTCGCGTTTGTCTTGGCCAGATGGGTTTTATGTAGCAGGTGTGGGTCGTTCTGTTGGCAGAGATCTACCCTTCCATCTGGATGAAGCTTAACTATAACTAAACCGAGTTACACAGCGGTACAAAGACAAGGAGAAGCCACGGGAGAGAGGGGGAGAGTGCATATCTAACACTGTTCATGTCAGTTGTTCCCAGGAATGATCTGCTACATGTGAAAATAACCTAAATTCAAACCAGGCGGGGTAAGTGGGAAAGAGTCTTGAAACTATAAACAAAATTATGTTTTCTTTCAAAGAACAACATGTGACCTTTGAAGCGGGTGATGCATTTGGTTGAAATTTTAGCATCTTTCATACATACCCAGATTTCATAAGACTCTTTCCTGAAAGGTGTACTAAAATATATCTATTTTAAAAATGTGCATAAGCTTTATCTCCTTGGCTTTGTGTAAGTTAAGGATAAGCTCCAAAACTTCTAAGACATGCCTATGCTTGGAGCCATTTTCCTTTCTTTTTTTAATTTTCCTTTTTTGACTACACAGTTGCATGAGGATCTTGGTTCCCCAGCCAGGGTTAAGCCTGTGCCCCCTGCAGTGCAAGCAAAGATTCTTAACCACTGGACCACCCTGGAGTAAGTTTTCTCCACACACACACACACACACACACACACACACTTACTTCGTTTACTTCATCTAATCAACCTTGGTGGCTCTGACACTTGGGGTTGGATAATTCTCTGTCATGGGCTTCCCAGGAGGCATGGGTTCGATCCCTGGGCTGGGAAGATCCTCTGGAGAAGGGTTTGGCCACCCAGTCCAGCATTCTTGCCCGGAGAACAGCCATGGACCAAGGAGCCTGGAGGGCTACAATCGTCCCGTGGGGTCGCAAAGAGTCAGACACGACTTGAGGTGACTCGCCATGCACGCATGCAAGTCATGGGGGTGTCCTGTGAATTTTAAGATGCTTAACAGCACCCTTGCTCTACTCACTATATGCCAGTAGCATCGTCCAGTGGTGACGCTGAAAAGGTCGCCAAAAATGACTAGGTCCCCTCTGGGTAGCACTATTTACTTGGTTCAGCACCCTTGCTCTAAATCAGCGTCCATAATAAAAGACCGTTTAGATTAAAGCTCTCACTCGGGTCCTGGGGAAGCTGAAGGAGGCCCAGCTATGACCCGCATCCCCAGCTAGTGGCAGTGAGAGTCCAGGTGCCTTGGACTTCCAGCCCATGACTTCATCCACTGTACCATCGCCTGTGCGATTCAAGATCGGCTCCTCCCCAATTCCTCTCCTTTCCATTCTCCAAAATAAACCTCCAAAAGTCAGCATTCTGAGAACGATGAAATAATCCAGTTTGACAGGATTTGATCAGCACTACCATCAGTGCGTCTGCCCCCTGCCTGGGCGCCAGCGTGGGGCTCACGTTTACCTGTGATGCTGCCGTTTATCAGGACACTGCCAGACGGCCTTGTTATTCCCAAATGGCACGTGGAATCCGAGGACCAGAAAGGGGAGGAGCTTGCCCGAGACAGCACAGGCCCCAGCAGGCAGAGCGCAGCGTGGGGCTGCTCACTTCAAACCCCACCTTCCCTTGAGCCTTAGGGTACTCTTCCCTCAGCTGCTCCAAGCCCTTTGGGCATGGTCCTGGGGGTGAGCCCGAATCAGGGCGCTTCCGGAGCCCCAGGCTCCAGCCCCCAGCCTCCTCTGACCCATGTCCTCCTCTGCATTCACACCTAGGTTGCTGCTTCTGAAAGGTTGGAGGATTTAGGATTCACTCTTTCCCCCATAATCAGCACCTAACCGCCAAGAGGATTTTTATGTCTCACTGAATAACTAACAGGTAGAACTTCTCAGAGGCCTTGGACAGGTCTGCCTGGAAAGCCAGAGGCAGAACCATCACCCCCCTGATGGCGTGGGGGGACAGCAGGGGGTGCTGGGAGCTATTCCCTTCCCCATCCTTCCACCCCCACCCCCGCCCCCTCGCCATCCCGCCTCAGTCTTTGAAGCTGGGGCTCAGGGTTACCAGGCAGGTCCAGGGAGTGGAGGGTCTCCTCCTTCTGCTTTCAGTCAAGGACCAGGCAGCTTCTCTCAATCCACGTGGCCTGCAGCTTTTTTTAAAAAAAAAAGCCCCCACACCAAAAGTGATTTTTATTTCCCTCTTCCTCCGGAGAGGCACAGAGCCAAGTCCTATCTGCTGGAAAATAAACTCCCACATAAAAGCATATGCTGTGCATTCCTGTGAAGACGGCGGGATTGGTTTTGACAGAGTGCTGGCTGCGGAGAGAGCCGGGCGAGGTGATGCGTCTCCCGAGGGACATCTCCAAAGAGCCTGGACAACCGCCGTAGTCTGCACTTCCCTGGAGGGGGTGGGGGGAGGCCCGCTGATGCCCGGGGCGCTGCGGGAAGGGGAACGAGCGTCGCTCACCTTGCTCACCTCGGCAGTGACTCCCCAGGGGTGTTAACATCAGGTTGTTGCCTCTCTGTCTCTGTCTCTGTCTGTCTGTCTGTCTCACAAACACACACACACACACACACACACACACACACACACACACACACCCAGATGCTCCTGTCCGGCGCACACACCTGCCTCTTGCCTTTCTACATGAGATTTTAAATACCACGACTAATTTGCAAAGAATATAATACAGAGCTATTACTTGCCAAGTTACGGGGATTAATGAAGAAGGAGCCCAGAATCAAGGTGAGTGGCAGCCTTGCAATTCTTCTAAAGGGAAACACAGACCCAGACACACGGCCTCTGCTGTCACAGGGCCAGGAGAGGGTCGTGACCAAGCTCCTCCCACGTGGAAGACCTGCCCTCGGTACCCTTACTGCATGCAGGGGGCACACGCCAAGGGCCAGAGACGGTGGGAACCAGCTGACAGGAAGAGCCCACCAGGAGCCAGTCTCCTACGGATGCTCCTAACAGTTTGATCACTGCATTTAATTCCTTTGATTAAGAGCAAAATAAATACTCTCATTTAAGCGTCAGCACGAACTAGAAGCAAGACACAGGTGGAGTGCAGGCTCTAGCCCGTGAATGCCCAAACAGGGATCAGAGCTCAGAAAAACCTGGGTGTAACCCCAAATCTGGGCTTCAGATGAGAAATTCGGGGCGATTTCTTCACGTCTTCTGACCCACTCGTTGAAGTATCAGTCTGAGTGCTCTTCTCATGTTTAAGGGCTGGCTTATATGTTAACACAATGTCATAGGCAGTGACGGCAGAGAAGGGCAGGAGGGAACAAGACGGGAGTTTAAACCCACAGTGCGACAAATTGTAATGCAGGTCGGAAATATATCTGGGTTTAATTTAGGCAAAGAGTTCCATTTATACTCACGTTTCTAAAGTATCTCTATTTTTAGCCTTTCTTCCCCAAGAAGTGGAGGAACTTGGATCTCCCGGAGCGTCATTAAATACAAATGTTCTTGCAAAACAGAGAGTCACTTGGCGAAGAAGGAAATCACCCTGGCAGTGCCCCTCAAGGCTCGTTCACCAAGCAGTGGGACTCCTGAACGGACAGAATCTGGGGAACTCAGCGTGACGATCACGCAGACAGCTGGGCGAATGGGCTGGGAGGGCTTCGATGCGAAACAAGGTTACAGAGAAAACGTGTGACTCGCCTGCCCCCACCTTGGGTGGGGTTACAGCTGTGTGTCACCCCGGTGACCACAGCTGACACGTCCTACCTGGAGCTCCGGAGTGCTCCTGTCGTACTGGCAACTCACGCCATCCGAAGCCTGCCTCCCCCAAGTGCTGCTCGGTAACCTTAATACACCAGACTCGGCCTTTCCGGAAGACTCCGCCCACCGGCTGCTGTAAACAGTGTTCTTTCCTTAGCCACCCCCCTGCATCCATCCCCAGGGGTCTCGCTCTCAAACCAGTGGCCTTCATTCTGTTCCCGGGAAAGGCTGTCTCGTCTCCTCACTTGTAAGTGTGTCTTGATTCTCACTCTCTTTCCTCCCCTCTCTCTCTTTACTGTGGTCACTTTCTCTCTCTCAGTCTGGAATTGACCCCTTCACTGTGTAAACATGCTGTCTTCACATCTTTTAAAACAACAACAATAAAAAGATTAAAACCTGTTCTCTTTGTTCTTGGATGTTGCATGAAGCCGTGGGTGTGAAGAAATGGCCAAGAACGAGAACTGAAAAGGAGGCAATAATAGATGCTGAGTCCTGCCCCCGGGGCCTCAGGTGCGAGACCTTGCCCCAAGGCCGCAGAAGCGGAGCTCAGAACCCCCAGAGCTGGCTGAGCCCCTTTGTAACCATTGCCAAAAGACCCCATGATCATAACCACTAGGCTTCCTGACGCCATATTAGACAGAGATGCCCACCCCAGATCTCAACCGGTCACACCCTAACTGATCACCTAATCCCCTTCCAGCAGGAATTGTCTTTGTCTTGAGACCTGGGATCAATACCTGGGTCGGGAAGATCCCCTGGAGAAGGAAATGGTAACCCACTCCAGCATTCTTGTCTGGAGAATCCCATGGACGGAGAAGCCTGGTAGGCTACAGTCCACGGGGTCGCAAAGAGTCGGACACGACTGAGCGACTTCACTTACTTACTTACTTACCTGAGGCTGTAAAATTTGGCTCTTAACTCACAAACACTGTCAGCTTTCCTTGGTTGGTCAGGACGTCAGCGTGCTGTGCTCGCAGTGCCCATGTTGTCTCTGCTCGTTGTTCTTAATAAATTCGCTCGCTTCTGAAAACGAGACATTACTTTGCCGACTAAGGTCCATCTAGTCAAGACTATGGTTTTTCCAGTAGTCATGTATGGATGTGAGAGTTGGACTGCGAAGAAGGCTGAGCACCGAAGAATTGATGCCTTTGAACTGTGGTGTTGGAGAAGACTCTGGAGAGTCCCTTGGACTGCAAGGAGATCCAACCGGTCCATTCTGAAGGAGATCAACCCTGGGATTTCTTTGGAAGGAATGATGCTAAAGCTGAAACTCCAGTACTTTGGCCACCTCATGCGAAGAGTTGACTCATTGGAGAAGACTCTGATGTGGGGAGGGATTGGGGGCAGGAGGAGAAGGGGATGACCCAGGATGAGATGGCTGGATGGCATCACTGACTTGATGGACCTGAGTCTGAGTGAACTCCAGGAGTTGGTGATGGACAGGGAGGCCTGGCGTGCTGCGATTCATGGGGTCGCAAAGAATCGGACACGACTGAGCAACTGAACTGAACTAAACTGACTGCCTCAACGATAAAATTTTAGGGTAGAGGTCAGGGCACCTGTATTTGGATATGAACTTTAAGACAGAGAGAGAGGGAGGGAGAATCCTTTGAGCCAAGAGTCCCAAAAGGTGGAAAGAAGGGGAAAGCATTATCTGCACACTCATCGAATTATAGTGAGTAGATTTCACAAATAAATGCATAAAATAAAAAATGCAACAATGACAACCTTAGGATCGAGCTTGTCATACCTTCTCCTTAAACAGAGTCTCAGAGATAACTTCACATTCTGCCAAGAATGAATATTCAGGATGACGTTCCAGATGGGAGCAGCCATTAGTCTAAAAGCCGTGCACACAATCCCAGAAGAGTGACTGGAGGAGGTGTCTGCTGGGAACAGAGAGGGTCTGGAAACAGTGCCATTTAGTCCCTGTGGGGCACATGTTTCAGAGAGCACATGTGAAGGGTGCAGAACGGGAGTGCTTGACCTTGTGGAGCGCACGAACCTGGCCATGCCTGCCTCTCAAGGGCATCACAGACCCTCCTCATTCCTCTTAGTAGGAAGTCCTGGGAATGGTTCAGAAAGGGCACCTGCCCAGAGGGATGACAGTGGTCTAGGAGGAACCTTGGGAGACCCTGTGATGAGCAGAGCTGAGCCCCAAGACACCTGCCAGGGCAGCTGTGAAGGGTCCCCCCTGCAGGCATCAGAGCCAAGTCAGAGCAAACAGCACCTGGCCGTTTGGGCAAAGTCTGGCCCCAGAGACAACGTCCCAGGGAGCTCTCACGGCCCCCTTCAAGCTGACACACCCATGGGAGATCACGCTTCCAACTAGCAAATCATGTTGAATCAACTGAAAGCATTTCCTTGATCCTGAGCTGGAATTGGGCACTGGCCTTTCACAGCACATGATAACCCCCGGGGCTTGGAGAAACCAGAGGTGGACGTGGCCCAGAGCTTCGCAAGACGCCTGAGCTTCGGCTCATGAGCCAGGAGAGCTCCTGCTTCTCCAGGTGTGAATGAGGGGAGCTCTTTGTGCCAGAGCTGCTCAGGAAGCGGACATAAAATCCATCATTGTTTGTTACTAAAGGGAGGCTTGGGAAGCCTGGCATATTCATGTCCATGTTCACGGTTAAGTTGGAGTAGCATTGGATCACCCTGAGCAGCTGAGTCTCAATAGGCCTGTCCCCGAACCACACACACAAGCACGTGCACACACACTCTAATGCTCACACACTCCAATGCACACACACTCCAATGCTCATACACTCCAATGCTCACACACTCCAATGCACACACACACACCATGACATACACATGTGAACACACAGAGACACACGCCAGCATGGAAGGACACAGACATGTCCACCTAGGGGGGCATGTACACGCACATGACACTCAGCGCACACTCAGCACACACAGGCCTCTCTGAGGGGTGAGAGCTCAGCGTCCAGAAGGCAGGCCCCCGACCTCGCCCCCCAAGCCTGTGCTCACCTCCATGTGATGCTGCCTTATCCTGAGCAGACCGCCTCCCCCCCAGCCTGGGGGCCCTGGTGGCAGGACCCACTGTTACCCCCGCACCCCCAGCCCCCCAGCCCTGGCCTGGGCGGTGCTGCTCTGTGCGGAAGGCTTCCCCTGACTGGCCACCCTGGGCACTCTGCATGACCCAGGCAGCAACAAGCAGGAAAGCCTGACAAAATTTTCAGACGGGATGCTTACAGAGCTCAGAAACTGACTTGCAGAAGATTCACGGTCTTCGCAAAGACTGAAGAGAAAGGAGCGTTGTTACTTTTGCTAACCTGGAAAGGGGCCTTCTCCAGGTGGGCTGATGCCTGACAGCTCGGTGCAAAGGTGAGCATCGTGCCGCCCAGGCACAGGCACCCAGCCCCCGCGCCCTGGGCTCTGCCTGGAGCAGGCCCTTCTTACCTCCTCTGGCTGCTGCCCGCCGCAGGCAGACATTCACCCAGCTTGTTGGCACCCCCCAGGGCAGAGGCTGCAAGATGCCTAACAGGACCTCAGAGTCACAAACAAAATGTAGCCTCCATGTCCCTGAAACAGAGCGAGGCCAAGTCCAGTGCCGGGAGCTGAGGTCAGCCAAGGAGGCTGAATGGTCCACCCTGGGCCTTCTCAGCCAGATTTGCATTCATCAGGTGCTTCCAGGCATCAGGAGTGTCATTGAGGTCATGGTGCCAAGTGACAATTCCGGCAGCACTGGGCCAACTCACAGCAGCTGCCATGACGCCCAGGGACAGGGGGTGCCTGGAGGCAGGCGTGACTCAGCCCTGTGCGTTTTCTTTTGGAAAACGGAGCCTGGACGAGCCTCCATGGCTAGTCCTGCCTGACACCTCCACCCTGTGTGGTGTCCAGTTAGGAGATGATGACAGAGGAGGAGAGACCTTGTAGAGAATGTATCTGCGTGGCCCAGGAGAATGGACAACTTACGTGAAATAGAAAACTCTGGAAGACTTGATTCTCATTGTCATCGCAAATGGATATACATAGGGCCTGGAGTTAAATTTCCCCATCAGAAACGTTAGACTGGCTGTGTGTGTGATGAATATTCCAGGGGACACCAGGGGTTCCTGGGTGGAGCTCACTCTGCGTTTGCATGTTACTTACGACAGGATGAGGCCTCCTATCCTAACAAAGGCAGACCAGCCACACGGCTGGAGAGAAACAGCACCAGAATGTGAGGCTGCGGAGCCCCGCTGAATCTCAGAAAGTCCTCGGGCCTGCGTGCAAGGCCATCAGGCCCTGGAATCACGGGTTCTCACACACATGAGGAAATACATGAATGAAGTCGCAAAGTTGCCATCTATGAAAAAAGTCACCTGACCCCCCAGTCACCATCTTAAATGACTGTAACTGGGCATTTACCCACGTGCCCCGGAGCTGGGAGAAGGCCCTGCGCAGGGGCACGGGGTGCAGTGGCGGCGAGCGTCCAGGTGAAGCAGCTGCAGGGCCGCCCCTCCCTCACTGTTACCACTCCCATCCAGACGGGATATTTGTCATCATCACCGATCCTACACTGACTGACACGTCACAATTTCTCACAGCCTGTAGCTATCATCACAATTCACTTTTTGTGTTGCACTTTCGTGGGTTTGTTTTTCGTTTTGCAGTCACTAAGCTGTGTCCAACTCTTTACGACCCAGGGACTGCAGCACGCCAGGCTGCCCTGTCCTTCACCATCTCCCGGAGCTTGCTCAAACTCATGTCCTTTGTGTCGGTAACACCATCAAACCATCTCATCCTCTGTTTCCCTCTTCTCCTCCTGCCCTCAGTCTTTCCCAGGATTACGGTCTTTTCCAATGAGTCGGCTCTTTGCATCAGGTGGCCAAAGTATTGGAGTTTCAGCTTCAGCATCAGTCCTTCCAATGAATATTCAGGACTGATTTCCTTTAGGATTGACTGATTTGATCTTCTTGTAGCCCAAGGGAGTCTCAAGACTCTTCTCAAGTAAATAAATAAATAAATAAAACTGGAAGAAAAAAAAAAAGACTCCATCACCACAGCTTAAAAGTATCAATTCTTCTGCACTCGGCCTTTATGGTCCAACTCACACATCCATACGTGACTACTGGAAAAAACATATCTTTAACTATATGGACCTTTGTCAGCAAAGCGATGTCTCTGCTTTTTAATACATTGTCTAGGTTTGTCGTAGCTTTTCTTCCAAGGAGCAAGCGTCTTTTAATATTGTGGGCTGAAGTCGCCATCTGCAGTGATTTTGGAGCCCAAGAAAATAAAATCTGCCACTGTTTCCACTTTTTCCACGTCTATTTGCCATGAAGTGATGAGACTGGATGCCACAATCTCGGTTTTTTGAATGTTGAGATTTAAGTCAGTTTTTTCACTCTCTTCTTTCAGCTTCATCAAGAGGCTCTTCAGCTCCTCCTCGCTTTCTTCCATTAGAGTGCCATCATCTGCATATGCGAAGTTGTTGATTACTGTGGTCTGTACACAAAGGTTAGGTCTTTCCAGCTGGCTCAGTGGTAAAGAGTCCGGCTGCCAATGCAGGAGACCTGGGTTTGATCCCTGGGTCAGGAAGATCCCCTGGAGAAGGAAATGGCAACCCCCACCAGTGTTCTTGCCTGGAGAACCCCATGGACAGAGGAGCCTGGCGGGCTACCGTCCATGGGGTCGCAAAGAGTGGGACACGACTGAGCACAACAATGGCAACACCAAGGTTGCTTTAAAAGAGAGACAGCACGCCTGTGTGTATTTATTTGTGAACAGTATTTTGAAACCTACTGCGATATACCTGTTAACTGCCCATTAGCTTCAGCACACACCTCAGTGCCCTGCCAGAGTCCAGGCTCTCTGGCCCACGTAATCGCTTCTGGCCAACAGGACACATGAACAGTGATGATGCCAGTTCCAGGCTGAGGCGGCCAGAAGCATCAGAAACCCCAGTCTCTTCCCTCCCGCCGTGGCGGGTCCTGTGGCTGTCTGTCCCACATCAGCAGCTGTGTGTCAGTGGGGTCTAATTCAGCAGGCAGCCTTCACGACCTTCTACGCATCATCTCACTGATTTGTGTAGTGTGTACTGTGGGCAAGACACTTGGTGTGTCAAATCAGTGCAACCTAAGGACTTATCTGTAACCACAGCACACCATGGTGTTATCACTATACTGTAAATTCTGGTGCAGAGGTAGAGTGCTGCAGAAATGGAAACCTAAAGTGTGTGACAAGAACTCAATGGGAGAATACTGTGTGGCAAGGAAACGGATTCCAGAAGCTAAAACAAGGGAGGCCCATTTTACAAAACAGAAAGGGGGTAATGTGTTTAATTACCTGGGTTCAGAAGTTTGCAAGAAGGACAATTGAGCCAGAAAGACTCAGCTCTTTTGCAAACACAGATTAGAGAAAATAATAAGACTCCAGAATCCGGGGCCCTTGCAAGGTTGGATGAGCTGATTATTTCTAGACTCCAAAGAGTGAAAAGCAGGACTTTAAATAACCGAAGAGTAAAAGTACAGTAAGACTTCAAAGCAGCCTCTGCTAAGGAAAGGGAGATTTCCTGGGAATGATAAAGCAAAGGAATATAGTGCCCTGATGAGACCGCCCTCCTTGACCAAACCCTGCCCAGTTCTTCTGAGTCCTCCTTTTAACTAGACCTTGAAACTGGTCTTTGGTCCACTGAGTCCAGTTTAGCAAGAATCCTGCTAACCTAGTTTAATGAGAATCCCTCCACCCTTGATATCCAATCAAGTTCCTCTTCTCCAGCCCTTGATAGCTAGCCAGTTCCTCCCGGTGATTTCCCCTTACTCTTCCCATGGACTTTAATCCCCACTGGCCTTGCTGTACCCCTAGCTGAGTCCAGTCTCTCCTCAGTTGCAACAGTCCTGAACAAAGTCTTCTTTGCTTGTTCAACTCTGTCCCATGGGATTCTTCCACAGCATCCTGGAAAGTAGCTGTGAATATATTTATAGGAAACAGACCAGGCTCCACTCAAGTTTTCATAGGAAGTATGTTGCCATACGAACCGTGGTCCTTCTTAAAAAGGCACGAGAATGTGTGAGACTTGGGTTCCAGGCATTTGGGAGGTTGACAAAACTCTCCACCTTCCCAAACAGATGTAGTCCCCGACGCCCATATCCGATTTTGTGGAATTTGAGAGTGAATCTGTTACTGCGGCACACATCAATGTTACTTGAAAACATATCCATTTGTTTATATAGGTAGTTTAGAAAGAGTTTGCAGTAATTAAGTCTATTGGAAATTGTGTCTTGAGGGTCATCATGTGACCGTGTGTGTGTGTGTGTGTGTGTGTGTGTTGGGATGCAAGAGGGCAAGAAACCATGGATTTAGACTACATCTAGGGTAAGTTTCCCCTAGAACCTGACACTCTGCATTCAGTACTGTTCATGTACTATGGCCACAAAATAACAAGCAGAAGTGGAGTAAAGGAAAAGTAATTACATATGCACTATGGACTCTGTATACAAAATAGATGACTTGAGAACCCACCGTGGAGCTCAGGGAGCCCCGCTCAGTGCTCCGAGGGGACCTGAATGGGAAGAAGTCCACAGGGAGGCGATGCGTGAACAGGGAGAGCTGATTTACTTTGCAGCAGGGCAGAAAGTAACACAACACTGCAAAGCAACCACACCCCAGTAAAGATTAACTTAAGAAATAAAAGGCCGGCAGACCCCTAGTAAGCGCATCTCTTGGTCCCTGGGACACCTCTGCCAGTTCACCTTGCTTGCGCCCTCAGAGTGCACTGCGCACTGCTCTCCAGAGGGAGTGCTGTCCCCCTGAGCACCCTCCCCTCCTGTGTCTTTCCTTCTCCTGACTGATTCGTTCAGCAGGTATGCTCCAGCATCCTGCCTGTGTCAGGCACAGGGACCCAGTGGTGAACCGAGCCCATCAAGCTAGTAATGCAGACAGGCAGGAACCAAACGCTCCGGCAAATGTCCCAGTTCTCGGGTGACATGTGTCTCTGCCATGAGGTGAATGAAGTCAGCGGGGGCCAGAGCCTGCCACGTTGCAATGCAGGGCGGCCGTTTGTCCCAGTTAGGAGGGGAAAGCATGATTGTGACCCTTGCTCTGTCTTCCCACTTGATTTAGTATTTCTCCCAAATTCTAGTTTTTAGCAAAATATCTTTATTGTTAGTTGCACCAAAATAAAGCACAAAGGGTTTCACAGTGCTCTTCTAGACAGCTCCAGCTACAGGTGTGATCTAGTCTAAGAAGAGCTCACAAGTTTTGCATGACCTTCCTTTCAAGGGCAGAGCGCAGGGGCACTTGGTGAGAAAAATGCTTGGACGCAAGCAACCAGGAGTAGCCAAGTCCTTCTCGCAAATTATAAAGGGAACAGTCTAAACCTGCTGCTCCTGCCACCAGCTGATTTACTAGGCAGTTTTGTCACTTGCTTGCTGATGCCTGTGCAAAGCCTCCTTGCCCCCCATCAGCAAGATGAGTGGTGGACGTGGGAAACCACAGATGAGGCAGAGTCACATGACCTAGAGCATCTGAATGATCTGCAGCCTCCTATTATAAAAATCTACAACTACCTGTTTATCTTATCTGATTTTTTTTTTCATTAAATGCATCCAGCAGTAACGAGCTAAAAAACAAAAGTGCATGTTTGGTGAAAAATTACTTCTGTTTTTCAAGAAGATTGACGGTAAACGTGTACCAGGCATGACCTGTCTGCCAATGTTTATCACCCGCATGGCCAGGAAGGACATGGTGACGTCACAGCCCACCCAGCAATCAAAGACACCCACCTGCTGGGGGAGTAGCAGCGATTTTAACAAGATAATGCCTCAAGGTGCCGATTTAACACAAGCAGCTGGCAGAAAGTAAGTAAGCTACTCACTCTGAGTAGCTTGATTTTAAATCAGATAGCTGTCTTCTAAATTAATTTTGCTGGGTTTCAATTCCAGGTTCTCTTTGCATGGGCAAAAATTGAAGAAACATCTATTAATAGGTTGGCTGCGTAACAGAAAAGCTTTGCAAACCGCTAAATGACGCAGTTTTCTATCAGTGTCGTCAAACGCTTCAAATAGAAAACAAGATCATTATAGTAACTGTTAAACATTTTACACAATTCATGAACTCAAAAAAAGCTTTCTGGAGTTTATTTTGATGAAGGTGAAACATTATGATTAATGTTCTACTATATTCAGCTAAACATTTAAAACTGAATGTAGAATTAATTTTGGGTAATGATGTGAAGGCACATTTTGGTGAAGCAAAACATCATGGCAAAAACAAAATTCTTACTGAAATAAAAAAATCCATGAATTAGAATTTCACTTTGAACTGATTGGGCTTCCCTGGTGGCTCAGCTGGTAAAGAATCTGCCTACAATGTGGGAGACCTGGGTTGGATCCTTGGGTTGGGAAGATCCCCTGGAGAAGGGAATGGCTACCCACTCCAGTATTCTGGCCTGGAGACTCCATGGACTGCAGAGAGCTGGACATGACTGAGCGACTTGCACTTTGCACTGATTATAGTGCATGCACAATGCGTGTGCATGTGTGCTCTGTTGTGTCCGGCTCTTAGTGACCCCGTGGACTGTAGCCGCCAGGCTCCATCCATGGGATTCTCCAGGCGAGAATACTGGAGTGGGTTGCCATTTCCTTCTCCAGAGGATCTTCCCAGCCCAGGCATTGAACCTGGTCTCCTGCAGATTCTTTACCACTGAGCCGCTGGGGAAGCCCCTACAATGCATCAGTCAGTTCAGTCACTCGTCTCTGTGACCCCATGGACTCAGCACACCAGGCCTCCCTGCCCATCACCAACTCCCAGAGCTTGCTCAAGCTCATCACCATTGAGTTGGTAATGCCATCCAGCCATCTCAGGGAAAGGCCCCTGAAGAACATAAATTAATAGTATTGATGAAGTCTGACTGATCATTTTTTTCCCTTTTCTTGTTAGTGCTTTTGTGTCTATAATTATTATGAAGATAAAAGCTTACATTTAGTTCTAGAAGCTCTGTGGTTTTAGCTTTCTGTTCAAGCCTAACAGCCACATTGAATTAAATTTTTAGACAGCATGACATAGAGGTCAAAGTTGATTTTAATTCCCCTAGATAGCTAACACTTATTCACATTTAACATCATCCTTAACCAAAAAGTATATGGTGTAGTTGCTCTTTGCATATATTAAAATTTTGTACATCTAATAATCGAACTCCTATTTTGACTAGGGGAATATCTGAACCAATAGAATAGTTTGAATGTAACTGCATTGGAAGAGAAGCTATGAAGAACCTAGATAGCATATTAAAAAGCAGAGCTATTACATTGCCAACAAAGGTCCATCTAGTCAAGGCTATGGTTTTTCCA
This sequence comes from Redunca redunca, assembly GCA_006410935.1. Lineage (NCBI taxonomy): Eukaryota > Metazoa > Chordata > Mammalia > Artiodactyla > Bovidae > Redunca > Redunca redunca. The sequence continues at coordinate 467,754 of SJYQ01006140.1, read as the reverse complement.
GTAGTCATGTATGGATGTGAAAATTGGACAATAAGGAAAGCTAAGCACAGGATAATTGATGCTTTTGAACTGTGGTGTTGGAGAAGACTCTTGAGAGTCCCTTGGACTGCAAGGAGATCCAACCAGTCCATCCTAAAGAAAATCAGTCCTGAATACTCGTTGGAAGGACTGATGCTGAAGATGCTGAAGTTGAAGTTCCAATATTTTGGCCACCTGATGTGAAGAACTGACTCATTAGGAAAGACCCCAAAGCTGGGAAAGACTGAAGGCAAGAGGAGAAGGAGACGACAGAGGATCGGATGGGTGGATAGCATCACTGATTCAGTGGACGTGAGTTTGAGCAAGCTCTGCGAGTTGGTGATGGGCAGTGAAGCCTGGCACATGTGCTGCAGTCCATGGGGTCACAAAGAGTCAGACACAACTGAGCGACTGAACTGAACTGAACTTCAAACTTATGAAAAGGAACTCACCATCATTAGTCATCAGAGATAGGATGTTAACATCACAGTGAGGTTCCACTCTTGAAGGGCGATAATTAAAACGACTGACAGTACCAAGTCTTGGGAATTTAGAGCACCTGGGCATAGCAAAATACAGTCACTTTGACAAACAGGCAGCTTCTTTTCAGGTTAAACGTACTTTTACTATGCAACCCTGCAACTCCACTCGAAGGCATGTGTCTAAGAGAAATGAAAGACAATGACAAGAAAATGGCTTGTAAAATAATATTCATAGCAGTTATATTCATTATTGCCCTAAACTGGAAACCATCCAACTTCCACAACCGGAGATTGCATAAAACATTTTGCTCAGCCAAGGAAGCCAGACATAAAAGAGTACACACTCATGACATATGATTCCATTTATATGGAGTTCAACAGCAGGCAATCTAATTCATGGGGATAGAAAACAGAGCGATGGTCTCTCTGGGGCTGGGGAGAGGGACTGGCTGCAGAGCAGCTTGAGGGGACTTTCTGAGATAAAGACAGTCTGTGTCTGACTGGGATGTTGGTTACACAGGCGCCTATGTCACTGCCAACTTAGCAAAATAAGAGCTTACAATTTGTACATTTACCTTAAGTTACACAAGAAAGTAAAAACAACAAGGTAACAAAAACAGATCAATTTAACATTTGTTGTTTTTCAGTTGCTCAGTCTTGTCCAACTCTTTGTGACCCCGTGGACTGCAGCCCTCCAGACTTCTCTGTCCTCCACGATCTCTTGGAGTTTGCTCAAATTCATGTCCATTGAGTTGGCAATGGACGGTAGCCTGCAGGCTCCACTGTCCATGGGATTGTCCAGGCAAGAATACTGGAGTGGGTTGTCATTTCCTTCTGCAGGGGATCTCCTCAACCCAGATATCAAACCCATATTTCCTGCTTTTCCAGGCAGATTCTTTACCACTGAATCACCAGAGAAGCCCTGAAAATTTCTAGATCTGAGTATTTAATAGTGTAGAGTAAGAAAACCCTAACTTTTGAAGCTTTTAACAAATTTAAATTGTCTAAGCTATTTAAAAAAGAAAAGGACAATGAAATTTAACCCTAAAGAGGAATTAAGCTACTAAATAAAAGATGAGAATTTATATGGTGCTCAAAATATAATTTTGAAGTTTTGTGTCTCAGCTCTTGTGAGGGATTTTTTATGGAACTTTTAATTGCATAAATGGGTATCTAGCACCAGAATGGGATGAAATTGAAACCTATAATTTTCAACATCAAAGTTTGATTAAACATTTAAAATATTCATAAATAAGGACAATTTATTTAATAAATTTTGTCTTTCAAAAATAAGGCCATTCCCAGCCTTATTTCCTCCATTCAGGACTGATTTCCTTTAGGATTGACTGGTTGGATCTCCTCAAAGTCCAAGGGACTCTCAAAAGTCTTCTCCAACACCACAATTTGAATGTGAATAAGAACAGTTGGAGAAGACTCTTGAGAGTCCGTTGGACTGCAAGGAGATCCAACCAGTCCATTCTGAAGGAGATCAGCCCTGGGATTTCTTTGGAAGAAATTATACTGAAGCTGAAACTCCAGTACTTTGGCCACCTCATGCAAAGAGTTGACTCATTGGAAAAGACTCTGATGCTGGGAGGGATTGGGGGCAGGAGGAGAAGGGGACGACAGAGGATGAGATGGCTGGATGGCATCACTGACTCGATGGACGTGAATCTGAGTGAACTCTGGGAGTTGGTGATGGGCAGGGAGGCCTGACGTGCTGTGGTTCATGGGGTCGCAAAGACTCGGACACGACTGAGCGACTGAACTGAAGAACAGTAGTTTGAATGGAGGAAGAAAGTCAGAAACTATGAAGGTGTCTGACCTGAAACATTTACTTATTTCAAAATAAAATTAGAGTTGAGAATTTCCTCCTTCCTTGAGGAATTTGCTCTGAGCTTACCACATATATCAGCATCTGTAGGAAGAATATTTTCTCAATTGAAAATGCTATGATTGTAGGGAAGAGTCAACTAAGGACATCCACAGCTTCAAGTTTATTAACCATAAAACTCAACTTTGTGGTATTATAGCAAATTTTTTGAAAATATTACAAAAAGATATACTACATTATACAGAAAAATATCAGTGACCAAATATGAACAAAAAATATGCTAAATAACTGATAAAATTTGTGAATATGTAGCAAAATAATTATTCTGCTAATGTAATTTTAATGTTCATTTGATCAATAGAAAAATTAAATTTTCCTTTAATGTATATGGTACCTTAATGGTTATACAATTTTTTATAGCTGTTTAATAGAATTATTTTAGAGGCCCATCAGTGTGGTATAAAATAACTGTCATTCAGTAAATAAACATTTTAAAATTACTTAAATTATGTTTATTTCCTCTCTTGTGTTCCCCAAACTGTCACAGTTTGGATGGCAAATTTGATCAAACTACTTAGCCACATTCAAATTGTGGTGTTGGAGAAGACGTTTGAGAGTCCCTTGGACTTCGAAGAGATCCAACCAGTCAATCCTAAAGGAAATCAGTCCTGAATATTCATTGGAAGGACTGGTGCTGAAGCTGAAGCCCCAGTACTTTGGCATCTGATCCAAACAGTTGACTCATTGGAAAAGACCCTGATGTTGGGAAAGATTGAGGGCAGGAGGAGAAAGGGGTGACAGAGGATGAGATGGTTGAATGGCATCACCGACTCAATGGACATGAACTTGAGCAACTTCCAGGAGATAGTGAAGGACAGGGAAGCCTAGTGTTCTATAGTCCATGGGGCCTCACAGAGTTGAACATGATGTAGCAATTGAAGAAAAACAACAACTTAGCCACATGAAGGAAATGGCTGTTTGTCCCTAAGAGCAAAAGATAAACCAATGAACGTTTCCAAGGAAGGGATGCCTGACTGAACTAGCATTTTGCAAATATCACATTTGGAAAACAAATAGGGACTGCATTTTTTGAGGTGCAGACCCCTGGCTAAGAGCTGGAGGGATGCTGTGAGACCTGTCCGTGATTTCAGGTTGGGTTTCCTGGATGTGGCTTTGGATAAAGCTCAGTGCACAAGCCACTTAGTAGCAACTGTTCCTGCAATCATGACCTACGGGAAGAACTGGGTTGAGGGGGAAATCGGGATGGATGATGCAGCTCTGTAGAGCCCCTCACCACCTGTAGGGACTGCTGCAGCTGGGGACGGCCTTCCAGCTTGCCTGAACTTGGGACATCCCTTAACCAGGAACGCAGGTCACCACAAGAAGGGCTGTGCCCCGGGGCGAGGCGCCAGGGGGGCTGTCTCCAGGCAGCACGCCAGCACCTGAGATTGGAGGTGGCTTGGTGCAGAAGGGAGCCCTGGGCACTGCACCCCAGCACTCACCAGGCTCACCTCGGGCTGTCGTCTATGCACACATGGGCCGTGTGCCCAGCAAAGGACTCAGTTCCGGTGCTAACGGAGATGGGTTATCTCACTCACACGTGGGCATCTCCTGTCAACTCGTGGCAGCCCTATTTCCATTTCAGGAAAACGTAGCAGAAGCAACTGATGGCACAGGCCTCCCAGGGTGGCTGTATTTCCCTCCCTGACCTGGGAGGGCACCAAGGCAAGGAGCCTTCTGGGTGGGACCCACAGAAATGATGGTCTGTACATGGCCTGATGGGCTGAGAAAGGGCTGCAGGTAGCACAGGCAAGAATCTGGTTCCCCTCAAGAAGATGGGTAAGTCTTGGGCCTGTCTCTAGCCCTGATCTCTGCTTCCTCAGCTCTGGAGTCTTTAAAGAGATGGGGGCGGGCTAGGTGGACTTGGGGGGCAGAGACAGGCACACAGGACGTTCACCGCCCTGGTGGAGGCTGTCCCAGAGCCAAGGCAGGTCTGCAAATGGATGCTGGCCGTAATTACTGCTCAATAATTGCTGGTTCTCCATCATTCACCTCTCTCTTGCACAGTAAGTGTGTTTGGCTGGTTATAATTCAGAGCAATCATTTTCTAATCACATTGGAAGGTAGTGATTTACCAAAATGCCATCTTACAAAATGCTGTGCACAAAAAAGAGAAGAGAAATGGCAAATTATCCTTAGAAAAGAAAACAACCAAATTCCCCAAATAGCCCCTGCAGTCAAAGCTTTTTTCCTGTTTTCTGTGCCTCATCTGCTGATTCACTCTCCTTTCAAGGCCTGTTCTTTCTGTACATTTTGGTGCAAAAGGAAAAGAAAATCTAGTTTTCCAATGCAAAGAGGGTAATTTACAAATATCGCTTTCCAAAACTCAGCCCTGTAAATCCCATTTATCAATCACAGGCAACCAAAAGCCTTCACATTTTAGAGTTCTGCTCCCAGCCCTAAAACTCTGTCTAGTTGTTAACCTATAGATAATTTTTAGGCCCAAATTACCAATCATTATGAAAGATGATTTTAGATTGGACTCTAAGGAAGAGTTTTATAGCAAAGAGAGCAGTCAAGAAAGCATTTAGTCGACTGTAAACCATTTGAATATGAGGTCAGTCATCCCTCAATATCCCTAGGGAATTGGTCCCAGGACCCCAGAGGATCCAAAATCCAAAATGACAGATGGAAATGAGAGAAGGGAAATGATAGATGGGAAGAGAGATGTCAATTCCTAGTGATCCTAGGAGCCTCAGTAACTCTTGATGTCTGTCCCTTCTCCCTCCTCGCTTATAAAACCTGATGATAAAGCTTCCGTCCCCACCACAGACACCTCCCGTCTGCTTGGTTTCTTTCCCTAAATGGAAAATGATACAGTATTTGCATAAACCTATCCACATTCTCCTGCATTAAATCATCTCTAGATCACTTACAATACTGAGGTCAATGGAAATGCTATGTAAATAGCTGCCAGCCTGCAGCAAGTTAAAATTTTCCTTTTTGGAACTTTCTGGAAATTTTTTTCCACATATTTTCAACCGAGTGTTGATTGAGTCCACGCATGCAGAACACACCGTGGTCATCTTACTCTCCTTATCGGCAGAAATTGTGATGATGAGACCACCATCAAGGTGAAAGTGCAGAGGGCAAGGGTCTTCGAGCCTGAAGCAGCATGTTGCATACCCACAGCGGTCCGTAAACTTTCAGGATATCCACTTACCTAGTCAACAGAAAGACCCAGCTCTCTGGGTCCCCTGCCCAGGCCAGCAGAGAGGGAGGGACCCCAGGCATGTCCTCCTCTGCCCGTGAGAGTGTTTTGAAGAGGCTGTCCCACTCCCAGTAACTGGATTGGAACTGGCTGATTTAAAGGTAGAAGAATCCCCGTTTCCTCTCACAGAATGAGGCTGAATGCTGCCCAGCTCCAGCCCCAGGTGCCCACAGTGCGGACACCCCAGGCAGGCATCCTTGGCTGCAGCCCCTGGGATGTGGCCTCTAAAACAGGCAAACGAATGCCTACAGGCCCAGGGTTGTAGGAACGCGCCAGCTGCTGCCTGAGTGAACCTGGGCTCCTGGCAGACTCTCCTGAGCCTCAGATGCAGGCCTTCCTCCACACGCCGCCCGCTGTCGCTGAGAGGACGAGGGACAGAGTGGACAAAGGCACCTGCCCACTCCTAGCAGTCAGGAGCTCTCAGTAGCCCTTAACGCCTGTCCCTCCTCTCGATGCCTGTAAAACCTGTTGATGTAGCTTCTTTCACCTCAGATACTCCCATCTGCTTGGTTTATTTCTCTCTCTAAACGTGCACTCAAAAACCCAGGGGCCCCTCAAAATTGGGCACGTCTCCCATGGCTTGCCCTCTTTTACGAGCTTGCCACCGCTCAAAAGGAATGTTCTTAGTCCAGTGAGATCTCTGCTCCCTCCAAGCCCGCTCGACCCCCAACCCCAACCAGCTCCCGTAACACATGGCTCTCAAGGGAAGACTTGAGGACTGTGAAATCTTATTCCAGGTTCACTTAAAATCCAGTACAGTTAACTTTCAAGATAACTACATAATTAGGGTGCCCTCAGAAATGTGCTATAATACATGTTTTTTTTAATTGTTAATTACTTTACAATATTGTATTGGTTTTGCCATACATCAACATGAATCCACCACGGGAGTACACGTGTTTCCCATCCTGAACCCCCCTCCCACCTCCCTCCCTGTACCATCCCTCTGGGTCATCCCAGTGCACCAGCCCCAAGCATCCTGTATCCTGCATCGAACTCCCACAGAGTCCAAAAGACTGTTCTATACATCTGTGTCTCTTTTGCTGTCTCACATACAGGGTTATCGTTACCATCTTTCTAAATTCCATATATATGCATTAGTATACTGAATTGGTGTTTTTCTTTCTGGCTTACTTCATGCTGTGTAATAGGCTCCAGTTTCATCCACCTCATTAGAACTGATTCAAATGTATTCTTTTTAAGCTGACCAGAGCTTTCTTATCCATTCATCTGCCGATGGACATCTAGGTTGCTTCCATGTCCTGGCTATTATAATACATGTGTTTTTTTAAACCTCCTTCCACTAAGTGAACCAGAGATGACCGTGCTCACAGGGGCCTCAGGCTGCCACCCAGCTGGTTACCTTTCCTCAGAGTGAAGATACAGAAGCTCTTCTTTGCAGTGAGAATGGAATACGAGCCATGTATGAACCGTGACTCACTCTTACCCAGAACCTCAGGTCAGTGTGCAGATTCACAGAGAGGAGCCCTAGGGGAGGCAAGACCTAATCCTGGTGGCATTCCAAGGGGGCAAGGGCCCCCCACGAGGCCACGGACCCAGAAATGAGTTCTGGTTTGTTTCAAATGACAGCCTCAGGTAAAATGCCTATCTTCACCCTCCTGGCTAAGGGGAAACAAATGTTTGTCCTATTTGTCCCAAGCGGCTGCAGGGTACCACCCCTTCACACCTGGATGCAGAGATACACGGGTGAGGCTAGACCACCGTCACTCCATAGCCCCAAGATGACATCAGTTCATGCAATGGGGAGGAAAAGTAATGTGTTTCACCTGCCTGGGGGCCTTTCCACACCTCCGGGGCTGGTGTGTGTCGGAAAGGATGGTCTGGTCTCTGCCATGCCTTTATAGAAACCTGCAACAAAGGTCTCAGCCAATGGAACCCCCCGTGTCGGGAGCAGGCGATGGGATGAAGTAGAGACAGGTGGAATCTGAGCCCTCAGAGGCATCACACTCACAAAATGCCTAGTCTCGCTTTTAAAATTTTTCTTTTCTTCTTTTTTGCTGTGTCCACAACAGCAGGCAGATCCTATGGTTATAAACTTCAAGAAAGCCCTGGCCTCCATCTGCTGCACAGGATGCAAAGTGAAATATTCCTGCAGGCACAGTACTCTCAGCAAGACAGGTGAAAGTTGTGGGAAGAAAAGGATTTCCTCTGCTGCCTAGACACCTCCAGGATACTATGTGTACGATCCCTGGAGGGAGGAGGTTTCTCAAAGCGTAAACAACAATGTAACATCATGCCCAGTGTGCCTTCGACATCACACATAAACACAGTGTGTCCTTTAAGTCTGGAGGCTATCACTATCTAGCATACAAGGTGCTGGAATTTATGCAAAGAAAGCCTGTCTGTAAAGTGAGTTTTCAAGGCACTGAGTAAATAGAAATGGTGGTGTTAGCAATGGCCTCGGAGGAGTCAATAGACCAGCGTAATGAGGCCAGGGAACCACGGTGACAGATGAATGAAAAGTGCTTTTGCTTCTCATTTAGTTCAGGGTCAGCCAGCGATGGGAAATTGTCTTACAGATCACAGCCGTAAAGCTTCCTAGAGGTGCTCGAGCCTACACGCTTCCTTTTCAGAAGGTCTTCAGATGAGCTAACGGCACGTCTTTCTTTAGGGAAAAATGCATATTTCACGGACCACCGAACACACTGCCGTCGGAGCTGCTGCTGTGAGTCATACGGGCTCCTGGGTCGCGTGAGCCCATTACCGGCCTGGGGCTGAACCCTGGAGCAGAGATGCTTATGGCGGTCATATAAAAGGAGTCCTGTGACTGCTGATGGGCCTGGTGAGATTCGAGGAAGATGTTTGGCCACATCATGAATAGATCTGTAAGGAAATTCACTACAGCACTGAAAGGGTCGGGGTTGCCTGGATTAATAGCTTCTTATGCTGACGCCCAGCCTTTCCATCACTGATGCCCACAAGAGCTGCTTACTTGCAGCAAAAGCCAAGGAAGATATGCTTCATTTCTTAACACTCCAAGCTCCTTCCTTGTTTAAAGCACTTGCTGTTCATACTTTGATGTTATTTCATGGTGAGTGATCAAAAAACAAAACCACTATCTTTGAGTTAGTAAATGATTATATAGTTGCATGTATATGTGACTATATTTGAAGGATCACAATTTTAATTTTAAAAACTGGAAGAGCAAACCAATCGTTAGTAGCAGGAAGCTTCTTTTCAGGAATGAAATTGGCCATGAATATATTTTTTTCTTTGTGATTTTAGAAATAAACTTAGTTCTTATTGCACAATAGTACACGTGCATTAGTGGAAAGTTTTTGCACCAGCAAGCAATAAAATGGAAGAAACGGAAGCTATATATACATATAACTTAGAAGCGGTTACTGTGATAAATGGGGCTTCTCTGGTGGCTCAGTGGTTAAAAACAAACAAAAGCCCGCCTGTCAATGCAGGAGACGGTTTGATTCTTGGATTGGAAAGATTCCCTGGAAGAGAAAACGGCAACCCACTCCCGCATTCGTGCCTGAGAAACCCCCTGGACAGAGGAGCCTGGTGGGCTACAGTCCATGGGTCACAGAGTCAGACCAAACTGAGCAACTAAGCAACAACAACAGTGATAACGGCATTTATCCTGCTAATCTTTTTCCAGTTGCTTTTCTTCTCTTTTTAAAAAAATTTCAAACATTAATTTCTGTTTTTCCTTCTATTTGGTGAGTTTTATAACTTAATATGAAACAAACATGTTTCTCATATCATTAAGGAGTCTAGTTTAAAAAATCTAACTGAAACTATCAATATTAAATTAAACTATATTCAAAATCAGCCTGCAGAAAGCTACAGAGAGACTTCCCTGGTAGTCCGGGGGTTAAGACTCTGCACCCCCAGTGCAGGGGGCGTGGGTTTGATCCCTGGTCAGAGAACTAAGGTCGAGCATGCTATATGGTGCGGTCAAATTAAAAAGAAAAGAAAAAATGGGTTCTGGGGCAATGAGCAGCATTGTGGATGTATCAATCTGAGCAGTGAAAAATATTTGACTAGTAATAGCATATTCAAAAGCAGAGACATTACTTTGCCAACAAAGGTCCGTCTAGTCAAGGCTATGGTTTTTCCTGTGGTCATGTATGGATGTGAGAGTTGGACTGTGAAGAAAGCTGAGCACCAAAGAACTGATGCTTTTGAACTGTGGTGTTGGAGAAGACTCTTGAGAGTCCTTTGGACTGCAAGGAGATCCAACCGGTCCATTCTAAAGATCAGTCCTAGGTGTTCATTGGAAGGAATGATGCTACAGGTGAAACTCCAGTACTTTGGCCACCTCATGAGAAGAGTTGACTCATTAGAAAAGACTCTGCTGCTGGAAGAGATTGGGGGCAGCAGGAGAAGAGGACGACAGAGGATGAGATGGCTGGATGGCATCACAGACTTGATGGACGTGAGTCTGAGTGAACTCTGGGCGTTGATGATGGACAGGGAGTCCTGGCGTGCTGTGATTCATAGGGTCGCAAAGAGTTGGACACGACGGAGCGGCTGAACTGACTGACTGACTGAAGAGCTCAGTGTTTCGATTCTAACTCAGACCAGGAGTCTGGAATGGAGAACATTTGCTACTTTGCAAAAACCCTGGTATACATGCCCTTATTTTATGTTCAAGAGATAACATTAAATAATAAAAAGAGAGGAACAGTCTAATGAAAAGGGCAAATCATTTCACAAAAGAAAAATACACAAATAATTAATAGGCACATTAAAAATGCTTTCATCGTCATTAGTTCTTGGTGAAATGCAAATGAAAACCACAAAAAGATACTACTTAACACCCTCTTCTGCTACTGCTAAGTCGCTTCAGTCGTGTCCGACTCTGTGCGACCCCAGAGACGGCCGCCCACTAGCCTCCTCTGTCTCTGGGATTCTCCAGGCAAGAATATCAGAATGGGTTGCCATTTCCTTCTCTCCTTCTCTAACACCCTCTAGAGGTCGTGAAGAGTCAGACACGACTCAGCTTTCGCTTTCATGCATTGGAGAAGGAAATGGCAGCCCACTCCAGTGTTCTTGCCTGGAGAATCCCAGGGACGAGGGAGCCTGGTGGGCTGCCATCTACAGGGTCGCACAGAGTCGGACACGACCGAAGCGACTTAGCAGCAGCAGCAGAAGCAGCATCACTAAAATTAAGACTGACCATGCAAAAGTTTGAAGGGAGTGTTCTAACGGGAACTCTTGTACATTGTTTATGGGAATGTAGAATGTAACAAACACCTTGGATGAAAGTCTGCCGGTGATTTTCATAAAACTAAACACACTTACTTTGTGATCTGATAATTCCACTCCTCGGTGTTTATCCAGAGCTTCCCAGGAGGCATTAGTGGTAAAGAACCTGCCTACCAACGCAAGAGACTCAAGAGACATAGGCCTGACCCCTGGCCATGGGCAGAGGAGCCTGGTGGGCTATAGTTCATGGGGTTGCAAAGAGTCAGACACGACGGACACACACACACACACACACACACAGGAGTTTATTTAAAATAAACTAAAACAAAATAACTGTATTACATTTGAAAAGCTAAGTCAAAAAGGTTTTCTGAAGCATTAGGCCTATTAGAGCGTAAGTTTCTTGAAGAAGCAAGTTTGTGGTCTGCACAACAAAGGATCCTCACTTAGTCTTGCCCCACTGGCCCACAGCACAGAGCAGAATGGCTTCCCTCTAGTGGCAGTCCGCTAATAGAATCTTGCAAATGTCAGTGAATCAATAAATGAATGGAAAGTTCTATTTAAATGATGAATAATTTTAATGGCTTGGCTTTATCCAGCTCATTTCGTGCACAATGTGTGTGATGAGGTGGGGGATAAATCAGTATCTCACAAGCAATAAACACACCAGAAAAGCAGCATCCTCTGTTCACTCATCAGCAGATCATTGTCAAGCAGCCAGTGAGGGCGTTGAGGGAATTCATCAGCTGGTCTGATCTGTGCTGGTGGTGAGTCTGGCAATAAGAAGAGCATACACAGGAGATACTGTGGTCCACCAAGGCCAGAAGCCCACACCTTTCTCCAGTGTGACTTGGTGCCATTTAGAAAACCTCTTCTAGGGTGATGCTATGAGCATTGATTTGGTCAAGTGCATTCTCAAATGCACCTTTCATTTTCCAAAAGGCTTGAAACCTGAAAACTGGCGTGCATCTAAGGATTGTGTTTTCCATTCTGGGGGAATGAGAGTTACTGCCTCTTACTCCCTGAACAAGCTGGGACCTTCGAGAAAAGATCCTTCTATTGTAATTCCTGGACTAGAGAAGCTTGTCGTAGTCGGAATCTCTTAGTCAACTCAATTGCTGTGTTCCATCTAGATTATTCTTCCTAGAACTAAAAACTTAAAACAATGAGAGACAATGTAATCTTTAAAGTGAAAAAACAGCTTTTCGAGGGCAGAGATTCCTTGAAAGAGCAGTCGCTTTCCCACCTAACGTATTATTAGCAAACACTAATTATTCTCACAGTGACTCCTGGAACACAAGTGAAAATGTCACTGTTAATGTCTTTCTGTGAGAATCTGGTACTGAAGACAGTTTAATTGGCTATTACAGTCCTGAAATAAGATGTAAATTATATAAATAGTTACAACTCTCAAAGTCTGTGCAAACACGCTTTAAGTGAATCGCTCACAGTTAGAAGGTCCGGTTGCCCAGCGGGGCCTCAGACTTCCACACCCAGCCCCGTGAAGCCGGGCAGTGCAACTGTCTGGAGCGGCTGCATTTTCGGTCACAAATGGCTCACTTGCCTCCCTGTCCTGACAGGGCAGACGGATCTGTGTGCAGTGGGAAAACAGAATTATATGTTCCCAGGCCCCAAGGCTTTTGGAGTTTTCCATTATTCTTTGAGTTTCAAATCTCTCTTCTGTCTGCAATGGAGTGAGAGGGTAACAGGCAGGAAGGCCAGGGGTCCCCAAATGGAGGAAATAGGCTGCAAGTGTCAGACAGTTTTTTTGTCTCTCTCTTACGTGGTAGGGAGAAACAAACAAGTGTCAGATTTTTTCCCTTCTCTATACAGATTTATAAAGAGGCTTCTCTTAAAATTCTGGGTTGCCATGATGACAGCTGGCTCCACCTGAACTTAACTTTTCTCAAACCTTGAGCCAAGCAATGTGTTTTTCTTGTGGAAGTGTTTGTCTTAAGCTATGTTAGAGAACTATGTATTTACCCACCCTAGACTCTGTCTTCAAGTCGGTTCTGCCTAAGACTCAGAACTGACTTGACAAACCAGTGTGTTGTACTCATACATTGCTCTCCTAATCTATGCCAATGAAACTATATATTTGCTTGGAAATCTGCCTTTCTTCAAGATTCATGTCAATTGCTTTATGGCCCGGATGACTCACCTGGTGCCAATGTTATCGCAAAATGCATGTGTGGGTGAGGGCCCTGGTGCCATTCTCTGAGTTTTGAAACTTTTCCTTTCTCTAATTAGCAGACCGCTAGAGGCTATGTAACATCCTGCTAGAGACTAGCAAGGGGCACTCTTTCTGCTCCCTTTTGATGTCTGTGTCAGAAGCTTTCTGTATCTCTTCTGTACTATAATAAAACTTTTATTACACAAAAGCTCTGAGCAACCAAGCCTCATCGCTGGCCCCAGATTGAATTCCTCTTCTCCGGAGGCCAAGAATCCTGGCATCTTTCGTGGTTCAGCAACCACCTTTTGGGAACTGATTATAAAACGCACCTGGGAACACCATCTGAGACAGAGGGAACGCTGGCCCTGCCTTCCCGGTGACGGGGTGGTGCAGCCGTTGGAAGATGCCGGTCTGCTGGGCAGTGGTCTGCCTGCAGCGCTGAGGCTAGCGACCCTGCATGGGTCTCCACCTCGGCTCTGCAAACTCCTCGGCTTACGTATGAGGCCTTATGTTGAATTAGTCTGGGTGATACAGGGTCACGGTGTGCAGGTCCACAGCAGGGAAAAAGGAACAATCAGGCCAGAAGACATGAACTAGGCAAGGGCACCAGGGGAGCTAGTGGGCCAAAGGACACGCTAATCACACGACTTGGGCAAACTCCCAGAGATGGTGGAGGACAGGGAAGCCTGGCTTGCTGCAGTCCACGGGGTCGCAGAGTTGGACACAACTTGCTGACTCAACAACAACAGCAATTGCATTATGCTTACACGCGCCCATCCGACCTGCAGCCAGAGGGCCGTATGGGACAAGGCTAACTCTCCAAGCCACGTCCTTGTCCCTTCTCTGGGGTGGAGCTGAACCACCTGGCGACAGCCCCAGTCCTGTATAGCACCCCCCAGGGAGCTGCGCCGTGGGAACACGAGGCCCTTAGCCCGCCCCTCCCCAAGGCAGCATTGTTACCAGATGAAACACACCGCGTCACCTGTCTGCCTCGCTCCACTTTGGGATGGCTCCTGTAAAGTGTAACTGACACACAGGGGAGAGAACGGTTTCCTGGGAACGAGCATCATTCCTCACCTGCTGCAGCCAGAGTCCCATGGTGCATCCTCGGTGGCCGGCACCCTCTCACCCCTACCTCCCATGTCACCTGAATCTCCTCACCTATTGTCTCCACCAGAGCCACCCGTCCCAGACCCTGCAGCCACCACCCGAGCTACCTCCAGCCCCCACCTGGGTACGCCCTCAGCCCTCAGCCCTGCATCACAGAGCAGCCGAGGGATCTTCTAGAGTGAGGGCCGGGCTGTGTGTCCTGCCCTCCACTGACCTCCCACCTCATTTTAGAACCAAATCTCAACCACAGGCCTCCCCTGGGTCTCCAGACCCCTCAGCAAATAGAACCTGTCTGCTCTGCTCATCCCCCCATCCAGCTTCGCTGTCTCCCCCCTCCCCCCCACCCCCGCATCCAATGAACTTCAGATCCTCCCTGCCACAGGGCGTTTGCACTCGCTGTTCCTCTGCTTGGCAGGCTCCCCCTGCCTGTGCTGCCTGTATCAGCATCCTCTTCAGATATAGAGTGCTGGGGGCAGCTCTGAGGGGCCTCCCTGACCAGCAAAATCAGCATTCCCAGGTCACTGTCTGTGACTTCACTGTAGATTCTCCACCCAGTCCAGAGCGCTGGGAACAAGGGTGTGTTTGCCTGTATTGCCATCTTGCCTCACCAGCCTGCACACACGGGTGAGCACAACCCTGGGCACAATGCCAACTCCATAGCAGGCACTCACTCGGCTAGTGCAAATCCTTCCTTGTCTTCAGAGAGAATTAGAAGAGGAGAAGGGAAAGGAGACTCTAGAGAAGAGGTAATTAATGCAAGCAGTTTTTTTTAATTTTTTCAGTTCAGTTCAGTCGCTCAGTCGTGTTTGACTCATGAGACCCCATGGACTGCACACATCAGGCTTCCCTGTCCATCACCAACTCCCGGAGCTTGCTCAAACTCATGTCCATCGAGTCTGTGATGCCATCCAACCATCTCATCCTCTGTTGCCCTCTTCTCCTCCTGCCTTCAATCTTTCCCAGCATCCGGGTCTTTTCCAATGAGTCAGCTCTTTGCTTCAGGTGGCCAAAGGATTGTAGTTTCAGCTTCAACATCAGTCCTTCCAATGAATATTCAGGATTTCCTTTAGAATGGAGTGGTTGGATATCCTTGCAGTCCAAGGGATTCTCAAGAGTCTTCTCCAACACTGCAGTTCAAAAGCATCAATACTGGAAGAGCATTGCTTTCCAATACCGTGCTGCTTTCAAAGCTGCCGGACCTCAACGTCAATCAGCCACAGGTGTGCGCATGTCACCTCGCTCTCAAACCTCCCTACCACCTCACCCCTCTGCGTTGTCACAGCTCAGGAGTGAGCTCCCTGTGTCACGTGGCAGATCCCCACCGGCTATTTCTGCACATGGTCGTGGACGTGTATCCACGCTGCTCTCTCATTCCGTCCCACCCTCTCCCTCCCATACTGTGTCCACCCGTCTGTTCCCTATATCTGCGTCTCCACGGCTGCCCTGCAAACAGGTCCATTGGTGCCATCCGAAGGCAGCTGTGTCCTGGGCGGTGGGACCAGAACATTCCCCGCTGAGCAACAGGACACAGCTTTCTGAAGTTAGCAGCACCCTTTGGGAAGTAGTGGAGTGTGGCGGAACTGGAGACGTGGGTAAACCTTGGATTCATGCAGGAAATGTGAGGAAGCTGCTAACCGGGTGAGAATAGCCCGGACCGTGAGACCAGCAGGGCTCCGGGCTCCGTCTGCATCCGCATCCACGCCCAGCGCTGTGCCCGATACCGGCTTCTTCACCCGACCCTCAGCCGGCCCTCCCTGCGGCAGGAGGGATGCCGTCCTCAGCGGAAAGTGGGGCTCACAAGGGTGGTAAACCGTCCTCATTTTACCCAGATGTGGTTTTAATCTCTTGCCTGTCAGGCACCAAAACCAAAGTCAGGGGACAGCTGGAAGAGGATTCTGAGGCATTCTGAAGGTGTTTCAGATTCGGGGTAGGAAATAAACGGGTTTAAAAGAAAATCAAAGGGGACCCAAAGTATCTGAATGTCAGCCCAAGGGATTTAGATTTTAACTGGTGTGGAGAACAGGAAGCTGGGAGGGCTTTGTTTTATAGCAACAAATAGTCATCAGTGAGTGAAAGTGGCTCAGTTGTGTCCGATTCTTTGTGACCCCACAGACTGTAGCCCACCTGGCTCCTCCTGTCCATGGGATTATCCAAGCAACAATACTGGAGTGGGTTGCCACGCCCTCCTCCACGGGATCTTCCCGACCCAGGGATCAAATCCAGGTCTTCTACATTACAGGCAGATTCTCTGCTATCTGAGCCACCAGGGAAGTGTCAGTAAGCAGAGGATATAAATGATGTAGAAATGTTAGTTATAAGACTTGTAAAGCTAGGTTCAAGAAGAAATATTTTCCTAGCTTTGGATTTCCAGTGAAAGTGAAAGACGCTCAGTCGTGTCCGACTCTTTGAGACCACATGGGTTATTCAGTCCATGGGATCCTCCAGACCAGAATACTGCAGTGGGTAACCGTTTCCTTCTCCAGGGAATTTTCCCAACCCAGGGATCCAACTCAGGTCTCCCGCACTGCAGGCAGATTCGTTACCAGCTGAGCCACAAGGGAAGCCCAAGAAGATCCAGTGGTGTATATTAAATATTAAAGTCATACTATTAAAAATTTGACTATATTTTATTAGCTCAGAAATATTAATAAATTCAACATTATTCTTTAAGTAAATGAAAAGTTGATTTTATTTTATTTCTCTTAAAGGAATTGCTAAAAACTATTTTTAAAAGAAAGAAAAGTCATTTTACAAATATAGTCAATCAAATCATCTGTAAAATACACTAGAGTCCTAGGTAAAATAACTTTATTACCACTTAGACCCTTGATTGTGGATTTGACATTTCATTTCCCACTAGAAGAAAGCAAGATTTGTTGGAGAAATTAGAAATTCCAGATCTGGGGCAGAAAATGCACAAGATGAGCCTGGAATACCTTGTTATTTTAGAAATTAAAAACCTTCTAGAATCTAAGACTGATAGGGCCATATCAAAGGGACTCAGAAGCCACCTTGAGAGTCTTCCATTGGCCAAAATCAGAACGATCTGGTCTTCATTGAGGGACACGTCTATAATGGACTGAACTCTTTATGAATTCTTTATATTAAACATCCAACTTGATGACTTTCAGAGACTGGAAGGAAATTGATTCATTATATTAAAAAATGAAAGTCACTCAGTGGTGTCCGACTCTTTGCGACCCCATAGACTATACTATACAGTCCATGGAATTCTCCAGGCCAGAATACTAGAATGGGTAGCCTTTCCCTTCTCCAGGGGATCTCCCCAACCCAGGGTTGGAACCCAGGTCTCCCACATTGCAGGTGGAATCTTTACCAGCTGAGCCACAAGGGAAGCCCATTATATTAAAAAGTGGTAAGTGAAAGAGCAATACCTTTCTTATGTTAGCAATATCATAGAGAAACATCTATTTAAAGAAGTATGCCAGCTAACACATGGACAAAAAGTCATAGGAAGAGAATAACACCATTTTGCTACCCCAGCGGATTACGGACTGAAGCATTGAGCCTCGTCTCAACTGACATCACGAAAAGACAGGGCCCAGACCTTGCCTGTCTGCCGTTGACAGAGCACTCTGCCCACCAGCTTCGCTCTTGGGGGAGCCCACAGCCTTCTGTGGTTGTCAGAACACTGCTGCTGACTCAGTGACTTAACCAACGCAGACAGTTTCCTTACAGCTCTTGAGGTCAGAAGTCTCGCGGGGCTAAAACCCAAGTGACAGCAGAGCAGTGTTTCTTTCTGGAGCCTCTAGAAGAAAGTCTGTTTATTTCTCTTTTCCAGTTTATAGAGGCCTCCCATGTACCTTGGCTTGTGGCCGCCTAACTCCGACCTCTGCTTTCATCACCACATCTTCTCTGATGGCCTTCCTGCTTCCCTCTTGTGAGCACTCGTGATTACCCTGGGTTTGCCTGAGAAACTCAGGGTACTCTGTCTCAAAATCCTGGGATGGGGCAAATGTGCAAAGTCACTCCTGACATGTAAGGTAAGATATTCACAGACGGCAAGGATTTGGGCATGGACATCAGGCCAGGGGGTGGGGGTGAGGTGAGGGCAGTATTCCTCCTGCTACAAGGATAGAATCTGCGTCTCAGTCGATCTCCAGGTTCAGTTGCCAATTAGCAGGGAACATGAAGGACAGAGAAGAATATTGATGACCAGCAAGGTGAGAATGCAATTCTCAAATTCCAGTCTCTGAATTTCTGTTTTCAAGGAGACAGTTGGTAAGAGAATGAACAGGATGGTGGGGAAAACTGAGACGAAAGTAAATATAAAATGTTTTTAGAATCCTCTGTGTCTAGACATGGACATGGGTAATAAATAATACTTGCAAGGACCTGGGTACCATTAAAGTCAAGGCTATAATTAACCTCTGAAAGGAAGGAGAGCTTGTGACTGGGACAGGGGAGCTCCGGGTGAGCTTGTCAAGCTGTATTGACTGGGTAGCACTGGCTGACTGTTTGCCTTTAATAACTTGTTAAGATAATTCTTAAAAGACTTAATTGCAGTACCCCAAACTGAGAGAATGTTCTAAGGATATTGCACTTTGTGGATTGCGGTTTAAGATCACACTTTATTTTTTAGCAGTTGTATCACACTAATGACTCATCAAATATGCTATTGACCAAAGGCCAGAGGCTTTGTCTCAAATACCTACCTCCCACCATCTAAGGAGCTGACTCTACATTCTCACGTGCAAGAGAGCCACTCGAGGGAATATGGTATTTGATGTGTACAGGTGTCTTGCAAGGTAAAGAGAGTGTTTTCTTGTTTTTTCTATGACAGAATCTGCTTTTTTCTTGAAACCATTATTAATCAGAAATGTATTGATTTTTTAAAAAAAGATGAAATGAACAACTATCAAAAATTCATATCGCATTTTTTTCCAGAGGCTGTGTCTATGACGTTCTACTGTTGGAAAAAATATATACCATAAAAAAGATAGAAACCACTGTTACCTAAAGCCAAAACTAACAGATGAAAAATTTGGATTAAAATTATTATTATTCCACATAAGCAGAGGACTCAGAATGTGTTGAAGAGCTAAGGTTCTTCTCTGGCTTTTATCAATAATGTAGACTGAAGCTCGGGGCGTCCACTTCAAGATGGCTAAGCACACAAACCTACCTCAGTCTTTATTCTACTGAATTAAAGAAAGTGTGGTTAGTCCCTCAGTCATGCTCAATTCTTTGAGACCCCGTGGACTGTAGCCCACCGGGCTCCTCTGTCCATAGAATTCTCCAGGCACTAACACTAGAGTGGGCAGCCATCTCCTTCTCCAGGGGATCTTCCTGACCCAGGGACCAAACCCGAGTCTCAGACCTGCATTGCAGGTAGATTCTTTACCACTGAGCCACCAGGGAAGCCTGACTTAATAAAGACAGAATACCAAAATAAGAATAAATATGCCACATGATCGGAGGCATCAGGACAGGGACAGTGGGTGACCTTGGGGCCGCGCCTGGAGTAACTGATTCAAGACTTGTAGAGCAGCTGTGTCACTTCCAGCTGTTGAACTACTGACCCTAGTTTGCCCCAGCTAACTCTGGAAGAACCATTTCCTACCTGGAGGGAGCTCTGCTTTGAGATCTCAAGAGTGCAACTTGGGCACAGACCAGACATGGGACAATGCCTCAGTGTTTTCTGGCAGTGGACAGAAGCCCCTGATGACCACTGAAAGGCAAGCCTCCCCTCACCCAGGAGAAAAACCTGCTCATCCAGGCTGGTAGAATGACAGTCTCCTATCAGGGTGACACCAGCATTGGTAAATCCTAGAAGAGGTGTGTCGGACGGGGGCTGTCATCCGTGGACCCTGAAGGGAATCAGGTCAAGCCTCCCAACTCCACCTTTCCACCTGAAGAGCTAGGAAGTTAACCTAACCCCTCTCAGTCTGCAGAATCACAAATGAGCTCGTCCGCCTACCCAGCCAGCAAAGGTCCATCTAGTCACAGCTACAGTTTTTCCAGTAGTCACGTACAATGTGACAGCTGGATCATAAGGCTGAGTGCCAAAGAACCGAGGCCTTCAAACTGCGGTGCTGAAGAAGACTCTCGAGAGTCCCTAGACTGCAAGGAGGTCCAACCAGTCCATCCTAAAGGAAATCAACCTTGGATATTCATTGAAAGGACTGATGCTGAAGCTGAAGCTCCAATACTTTGGCCACCTGATAAGAAGAGCCAACTCATTGGAAAAGACCCTGATCCTGGGAAAGATTGAAGGCAGGAGAAGAAGGAGATGACAGAGGATGAGATGGTTGGATGGCATCACCCACTCAATGGACATGAGCTTGAGCAAGCTCAGGGAGATAATGAAGGACAGGGAAAGTTGATGTGCTGTAGTCCATGGGATCGCAAATAGACACGACTCAGTGACTGAACAACAATCTACCCAAGCAGAACGCAGATGGCGCAGGGACTAAAACACAGCCTGCTCTCAAAGCAGAACTCTGCTCAATTCCCCACACCAGCTCACACCCCATTATAGCCCTGAGCAGGGCAGCTTCACCTGCTTCAGAGCAGGGCTTCACCACATGGAACCTCCTCCTGCTGAAGCAGATTTGACCAGCTCAGCTGCCAATCATATTATCTGCCAATCAGATTTGATCTAAGGGACAAAGAGGCTGAGCATTTGGATTTTATTTGTAAAGCACTATGGCAAACACTGACTCTGTGGACCACAATAAACTGTGGAAAATTCTGAGAGAGATGGGAATACCAGACCACCTAACCTGCCTCTTGAGACATCTGTATGCAGGTCAGGAAGCAACAGTTAGAACTGGCCATGGAACAACAGACTGGTTCCAAATAGGAAAAGGAGTACGTCAAGGCTGTATATTGTCACCCTGCTTATTTAACTTCTATGCAGAGTACATCATGAGAAATGCTGGATTGGAGGAAACACAAGCTGGAATCAAGATTGCCAGGAGAAATATCAATAACCTCAGATATGCAGATGACACCAACCTTATGCAGAAAATGAAGAGGAGCTAAAAAGCCTCTTGATGAAAGTGAAAGTGGAGAGTGAAAAAGTTGGCCTAAAGCTCAACATTCAAAAAACGAAAATCATGGCATCCGGTCCCATCACTTCATGGGAAATAGATGGAAAAACAGTGGAAACAGTGTCAGACTTTATTTTGGGGGGCTCCAAGATCACTGCAGATGGTGATTGCAGCCATGAAATTAAAAGACGCTTACTCTTTGGAAGAAAAGTTATGACAAACCTAGATAGCATATTGAAAAGCAGAGACATTACATTGCCAACAAAGGTCCATCTAGTCAAGGCTATGGTTTTTCCAGTAGTCATGTACGGATGTGAGAGTTGGACTGTGAGGAAAGCTGAGCACCGAAGGACTGATGCTTTTGAACTGTGGTGTTGGAGAAGACTCTTGAGAGTCCCTTGGACTGATCCAGTCAGTCCATTCTAAAGGAGATGAGCCCTGGGATTTCTTTGGAAGGAATGATGCTAANCCTAAAGCTCGACATTCAAAAAACGAAAATCATGGCATCCGGTCCCATCACTTCATGGGAAATAGATGGAAAAACAGTGGAAACAGTGTCAGACTTTATTTTGGGGGGCTCCAAGATCACTGCAGATGGTGATTGCAGCCATGAAATTAAAAGACGCTTACTCTTTGGAAGAAAAGTTATGACCAACCTAGATAGCATATTCAAAACCAGAGACATCACTTTGACAACTAAGGTCCGTCTAGTCAAGGCTATGGTTTTTCCAGTAGTCATGTATGGATGTGAGAGTTGGATTGTGAAGAAAGCTGAGCGCCAAAAAATTGATGCTTTTGAACTGTGGTGTTGGAGAAGACTCTTGAGAGTCCCTTGGACTGCAAGGAGATCCAACTAGTCCATTCTCAAGGAAATCAGTCCTGGGTGTTCTTTGGAAGGAATGATGCTAAAACTGAAACTCCAGTACTTTGGCCACCTGATGCGAAGAGTTGGCTCATTGGAAAAGACTCTGATGCTGGGAGGGATTGGGGGCAGGAGGAGAAGGGGATGACAGAGGATGAGATGGCTGGATGGCATCACTGACTCGATGGACATGAGTTTGAGTGAACTCTGGGAGTTGGTGATGGACAGGGAGGCCTGGCATGCTGTGATTCATAGGGTCCCAAAGAGTCAGACACGACTGAGCAACTGAACTGAACTGATGGCAAACATGGGCCTCTCAGGTGGCTCAGCAGTAAAGAACCTGCCTGCCTATGCAGGAGATGTGAGTTCAATCCCTGGGTTGGGAAGATCCCCTGGAGGAGGAAATGGCAACCCACTCTAGTACCCTTGCTTGGGAAATCCCAAGGACAGAGGAGTCTAGCAGGCTGCAGTCCATGGGATCGCAAAGAGTTCAGCAGGACTGAGCCACTGAGCGTGATAGCAAACATTCCTGAACTCAGGAAAATTAAAATCATCTTCCTTTTCTTGGGCGAGTTTAAATGAGTTTCTGTTTCTTACAGTCAACCAGTCTGGGTTTAGCTGACACTCAGACGCCAGCTTTCTCCCCGTCCCTATTTATTACGATGCAGTAGGGGGGGAGGTGACTGTCATTTCACAAGGTCCTTCCTACCCAGGAATGGACTTGAGCACTGGGCAAAACTCTCCTGATCTGTAAACTGGACCTGTTGATACATCTCCTATGCTGGTGTGTTCATTTGCTCAGTCATGTCTGACTCTTTGTGACCCCATGAACGGTAGCCTGGCAGGCTCCTCTGTCTGTGGGATTCTCCAGGCAAGAATCCTGCTGTGGGTTGCCATTTCTTCCTCCAGGGGATCTTCCTGACCTAGGGATCAAGTCCATGTCTCCTGCATTGGTAGGCAGATTCTTTACCACTGAGCCATCTACCTTCTGTGTTTGAATAATGAGAAATTCCACCCAACAGGCTATTAACTATTTTACTCAGCATGAGTATTTAGTGTATGAATGAATATGGACAATTTTAGAATTTATAGATATTCATTATGCCTTTAAATATTCACCAATACATAGTGAAAATCCATCTAGTTCTTAATCTCAATTTTTAATATTTTAATCTCTCGAATCAAAAGTTGGGTTCATACTCAGCATTTTGGAAAACTCCGTTAAATGAACAGCAAATATCAAACACTGCCAAAACAGACAAAGGGCAACAATAAAAGCGAACACTACTGAGACTTTGTTATGTGACATTTCATAAATTTGGCACAGATGTTCACTCGTTTGCCTAATCCCACCAAGTCAGCAGTGGTGGAGCTTCCGTGTGAAAGCACACGCCTCTGGTAGAGCAGGCGCTCTGGTGTCTCACCGAGGCCTCCCCAGCAGGCTGGCGCCAACCTACCAGCTGCCCTGGGTTGCGGCTGGTGGGATATCCCCAGCCTCACGGCCCACAGACAATGAGTCACTGACACAGAGCGCGTGACACCCCTCTGTCTCAGTGGGTTAGCGACGCGATGATGGGACTTAGGTGCAGAGCCAGCCGCTCCCAGCCTGGATCTCCCCGGAAGCCACGCTCTGCTCAGATCCCCCTTCCCTCTGCTGAGCCTCTCTTACTCTTCCGCAGTTCTTCTCCCTCCCCGAGCGTCGCTGCCTCGGTGGTCACGGACACCCAAATCTCCGTCTCTGACTCTGCTTCTTGGGAACCTGACCCAAGACAGCTGGTTTCTTGCCTTCAAGTGCGCAACTTCTGTGCCTGGAAAACAAGGGAGAAGGCATGTGCCCACCACCATCAGTCCCGGTGACCGACCCAGGATGGGCTTGTGCTTCCCGTCTCAACAGTGTTCGGCTCTGTGACCGGTCTTAGCTCGGCGTCTAGAGGTCCCTTCACCAGGAGGGGTGGTGCTGCCAACGGAACCCAGGAAGGGTCCTTGTCCGTGTGGACAAGGCTGAGGCTGTCCCCTGGGCTGCGCACGCTGTGGACTCAGCAGGCACAGAAAACAGCTGCCTTGACCCCAGGGCAGCTTCCCCTGACCATCGTGGGGTCATCACAGAAGTAGTGCCCTTCGGCAGCACGAGGGGCTCCCAGGTGTCTCATACGCAGTTAGGGATAGGAAACTGAGGCTTCTGAACTGTGGTATTGGAAGACTCTTGAGAGTCCCTTGGACTGCAAGGAGATCCAGCCAGTCCATCCTAAAGGAGACCAGTCCTGGGTGTTCATTGGAAGGGCCGATGCTGAAGCTGAAACTCCAATACTTTGGCCACGTGATGCAAAGAGCTGAGTCATTTGAAAAGACCCTGATGCTGGGAAAGATTGACAGCAGGAGGAGAAGGGGACGACAGAGGATGAGATGGTTGGATGGCATCACCGACTCAATGCACATGGGTTTGAGTAAACTCCGGGAGCTGGTGATGGACAGGGAGGCCTGGCATGCTGCAGTCCATGGGGTCGCAAAGAGTCGAACATGACTGAGCAACTGAACTGAACTGAAATAGAGCAGCTATAGCCTGATAAGAGTTTAATTGCCAGGGTCCCAGAACCATCAAGGATGGGGATTGGGTCAACACACCGGGCTGTCCCCAAATCAGCTGAGATTCTAGCTGAGTGGAAAATTCGGAGCTGGCGGTGGAAGAGGGAGGACTTTTCCACCGAGGCCATCTGTGTCAGTGGCGGCTGCCTTTTCTCCACCACGGCGTGAGTTCCGTGTTTCCATTGTAACCACAGAAGCGCAGGCGGAGTGAAGCTAATGGAGACCGTGGATTCGGCAGTGCAGGGGGTGGACTGTGACAGGCAGAGTGGCGCCCCGAGGGGTCCCCTNAACTGAACTGAAATAGAGCAGCTATAGCCTGATAAGAGTTTAATTGCCAGGGTCCCAGAACCATCAAGGATGGGGATTGGGTCAACACACCGGGCTGTCCCCAAATCAGCTGAGATTCTAGCTGAGTGGAAAATTCGGAGCTGGCGGTGGAAGAGGGAGGACTTTTCCACCGAGGCCATCTGTGTCAGTGGCGGCTGCCTTTTCTCCACCACGGCGTGAGTTCCGTGTGTTTCCATTGTAACCACAGAAGCGCAGGCGGAGTGAAGCTAATGGAGACCGTGGATTCGGCAGTGCAGGGGGTGGACTGTGACAGGCAGAGTGGCGCCCCGCGGGGTCCCCTTCAGGCTGCCACTCCCCTCCCCCAGCTACTGTGTGCCAGCCCCTCCCCCGCTCCCTGGAGCTGACCGCCCTGCTGACTGCAGCTGCTCCATCTGGGAAGGCGCACAGCCCCCCTCCCCACCGCCGCCCCCTTCGCTGATGCACGTTTGATTTGAGGGAACAGAATCTGGCCCCCTTGACTCAGGGGGTGCATCTCAGCAGTTGGTTTATGCTCCAGAATGCCCCCTCACCAAGACTGGACCAAAGCCGGACTTTGTGACCTCACCCTTGCTGGGCTCTCGCTCCTTCCGACCCTGCTTCTCTCTCTTCACCCAGATTTTCCCTCCATAAATCATGAGCACCCAAATCCCCGTCTTGAACTCTGCCTTTAAGGACCCCAACCCGAGCCACTGGGTGTGAAGTTAGTCCACGTTTAGTTGTCATCGTTCCCGTGAGAAGGAAACACAGCTTCTGATTTTGCAGTTGGCTTTAACAACTCATCTTAAAGTTTTACTGAGTCTAATATTCAGCAGGCTAAGACTCACTAGAGTACAAGACAGAGGGATGTTCTAAACAACTGAGATGCCGAAATTAAATCCACCAGCCTGACACAGTAGCGGCCCAGGTGGTAAAGAATTTGCCTGCAATGCAGGAGACCCTGATTCGATTCCTGGGTCAGGAAGATCCCCTGGAGAAGGGAGAGGCTATGCACGCCAGTATTCTTGGGCTTCCCTGGAGGTTCAGCTGATAAAGAATCTGCCTGCAGTGCTGGAGACCTGGATTCGATCTCTCGGTTGGGAAGATCCCTGGAGAACAGAAAGTCTACCCCTCCAGTATTCTGGCCTGGAGAATTCCATGGACTACAATCCACGGGATAGCAGAGAGTCAGACACGACTGAGTGACTTTCACAGCCTGACACAATTGCTTCATCAAAAGATCAGTGTCTTCCTACACATAGCCCTGAGTCATCAATAATAGACTTTCTAATTACCCAAGAGTCCGAATGGATTGGTTTCACTTGTTCCTGTTGTCACTTGCTAAAATTCCATTCTATATGAGGTGTTGGTCCATCTTTGCAAAAAAATAAGTGATTCATTCCAACTGACAAGTTTATTTCCCTCATGGTCCCCAAAACTCATCATCAAAACTTAAAGACACATTTTTAATGATATTTTAAAAATTATTTCTCTCTTGTCAACCATAACTGTGACAACTTGTCAATTATGTAGTTTTGCTCATGGTTTAGAAACATGGAAATCTTTGCAGAAAGTCTCCCAAACAGCCCGAATGTGGGTGTGTTTGCATATGTGTGCTGCTGCTAAGTCGCTTCAGTTGTGTCCGACTCTATGCAACCCCATAGATGGCAGCCCACCAGGCTCCCCCGTCCCTGGGATTCTCCAGGCAAGGACACTGGAGTGGGTTGCCATTTCCTTCTCCAGTGTGTGAAAGTGAAAAGTGAAAGTGAAGTCGCTCAGTCGTGTCCGACTCTTTGCAGCCCCATGGACTGCAGCCCACCAGGCTCCTCCGTCCATGGGATTTTCCAGGCAAGAGTACTGGAGTGGGGTGCCATTGCCTTCTCAGTTGCATATGTGTATATAGTTTTAAAATTACACAGATCAAAGACCAGAGGGATGTATGCAGGTCCCCAGGTCATTAAACAGGAAAAAAAATGACAACAGAGAGATGTAATATAAGAGAGACACTCTCAGAAAAACCTCTGCAGCCTGAACCTCCAAGACCCACGCCTGCTTCTTCACATCCCCCTCAAGCCTCTTTTTTTTTAAAAATTTGCTCTATTGTGGTAAGAATGCTTGACAAGAGACCCACCCTCTTCAGTAAGTATGCAGTGCTGCGTGGCTGGCCACAGGTTCAGTGCTGTGCACGGGCCTCTAGAACTGACTCACCCTTCTTTAACGGAAACTTTATGCCCCTTGGTTAGGAATTCCTTCATTCTGCTCTTTGAGTCAATGAAGTTCACTATTTTAGATGCCTCGTTTAAGTGCAGTCGTGCAACATTCATCTTTATGTAGCTGGTTAATTTCATTTAGCATATTGTCCTCGAGATTCATCCATGTTGTCTCCCGTGGAAGCATCTCCTTCCTGTCTGGATCGGTCTTCCACTGTGTGTACAGACCACATTTGCTTTCTCCGTGTATCTGTGGATAGACTTTGAGAATGTTTCCACACCTGGGCTTGTGTGAATAATGCTGAGCGAGTGCCACTGTCTCTTTGAGATCCCGATTTCAGTTCTTTAGGATGAGCACCCAGAGTAGACTGCGGGTCATACGGTAGCCCTGTTTTCAGCTTTCTGAGGGACCTCACTCTCTCCTCCACAGTGGCCGCACCGACTTGCATTCCCACCCACGGGGCACAAGGGCTCTGCTCTGGGGACAATGCCTCAGTGCCAGGAGCTGGAGTGATGATCATGGAGCAGAGCTGAAGCCTCTGACCTGAGTCTAGACTTTTCCTGAAGTTGACATTTCAGGTAGGGGATGAAGGCTGAGGGCATGTCACACGCACAGATACACTCTACGTCCAACCTGGATCCGTCTCTCCATGTAAGGGGTGGCAGTGTCAAAAAGTCAGTCCCCCAGGGAGGGTAGGTTAATCTCCTCCACCCACTGCTGGGGGGACTTCTCCTCCCACAGGGAACCACTGCCAAGCTACATGCAGCCATTTCTAGATGCCAAGGACAACTGCCAACGTGACCAAGAATTTCCAAGCAGCCTACCAACTGTTCGATAACAAAAGGGAAAACGAAAAGTTAACCCAAATATATGGACACTTTTTAAAAATACTAGAACATTTCAAATATACAAAAAAGTAGGAAAAAAGATAACAAGCACCCATTTAACATTATTCAGCCAAGAAATATTAACTGGTTACTCCCATTAATGAAGATTTTTTTTTGAAGAATTAATGTGTTTGATACCAGTTCTTACGACTGCATTCTGATCGATCTGTAAACGTCGCTACTATTCTGAAACTATATTTATCATTTGTGACATTTAAATTTTTTATTTTGTATTTTCATGTACATAGATGATGGAGTGGTGTTCCGTGTCATGAAATTTACTTGAATAACAAATTGTTCTGAATGTGTTCTTCTGTGATGTATTTCTTCATTCCAATAGAACAGAAAAACAAATGTTTTTCTTTTTCTTTAATTAAAAATTTGTCCCACCCTTTGCTTCCCACTTCTGGCAACCAAAAATCTGTTCTCTGTATGAATTTGTTTTTTGAGGATTTTTTCGAGTACTTTTAAATATTCCATATATAAGTGAGATTATACAGTACTTGCTTTCTCTGACATTTCATTTAGCATAAAGCCCTTCACGTTCATCCCTGTTATCACAAATGGCAGGATTTTCTTCTTTTTATGGCTGAATAATATTCCAGTGTGTGTGTGTGTTTCACTTCTCCTTTGTCCATTCATCCACTGATGGACACGTGGTTTATTCTCTAACTTGGTTATTGTAAATAATTCCTCAAAGAATAAGGGGGTATAGATAACTTTTGAGGTTAGTGATTTCATTTCCTTTGGATAAATAGGCAGAAGTGGAATGCTGGATCATGTCTTGGTTCTACTTTTAATTTCTTGAGGAAACTTCATATTGTTTTCCCAAAACAATGTTTTAACACTAAACATTTTTTTAGAGAAACCCATGTTTATATTGTGTGTATATAATTTTCTCACTCTTTTTAATTGTAACAATACTTATTTTATTTAAAAAGACTTATGATCACCTAATTATCTACTAATGAGGGCTTAGGTGTATTTTTTAATCTTAGACTTTTATAAAGGGTGCTGTGGAATACTGAGAGAAGGGTCAGCCCATCTGGACTAACTTCCCCATATAGACTCTATCGCATGAGAGTGTCAATGTGTTTAATAATGCCTAACTGATAGAAACTCAGCTTGTTTAAAAGATGCGATTATTTGAGCATAGCCATAATTCTTTAGTGTTTACCCTGCTTCTGCTGTGATACACTTTAAAGGAATATGTGTGTTTGTCTACGTATACACATGAACGCATGCGTTTTAAAAATTTGCTTTATACATGTTTACTTTATCTATCATTTTATATTTCTTCATTACTGAGTTTGGTTCTCTAATGTTTTGTTTAAATGTTTACATCTGTGATCCTTGGTGATGCTTTTCCTTGTCTGTGTTCTCCAGGTTTCATTTAGAAACAAAAGCAAGGTTATCCTAGATTTATAAAAGCTGTTCATACATTTTCCTGATCTTTCAGTGTTCCGGGACAGTTTGTACATGATAAGATTTATCTAGCTCATGAAGGCTTGGTAAAATTGCCAGTCTAGTCAACTGTCCGATACATTTTTTGTGGGGAGTCCTGAGAATCAATTCAGGGCTTATTTAGGGTTTT
Organism: Redunca redunca; assembly: GCA_006410935.1. Taxonomy (NCBI): domain Eukaryota; kingdom Metazoa; phylum Chordata; class Mammalia; order Artiodactyla; family Bovidae; genus Redunca; species Redunca redunca. The sequence goes on along the minus strand of SJYQ01006140.1, from coordinate 438,226 downwards.
TCATCTTCTTGTATCAATTTTGGCTTTTAGATTTTTGTTTTTGAAGGGGTTTTTTGATCAATGCCATAAANTCCCCCATAGGAATTTCTTAAACTGCATCTTAAAAGTTTCAGTATATACATTTCCTTTGTAGGTTGGTTTCAGATTTCTTAAGTTTCATTTCCTTTTCTGATCAATAAGACATATAAAGCTGATTTTAATAGATATTTCTAGTGCATAGTTATTTTATCAGGGTATTGATCTTGAATTTTTGTGTTAGTCAGAGAGTCATATAATGTGTTTTCTATAATATAAAAAGTGCTTCTGTATACAGAAAATGGCAGGATTATTGATAATCACAGTATTAATCTTCAAAGACCTTGAAGAATGCCAAGCAATATTGGAATTTTTAAGGGTCAATGGAACTTAGATAGATCATGTCATATTGGATGATGCTCGGAACCCATAACAGGACAAAATTTGGTGACACAAGTCATCATCGGACCGCTAGGATGATGCCGTGTTTAGGCAACTTTAAAGCATTATTCTCAGTGTTTTTCTTTAAACAGTTCTAAGGCCAGCTGAGAAATTCTGGAATAAAATATTTCATTGTAATGCAGCTCCAGTCAAGATTAACATTTATCTTCAAGTTCAAAGATATTAGACTCTGTCCAGTGTTTAATACTCACCAGTTAGTGAGTGAAGCACCACCCAGACCATGTAACCAGGCCGTGTCTGTGAACCAGGCTGCAGCATCTCCAAGACCCTCATCAGGTCGGTTCTGGGTCGCAGTGCCCTGCTGTGTGACCACAGACTCACCTGCCACTCCCGAGATGGCAAAGGCAACACAGCAGGACCACAGTCCTGCCCGAGGTCAGGAGAACTCCGCAGGCGTGGTCATTTAAGGCCACGTGACTATAAGGACTCCTGGCCTCCCAGGAGCTTTGGGGCACCTTTTCCCACTTTCAGCACAAATCAGATGCCTTGTGGGCGACAAGGAGCATTCTTTGACTCTTCCTCAAAACAAATACAAGCGATATGGCTGACCTTATCATCAGAGAAGAAAATGAGACCTGAAAATAGATGAGAAGCAGAACCATCCCTTCCACAGAAGGAAAGGAAGCCTGGGTTTATGATGAATGGTGAGGATATTCTTAGCCTGGAGGCACAGATCTTTCTCTGTGTTAGTCCCTGTGGGCACAGCAGCCTGCCTCCTTCCTAGAGCCCACCGCAAATTACGAACTTGGTTGCAAAGAGCAGGCTGCATCCATGAGGAAACATTCTCCTGGAAATACTGACATTTTAATTTCTTCAATTTAAATTATGATTTACTACAAGAGGCTGCCTAAGAGTTGGCCTATGAGAGCAGGCAAGAGGAGGGGCGGAAATAACCTTGAAACGAGCTACTGTTACATCAGCAACCTTTCCTTCATTGTGCCACGTAATCCTCCAGGACGCATGTCTACAAGGATCCCTGGTCTGCAGATGTGCTGCGGTAAGTCACTTCGGTCACGTCTGACTCAGTGGTCACGTGGACTGCGGCACGCCAGATTCCGCTGTCCATGGGGATTCTCCAGCCAAGAATGCTGCAGTGGGCTGCCATTTCCTCCTCCAGGGGATCTTCCAGACCTGGGGATCCCACCTGCATCTCTTACCTCCCCTGCACTGGCAGGCGAGTTCCTTACCTCTAGCGCCACCTGGGAAGCCCATATTGCGATTCAGAAAGATCAGTGGATTTATCCCAGAAATAACCTAGATACAAACTTGCTTCCCTACCTCCAAAAGCCACCACCCCAGGCTGATACCCCAAATTCAGAAGAGTGTGATCCAAATCTAATGCTGAGATGTGGAAGATAAGATCTCCCAGGATTCCTGACATTGCCAACTCCCTAGGGACTGAGCTGAAGAGAGAAGCCATTTGAAGGGGAAAGCCTTCATGTCCACACCCTTTCTCTCCTCGTGGCCTCTGCATCCTGTGTGCCTTGCTCACGTCTGCTCACCCCCTCTCCCACCTCCCCCAGCCTCCCAGAGGCCTCCGCCTCAGCCAGGAGGCCACCCTCCTGGGAGCCAGCAGCTCCTTGGTGCTCCCAGTGCACCCGCGTGCAGCGAGCTGCGTGGTGGACCCCAGAAGTATGCCCACGTGGAATCCCAAAAGTAGCCCTCATAAGGACCTTTGTAGGCATAACCTAGATGCAGACATTGGCATGAGATCCCCTGGATTGAGCTTCCCTGGTGAATCAGGTGGTAAAGAACCGGCCTGCAATGCAGGAGACCCTGGTTCAGTCCCTGGGTGGGCAGAGGACATGGCAATCCACTCCAGTATTCTTGCCTGGGAAATCCCATGGACAGAGGAGCCTGGCGGGCCATAGTTCACTGGGTCTCAGAGAGTTGGACATGACTGAGAGACTGAGCATGCATGCACGCATCCTGGATTAGAGGGGACGCTATGACAAGTGTCCTTCTAGGAGACAGAAAAGGAAAACACAGAAGGCAAGGCCACGTGACCACAAAGACAAAGCCTGGGTGAGGCGCCTAGAAGTCCTGGCAAGCAGAGACGGGGTGACGCACCCACAAGCCACGGCAAGCCGAGCCCTCATCAGAATCCGGGGAGAGTCTCCCACACAGCCCTCAGGAAGAACCCCTTGCCGACACCTTGATCTTGGGACTGTGTGCACATAAACGTCCTTGTTCCCTGCCGCTCAGTATGTGAGCCTCTGTCCTGCTTGCTGCCTGGTTGCACATGGATCCCTCACATCAGCACCCTTGCCTTCTTCTTAGACATCTCCCCAGAGCTTAGCACAGCATGTGGCACATTCTGGATGTTCAAAATGTCCATGGATGGGCCACCTTCCCTGCCCTGGGCTCCACCACATGAAACCACCCTCTCCTGTAGCCTGCGGACCACAAAAGCAGCCTCTCCCATTTGTTGGGAACTGGCCACACACCTGGTATTTTGCAGACAGCTTAGTGTCCCACTTTGTCCTTCTCAATAACTCAGAACAGTTGTCACATTTGCCGCTTCACAGATGGGAGAACAGAGAGGCGACAAGGTCAGACATGTGAGCCAGTACTGTGCCTGGGAGGAGTACGGGGGCTCTGAGTCCCTTGAGCCCAGTTCCTGACCATGTGGTTCCCCGGCTTTAGCTGAAACTGATGAAAGAGTGGATGAGCTGTGCACATCCCCCCGTCATCGGCCACTTTATCTCCTGTGGACTTGTTGAAGTCTGCCTGACAGGAGATGAATGGCCGCTAGGTCAGTGCGATGCCCCCGCAGGAGCCGAGGAGAGGCAGTCACAAAGGGAGCAATTCTGCCCCTCCTGACACCGGCTGCTGCTGGCCCTGCCGCTGTGCCAATCTCTGAAAAGCCACCGGAACCAGGGAAGGGATCTGCCCTTCACACGAGGACACCTTGACGTGCCCTCTCTAGGTCCCTCGCATCCGGAGCCAGCTGTCAGCCTTCTGTCCAGACTTCTTGCAGAATCCTGTGCTCCTTGGAAGCCCCTTTCCTTACTGTGAATGTGTCAGACTCTATCTAATGTGTACAAATCTCAAGACAGCTAATGGGATCCATTGCAAGTAAATCAATACGCTATTCATTGTTTGCACATCATTTTGAGAGAGGCATTTCCTCGGCAGGTTGATAGGAAGTCTAGGGGTCCCCAAGGAGAGAGGGGTCTGGAATTCTCAAGGAGGAAGAAAGGACAAACTTTTTTCTCTACATTCCTTAGGATTATATCACAACAATGTATTCTGCCTGAGGACAGTCTCTGGATTACACCTTCTGGCTAATTCTGTAAATTATGGGAGTAGACCTGCTCTTTACAAGGATTATATCACAACAATGTATTCTGCCTGAAGACAGTCTCTGGATTAAACCTTCTGGCTAATTCTGTTATCTTAAAATATGGGAGTAGGTCTGATGAGGTCTTTACAACCTCCAGACATTCTTTGGATTCATTGGACAGTATATAAACTCATTGCTAATAATAACAAGCGGGTACTCTTTCTGCCCCCTTCTGATGTCTATGTCAGAAGCTTTCTCTATCTCCTTTATACTTTAATAAAACTTTATTACACAAAAGCTCTGAGCAATCAAGCCTTGTCTCTGGCCCCGGATTGAATTCTTCTCCTCCGGGGGCCAAGAATCCCGGCGTCATGATTCAATAACAACCTTTCAATTTGTAGGGAGGCAGGAACTAAAACAAAGCATTGGCCGATATTTTTTATGGGATGATCACCAGAGTGTTGGAAACGTGTGTTTTCATTTCTCTTCCTTAGGGGTTTCCCAGGAGACCAGTCAGATAATGCAGGGCTTGTTCTATCAAGCAGGCGCCCGTCCACCTCTCTTGGCTGGTTCACGATTAGTCACCCACTCTCTGTCCCTGCTGGTTGTAAATGCGTCTTCAACGGTGCCCCTCAGACTGCCATGCGGTCTGCTACACCGTCTGCTACCCTGAGCTCTTAGCAGCAACCACACTGTTCTCCAGATCAAAGAAAAGCAGCAAAGAAAAAAAGATCAGATGAGGGGGGCTATCACTGGGAGTCTGAGTTCCATGTGGTCATCATTTTGCTTTGACATTATTGTTTAGTCTCTAAGTCATGTCTGACTCTTTCGCCTCCGCATGGACTGTAGCCCGCTGGGCTCCTCTGACCGAGGGATTTCCCAGGCAAGAATCCTAGGATGGGTTGCCGTTTCCCCCTCTGGGGGGTCTTCCCCACCCAGGGAAGGAGCCTGCATCTCCCGCACTGGCAGGGAAGCCCACTACTTTTGCTGTCCACTAGTAAAGATGCGGAGAACTGACCCATTGGAAAAGACCCTGATTCTGGGGAAGATCGAAGGCAGGAGGAGACGGGGACGACAGAGGACGAGATGGTTGGATGGCATCACCGACTCGACGGACATGAGTTTGAGTGAACTCCAGGAGCTGGTGATGGACAGGGAGGCCTGGCGAGCTGCAGTCCATGGCGTCACGACTGAGCGACTGAACTGCACTGAACTGATGAAAGCAAGACAGACACCAGGCACGTTTACTGACTCTTCTGTGCAAAGTCCGTTTCAGTGCTAGCCACAGACCAGAAAGCCTCCCCTCATCTCAAGTGTACCAGCGAGGACCCGCGTGGGCCTCGCTCCGCAGGCTTGGTTAGCAGCTCTGGCGCCAGACTGCTGCAATAGACAGAGCCCCTCCCCATGGGAGCTGACGCTTGGGGAAGCCACGTGGGCCAAGTGTTCAGGCTGCCCAAACCCTCTTCGCACCTGAACATCTGTCTGAGGCTCCAGGGCTCCTCTGGGGCTGGTCCGGAGTCCCTGCAAGCCCACTGTCCCCAGGGCATGTCTTTGGTGCACAGCACCCAGCGCTTCTCAGACTTGCAGGGGCTACTCAGCCCAAGTATAGGATGATGACTCGGGTCAGAAAGGGCAATCTGAGTAAAGTAACTTTCAGCTCACCCTACCCAGCAAGGGCTGGCAACCAAACTGTCCAAGCAAAGAATTCTTTGCTTTTTTTTTTTAAGTGGAAAAACACCTGTTATATGCACATGTGTGTTTCAGAAGTCTTTATTCTATTTGGATTAGGATTGGACTGCAGTACAGAAGGGAGTGTATCTCCTGACCTTCAGTCTCCCCAGCCAGTGTCACTTTTCATGTCCTTTCCCTTCATCCACTTTATTTTAATTTATCCCTGTTGCTGTTTCCTACTTAATCTCCTTTGAATAAAAGAATCAAATTCTCTTTTGAGAAAAAGATAATGAGGATTAACCCTTGACTTCAAGTGTTGACTGTTTAAGGTGTCCCAGGAACGGCCATTACCACACTTCCCCATGTGTGGCCTCTCCCCAGTGACCCACCGTGGACCACCTCCTCCTTGCTCTAGTGCCAGTTGACCCCGAGGGCTGTTCAGCCCACCCTGGTCCCTGGCCAGTGGCCTCAGGACTCACATACTCACCCGGTAGCCTCCCTCTCCTTAGCGCTGTGGCCTTCCCCCAGCCCTGCCACCTGCACACCTGTGATGAAGCCAACACTCAGCTCAGCCCTGACCTTGCTCCTTTTTTTTTTTTCACCTGGGAAGCATTAATGCTCTGAACTATCGGCATTCTCAGAACTAAGGCCACCGACCCCTTGGATAAGCCAAAGGAAGCGAGCCCTGTTTGAAGAACTCCTAACATAAGCTGGCCAAGCCCTGTCTTAGGGTCCCCTCCTGCCTCCCAGTCCCACCCCAAGTCACAACCTGCAGGACCTTCCCAAGGTCAGCCTAAACAGAAAGCATCTACCTTTCCTCTGATCATGGAAAATTCCAGTATCCTTTGCGCATGGTGGCTCTGGGAGGTCACAGCAAGACAGGGAGGCCACAGGAGGATTCTGGGCAACGAGTGTTTTACGCTTTTCAGTCGGGCGTTGTTGGGAAGAAGGGAAAGTGCGCATGCACCGGGGGGGCGGAGCCTGTATGTGTCATCAGCCCTCTGCCTCCACTCTCGCTGAGCAGCAGCTCTGTCTGCCTCCTGGCTCCATTTCCATCTTCTTCACTCCATCACCCCTGTAGGCACCGCTCTCTCCAACTGTCCTCTCTCCATCCAGTGCCAAGGCCCTCACTGTCCTGGAGTCCCTCAGAGGGACGACCAGCCCCGCACAGCTGACATTACAAATTCAATGACCTGAAAGTACAGTGCATTTTCCCCACCCTGTGCTTTGAATCCTTAAATCAACTGCTCATATTTAAAACCAAGAGCATGTTCATTCCCAGCTTTTTTTCATAAACAAAGTACCTGGCAATGCTCAGTCAGCTTTTCCACGTGGCACCAACTGGCCAGAGGCGGGGGGAGCCACTCAAGGCATCCCACGGTTATGGGCGGAGTGTGTCCACCCAAAATTCATGCATTGAATTCTAATCCTCAGTGTGACGGTCTCCGGAGATGGCCTTTGGATGTGATTATGTTGTGAGGGTGGAGCCCCCACGAAAGGGATTAGTGCCCTTATAAGAGGAAGCCGAAGAGCAGGTGAGTTTTGTTTTGTCTTCCTCCATTCGAGGACATAGTGGAAAGGAAGATGTCTGCTACCCAGAAGAGGGTTCTTACCAGAACTGGGGAATGCTGGCTGACACCTGATTTCTGACTCTCTGGCTTCAGAAATGCGATAAATGAACATCTGTTGCGTATGAAGCACCCAGCTTATGATGTTGTGTTATAGCAGCCCTAGCTTTTGTAAGACACTAACCAAGTAACCGACCAGCTCATAAGATGATTGGGTTCCTCACCGCTAAGGTCCTGCATCAAGGATGGAGTGACGTCTGCAGACACGTCTCTAAATCACTAGCTCTCTGAATTGACAGCTGCCCACTGGAACCATCTGAATCTTTTAAATCCTGTTGCTCTGATTTAATGAGTCTGGAATACAGCCTGGGCACTGAGATTCTTAAGAGGTTCCCAGGTGATTCTAAAATCCAGACAAGACTAAGACTCATGGCCTTGTGGATTTCTTCTTGTCCTGGACGGTGAGCCAGGTGACCTCCTGGACTTCTCTCTGTTCTAAGACTCCACTATTTTCCAAGTTCTTTCTCCAGTCTGTTGGGAATCATTCTTTTTAGTTCAAAAGAAGGCTTGCAAGAAACAGGCAGAAAATGTATCTTTTCCAGCTTCATTGAGATATAAGCAGCATAACATTGCCTAAATTTTAAGTGTACAATGTGCTGATTTGATACACTTACATATTACAAAATAATTACCATCACAGTGTTAGCTAACACTTCCATTGTGTCACATAATTACCATTTCTTCTTTTTTTTTGTAGTGAAAATGTATTCTTTTTGAGCTTCTCTAATTAAAAAGAAAAAAAAATCACTGAGGAAATTAAAATTGCAAACTGATAGAAGTAGTATTTGTATTGCAATGATAACACTGAAGTGACATTTTGGAATTGATTATTTGAGGGAGGGTACCTCTTGCATCTTGAGGTAGCTACTGTCAAGGATGATGAGTTTAGTAAGGCTAAATAGCCAGGTAGTAGAGCTTTATTTATATAGGTTAAAGAATATTTCATTGAAAAATGACAGTGGGACAGTGAGTGGCAGGGGGAGGCAAGTCAAAGGACACAACATTACATTAATGATGAATGGTAGATAAGCATCTCTAAATGGATCATCTTATTTATCCCTAAACCACTACCAAAATAGCATTAGAATTATTCTCAAACGGAAGGTGAGGAAACAGAAAGGTTTGAGGGACAGAATTGAGACTCACCCTTCCAAAATGCAGACTTTGGCCAACCATGCTTTCCCATCTGCCTGGGGTGGGAAGAGAGCTGGGTAGAGATGCGTGTGCCCCAAAAGCTGCCCAGCTGGCATCACTCAGTTCCACTTGCTCCCAACAGGCATGACCAGAAAGAAGCACAGAGTGTGGAGCCCACGAGGCAAGGGAAGGGGCCGCAGCTAGGGAAGTCACCTTAGTTCACAAGATAAGCTCCTCTCCCACCCAAGAAATCTGCTTATTTACAGTCCCACCACCTGGCTTCCCAGGTGGCTCAGTGGTAAACAACCCACCTGCCAAGGCAGGAGACACAGGTTTGATCCCTGGGTTGGGAAGATCCCCTGGAGGAGGGCATGGCAATCCACTCCAGTATTCTTGCCTGGAGAATTCATGGACAGAGGAGACTGGCGGGCTATACAGTCCATAGGATCACAAAGAGTCGAACACGACTGAAGGGACTTAGCACAACAACACACCACCAAAATATCCATCATCTTTCTTTTGGCAAGAAGAAACCTCCACGGGGTAAGACCCTCCCAGTTACACTCAGCTGCCCCTGTCTTGCCAGCAGCTGGAAGTGGCATTTACACAGATGGCTCTACCTGCCTGCTCTCAGCATCACTCTGTTCTTAGTAGCGAAAGTCTGAGATGCAGCCAATGGACATAACATACCACCTGGACATCCTCTGGCTGGTCCTGAAATCCCAGCCATCTGCATGGCCCTGCCTGTATCCACAAGCACCCTGCCGTGAACCTGGGAACAAAACGTGGTGGCCTGGCTCCTCTCTCTCCCACGATGAAGCAGCTACTCAGCTGTCAAGTCTTCAGAGACAAGGCGAAATGTGACACTTAATGTCACTTGTGATAGAAGGTGTTTTGTCTCAGCATATGGTTGGCAAGCACAACACAAGGAATTTTGGAGGACACAGTAATTTGTCTGGGTCTTTGTGCAATAATCACATTAGAAGGATGCAAGTACACAATGTAATAAATGTAGGCACAGCTTGGTGACCTATTTTTGTCTTGCAAAGGCAACGCAGTAAAGTAGGTAGGAAATTTCCATCTAACTAGTAGGAGCAAATGCTATCCACTAGGGGTGTGTGTGTGTGTCTGCTCAGTGTGTGTTCAGTCGTGTCTGGATCTTTGAGGCCCCTTGGATTGCAGCCCACCAGGCTTCTCTGCCCTTGTGATTTTTCAGGCAAGGATACTGGACTGAGTTGTCATTTCCTCCTCCAGTGTAGCTTCTTGATCCAGGGATCAAACTGGCATCTCCTGTGTCTCCTGCATTGCAGGCAGATTCTTTACCCACTGATCCATCTGGGAAGGAAACCCCACATTTTGGGGTGTTTGAATCCCAGGATGCCTCTGGGAAACCAGAAGGAGATGGAAATGAAAAAGCCAACAGAGCCCAGAACATGACAGAGTTTATACGTCCCATTCCACTTGTTCCCTCCTTGGCCTCCTTCTCTGTCTTGGCATGAATGCGTTCTGTTTTATGACCATTCCAGCCTGATGTGGATGCTGTCTCCAGTTCATCCTTCTCCCTTTTATCTGGATTCTTTTTTCAACTAGAAAATTTTTCCTGATCACCTACTGTGTGAATAAGACCCTACCATCCCATATGAGATATTTGTTTTCGGTTTCATTTTTTGCAACAACCTCCTCCACTGATCTCAGCAACCCAGATCAGGTGGGAGGCTGGTGACTGTGCGGCATACATTAAGCACTCGAAATAAAACCGCGCTCTTTTGAACCACCCCACACTTGTACTCCCTGGGCTCAATACCTCCTAATCATGCCCAAACCCACTAGACCTTTTGGGGAGTGAAAGTGCACACAGCCCTCAACTACTAAATTGTACTTGATCCCAATTCTGTTGGAGAGAAGATAATCGCAAGTATTGCTACTCATTCTGGTATTTATGCCATTTTAGCTTTTTCATACATAAGAGTAATATGAGAGTATTACTATAAAGGGTTGAGAGAATAAATTATCAATAAATTATAGCCCATCCCCCAAGCCAGTGCTCTTACGAATCCAGATTATTAGCCAGTTTTCAGAGAAAGAAGCACTTCACCTCAGAATAACTACAGATTATGAGAAGCCAGGAGAAAACATCAGAACCCCAACTGCTGCAAAGTCCTGGGGGAGTTTCCTGGGTCTGGGAGGGGAGAGCTCTGTCTCTGGGGACAGATAATAGTCACCGTTCAGCGGAAAAAGAGAAACCAGGTCCCAGTATAGCACCGTCATTAATCTCTTGACTGAAGCTAAATTCTAGAAAGGTATCATGTGCTCTTGTGGGTTTATTGTTCTAAAACAAACAAAAACCCTTACATCCATAATGTCTTCTTTTTTAAACATAAAGACAAAATTTCATCCAAGTGTATCACACACAGGTGGGGAAGCTAGTTCCAAGCTCAGTTTCCCAAAAGGGTGATGGAGTCTCACCTATTTTCCTACTTCAGAATATCAGCAGAATACCAGGGGTCACTCCACAGCTGGTTTTTTTTAAAGATCACTTGGGATCCCCTTCAAAGTCACAGAGCTCAACCTTAGGAAAGAACCGATCACCACACCACAACAACAGGCTCACCAGTGCCCATGAACCTCGGCAGACGGAGACCAGCTCAGCACCTGGACAGCTCCTGGCCTCGCGGTCTCTCTGCTCAGCAAGGCACCATCTGAATTTGCATCTTCGTGTCCCCCAGAACCAGAGCTGCACTGAGAATGTCACTGCGTCTCCCGGTCCTTCTTCTGACCTACCCAGTGGCCTGTCCTTAGTCTTCACTTCTGACCTTCTCTTCATAACCAGGACATTCCTGGGTACTGCCTCTTGTCTGGCAGTTCTCTCTGGGTTCCTCTCTGCTTCTCTGTTGTCGTGAAATGCTTAGCCTCTGCTCTTTCCTCTTTCCTCCAAGAGTTCATTCATTCATTCATGTGGCTTCAACCACTGAGTCAAAACTTAAATCTGAATACCTTCCCTTGGAATCACTCCTAATCATTAGTCCTCACCCCAAACTTCCCCCTCCAGCAGTGTTGCATAACTCAATAGGACCTGAAAGTTCAACTTCGCACTTCCCCAACTAATTCTACCTCCAGATATTTCTATCTTCTGCTCTGTCTGAGTCTCCTAATTGGAAGAGTTACCTTAATAACTCCCTCTCATTTTCTCACCAGACAACTTTTGCATCTCTTATTTTTCTCGCCTACCTGCATTTTGTTTTGATTTTGCACTGCCGTAGGAACTCATCATACACGGACTTTTGCAATTATATGCAGTCTCTATCCTCTTTCCCCTCCAGTTCAGTGTTTTCTATGAGTGCAAAATTCATCATCATCAAACCACGCTTTGAACAAGTCACCCCCTGCTGGTAACCACAATGACTAATCATTGCTTGTCAGATAATGTGTAGCCCCTTAGCCTCACATGATGTCACCAATGAGTCCCCCAACCACTATATTCTTTTCCTTTTACTATTCCTTCACTTTATTCCTTCAGTACATGCTATGTGCCAGGCACAGGGCTATGTGCTGGCCATCTATCATTTCACTGAAGGGTCACAGCCGCCTCCTAAGGGCGATGCTGATATTCCTTTTTGCAGATGAGAGAAATGAGGTGCCACAGAATAAAGAAGCTGCATCTCAAGCATCAACTCCGCAGCTGTGGCCTCAGCCTCGCCATCTGTGTCATCAGCAGCTGTGTCCTTATGCTCCGTGCTAAGTCACTGCAGTTGTGTCCAACTCTGTGTGACCCCATAGATGGCAGCCCACCATCCCTGGGATTCTCCAGGCAAGAACACTGGAGTGGTTGCCATTTCCTTCTCCAATGCATGAAAGTGAAAAGTGAAAGTGAAGTCGCTCAGTCGTGTCCGACTCTTAGTGCCCCCAAGGACTGCAGCCTATCAGGCTCCTCCATCCATGGGATTTTCCAGGCAAGAGTACTGCAGTGGGGTGCCATCGCCTTCTCCATATGACTCTGTGGACATGGCTAAATAAGGGTTTAATGGATTTAATATATTCAGATTCCCTGCAAACATCTACTCCATGTCATTTTTGTAACAATGCTCAGAGCAATAGCTTCACTAAGCTCATTAAATCACAGTGTCAAGATTTTCTTCTTTTAAATGCTAATTAAGTGCCATCAAGTCCCCCACTTCTTATCATTAAAGGGACTAGCAGGTGACAGACAACAGTGAGAACGGCAGTTTCATATTGTCTTTGTTAAATCAGGTACTAGCCGAGGGATAATCCTGGGTCTTGGTTGCAGTCAACACGGAGCACTGTCAGTGTCAGGGTTAGAGGTGGAGACCAGCCTCAGAATCCTAACCTGAATGACAAAGAGCTTGTTCTCAGAGAGAAAACACTGCTACCAATCATTTCCCAATTGTTCTCTTATTTCAAGCACAGGGAAAGTGAAAAATGAAAGTGTCAGATCCTCAGTTGTGTCTGACTCTTTGTGACCCTCTGGACTATAGACCCCCAGGCTCCTCTGTCCATGGGATTCTCTAGGCAAGAATACTGGAGTAGGTAGCCATTCCCTTCTCCAGGGGATCTTTCCTGTCCCAGGGATAGAATCCAGTTCTCCTGCATTGCAGGTAAATTCTTTACCGTCTGAGCCACCAGGGAAGCCTTTAGACACAGAGAGGCATGATTAAAAGATATCAGTGGAACTTCTTTGCTCACAGCCCAAACATACATCCTACATCATAACCAAAAGTACCTTCCCCCAAGTATGTATATTTAAGCTGTTTGTTGTACTGTTAAGTTTCTGTGTAACTCAGTGTCTGATCTTGGGAGACTTGACTTAACCAGCAAGCCTGCTGACCTCAGTGTTAACCTAATCATCTCTCAGTGCTGCTCATTGGGGGAATCCTTGGGTGAGGACAGCCCTCTCTCCAATAATGCAAACGTAAATTAGGGACAGACTCTGCTCTTGAGTATCTTAGATCTAAGTGGACAAGAGGATCTCCTTGACACCAAGGAGCTGTTGGCAAGTGGTTCGAGAGAGGTCTTGATGCCTCCGAGAACATGGCATGCAAGATGACGTGAGACTCACTTGCAAAAGTCAAATGTGGTTTCCGAAATGCCTCTTTTGGTACCTTGATTAACAAGAAGTATTTAGTCATGCAGATGGAAGGGCAAAAAAGAAAAGTGAGTCAGCTCTCAGAGATGGGAGCCTACAGGGCATGTGCAAAGTAATAGATGGTGTAATTTGACCAGAGCATGGATTAAGCATAAGGGTGAGATATCAGAGAAAGGGGCAACCCATCCCACTAAATTAAGGCTGTCCTCTGTGGTCAGCTTAGAGGAAAAACATCAGTATTTCTAAACTTTAGATCCGTTCAGACATGGCTTTGTTTTTAAATGAGAAAATATCCTTGAGCATCTTAAACACTGCAAACTGAACTTTGTTTTAAGAAAAAAATGTTAATACGTCGCTTCCTTTGTGCTTTATGAATCAGTGCCTTAGAGCTTGAACAGTGAGGCTAAATGTCTATTTCTTTTATTCATGTCTTTCTATATTGTTTGACTTCTCTCAACCACTAAGAAGTTACCGTCAAAGGACCAAAACTACCCATTACATGGATCAGGGGGCATCATACTCCTCAGGCAGACTGTGCCATACCTCTAACCCCCAGAAATGCCACACTGGCCCCTGGGACTGTCGGACTGTCACTCAGTCCTGGGAGCCAGTGGTACCCACCATGCAACGTGGACACACACGTTCAGTACTGAGCAGATTAGGGGCGTACAGACCAGCTCCCGCCCTAGCTCTCTGAGTGGTTGGTCCCTGCATTGTCCAACACACTTACTCTCCTGCTTTCAACCTGATTCCATCATTAGACACAAACGACAAAAAAAACTTGGGCTCTGTGTTTATAAATAAATATGTGAGTGGCATTCTCTCACTGTAATTGGATCTTAGTTTCAATCCCAAACTCTTAATTTCAGAATCTGATGTTGAGTTAAATTAAATAGATATTATTTTAAACAACATTGTCTCATTGAAAATTAATATGTGCTTTACTATAGAAAATTTGGAAACCAGTGGCTCAGCTGGTAAAGAACCTGCCTGCAATGTGGGAGACCTGGGTTCAATCCCTGGGTTGGGAAGATCCCCTAGAGAAGGCTTGCAGGCACAAAGAGCTGGACACAACTGAGCAACTTTCACTTTCTTTCCTAGCAAACGCATAGTCTAAATTTAAAATCACTTCCATTTCCTATAAGAACCATGGCTGGCAGTTTAGTCTTCATATTACGTATATATATATTCCCTGCTACTAAGTCACTTCAGTTGTGTCCATTCTTTGCAACCCTATGAGCTGAGGCTCCTCTGTCCATGGAATTCTCCAGGCAAGAATACTGGAGTGGGTTGTCATTTCCTTCTCCAGGGGATCTTCCCGACCCAGGGATCAAACCTGCGTCTCCTGCATTAGACGTGGATTCTTTACTATCTGAGCCACCGGGGAAACCCCACATAAATATACACTATTGAGCTATATAACTATAGTTATATAGATAACTATTAAATAAATATGAAGATGAAACAATAAAATGTTAGCAGTTGTTCTCTTTATATGTGCAATACATATAGCACAGCTTTGTCTGAAAATAGTATCATGTTTTGCTTACCAAATTACTCTTTGCACTTAAACTGCATCTTTTTAATTCAGCAGAGTCGGCGTCACTTTAGTAACTCAGTCTCCAGTCACTCTGTTTTGCTCTGACCAGTCGTGTCAACAGCAGTGACGATGCAGGGCAAGCGCTGGTCTCAGCAGTTCACACGCATCGTTTCATTTAAAGCTCAGAGCTACACTGTCAGATACCAAGTGGGTAAAGTGGAGCACAGGTCGGCCACTGGCCCAGCATTACACAGACAATAAGCACTTGTTCAATCACTCAGTCATGTCCAGCTCTTTGTGACCTCATGGACTGAAGCATGCCAGGCTTCCCTGTTTTTCACCATCTCCCAGAGCTTACTCCAACTCACGTCCATCGAGTCAGTGATGCCATCCAACCATCTCATCCTCTGTCGCCCTCTTCTCCTCCTGCCTTCAATCTTTCCCAGCATCAGGGTCTTTTCCAGTGAGTCAGCTCTCAGCATCAGGTGGCCTAAGGATTGGAGCTTCAGCATCAGTCCTTCCATTGAGTGTTCAGGGTGGATTTCCTTTAGGACTGACTGGTTTGATCTCCTACTGTCCAAGTCACTCTCAAGAGTCTTCTCCAGCACCAGAGTTCCAAAGTATCAGTTCTTCGACTATTGATATTGTGACATATCGGGATATATGTATTCGGACTTTACCTTCAGTTCCTGGCACAGAGCTCCTAAAGCCCTTGCCACTTCATGAGTGGTAGGAGCATCTTTTGTTCTAATGGGATGACCCTGGATGAGCCCCAGATAGCTTCAGGATGCAGGCTCGTCACCAGAAAGGTGCAACTTTGGTTGGAAGCCTGACCGCCCCTCCCCTCATCCTCTAGGAAGGAGAAAGGGGCTGGAGATTGAGTTGATAATCAGTCTGCCTTGGTGACGAAACCTCACCCCAAAATCACTGACTGATGAGGTTCAGAGAGCTTCTGGGCTGGTGAATTCAAAGCATGGAGGTGCACCCAACTCTGTGGAGACAGAAGCTCCTGTTCTCAGGGACCTCGCCTAGTGTACCCCCTCATCTGGCTGTTCATTGGTATCTTCAGTTCTGCCCTTTATAGTCGACTGATAAATATGAGTAAAGTCTTTCTCTGAGTTCTGTGAGCCTTTATAGCAAGTTACAAAACCGGGAAAGGGGGTTGGAGACCCCCGATTTACAGCCAGAGCACAAGTGGCAGGTCAGGACCCACGACTGGCATGTGCGGCGGGGGGCCTTGCGGGTCTGAGCCCTCCACTTGCGAGGCCTGCGCAAGCTCTGCCTGCTGAGTGCCAGAATCACAGTAAATTGTAGGTTGCTGTCCACAGAGAACTGGAGAATTGCTTGGTGTGGAAAACCTATGCATTTGGCAGTGTTTGCTGTAAAAATCCTAAAATTATAGCTGTCTCCAATTTTTTGCTAAAACTCATATAATGAGTATCTTTATGGCCAAATATTCATGCATATCTGTGATTATGTCTCTAGGATAATGTTTTTTTATAAGGGTGATTGCTGCACTTAAGCACATGCTTATTTTAAAGACTTTGGCTGTGTGTGCGCCCCATCCTGTTTTAATTTTGTTGGCTGGTGGGGGAGATGTTTCTATTTCTGCTCTAATCCTATCATGCACCACAATAAATTCAGTTTTCATCCAATGCGAGGCTCCTCCCAGAGACACGAGGCCCCTTCTCTCCTTGGGCTTCTCGGGTGAACCAGGAGAACCTCAGCACTGCTGCGGACACCCTACGCAGTGCAGCGTGGGGAGCTTCTGCGGGGCTGGGGTGCTGCGCCCCCTGAAATCGGAGCCTGGACCATCAGCAACACCACCCTGGGAGGCTCCACACCATCGAGGTCTGTCAACAGCTTTACTTGAAGAGCCCTTTGCCCCAGAACAGCTGCAGATTGCAGAAAGAAGTCTGGATCGATACATAAACTGACACTAAGTCTAGTTTTATTCAGGTTCCAGCACCGAAGCACCTTTTCAATTTATAGTTCTGCTCAGCAACTCTTTTCTCTCATTTCTCATTTACTAGAAGCTTCCCAGGATAATGTGCTCAGCACCAAGTTAAATCAATGTCCACATTAACACGCTTTCAGAGGCAGCAGCCCACCATCGGTGTTCTCAGTCCACACGACCTTGCTCTCCACGCGGGCTCAGCACCGTCCTCGGCCCCCGCCAGCGCCGGCCACTGTCAGCCCCAGACAATATCCAGGTTAATTAACCTTTAGGCGAAGATGCCCCCTCACTTCCTTCCGGCCCATCACATCCAGTCCGAAAGGCAGCAGGGAGCTGTGATGAACGCATTAATTAGGAAAATGATTGAATGCAGTTGCTTTTATTACCTTGGCTGTTAATCGTCTCTTCAAGATGCCTGAAAAGTCATCCTCATCAGGGGGCGTCGATGCAGGGGAGAGGCAGCCACTCAAAGCCCTGGGTGCTCCCCACCACCAACTGATTGTCTTGCTAAAAGATGAACTCGAGCTCCCATCAAGGAAATGCCACAAAAACCCAGCCAGGTGCCCAAAGGGAGTGTGTTCACGTCTTCACCAAGCCACCCAGCCAAGGGAGCTTTTAGAAGAAGATTGGAGCAGCAGGAAGGACCAATCCCATCTCAGAGGCTGGGACACTCTGTGGCTGCCTAGGGTCTCATGGTGCCTGGATGAAAGGTTCCACGTGTGACTTGAATGGAAATTAATAACAATATTCAAGGCCAATCAGGTGGAGCGACATTTTGAAGAAGTGATTCATTGGCATGCCCCTTTATCAAGGATGAAAGAAAGTGGAAGTGTTAGGCGCTTAGTCATATCCGACTCTTTGCGACCCCATGGACTGTAGCCTACCAGGCTCCTCTGTCCTTGGGGTTCTCCAGGCAAAAATGCTGGAGTGCATTGCCCTTCCCTTTTCCAGGGCCTCTTCCGGACCCAGGGATCGAGCCTGGGTCTCCAGCATGGTGGGCAGTTTCTTTGCCACTGAGCCACGTGGGAAGCCCATCAAGGATACATGATTGGAACGCAAAGGGTGACTCCTTATATTTCTGGCCCCAGATGGGTGCGTTGGAGCATGAATGAGTGTATTCATCTTGCTGAGTTAGGAACACTGTTGGGGGTTGAGTTAAGCTGCACCCACTGGATAAATGTCCAAAGCACTCATGCCCTCGTCTCCGGTCCAGGCAACCCTAGTGAGGCCAGGACGCTCTGCCTCCCTTTCAGTTCAGTTCAGTCGCTCAGTCGTGTCTGACTCTTTGCAACCCCATTATCTGCAGCATTCCAGGCCTCCCTGTCCATCACCAGCTCCCGGAGTCCACCCAAACCCATGTCCATTGTGTCGGCGATGCCATTCAACCGTCTCATCCTCTGTCGTCCCCTTCTCCTCCTGCCCCCAATCCCTCCCTGCATCAGGGTCTTTTCCAGTGAGTCAGCTCTTCACATGAGGTGGCCAAAGTACTGGAGTTTCAGTCTTAGCATCAGTCGTTCCAATGAACACCCAGGACTGGTCTCCTTTAGGATGGACTGGTTGGATCTCCTTGCAGTCCCAAAGACTTGGAAGAGTCTTCTCCAACACCACAGTTCAAAAGCATCAATTCTTCAGTGCTCAGCCTTCTTCACAGTCCAACTCTCACATCCATACATGACCACAGGAAAAACCATAGCCTTGTCTAGATGGACCTTTTTTGGCAAAGTAATGGCTCTGTTTTTTAATATGCTATCTAGGTTGGTCATAACTTTCCTTCCAAGGAATAAGCATCTTTTTTCATCACTGCAGTCACCATCTGCAGTGATTTTAAAGCCCCAAAAAATAAAGTCTGACACCGTTTCCACTCTTTTTCCATCTATTTCCCATGAAGTGATGGGACTAGATGCCATGATCTTCATTTTCTGAATGTTGAGCTTTAAGCCAACTTTTTCACTCTCCTCTTTCACTTTCATCAAGAGGCTTTTTAGTTCCTCTTCACTTTCTGCCATAAGGGTGGTGTCATCTGCATATCTGAGGATAGTGATACTTCTCCCGGCAATCTTGATTCCAGCTTGTGTTTCTTCCAGCCCAGCATTTCTTATGATGTACTCTGCATATAAGTTAAATAAGCAGAGTGACAATCTACAGCCTTGACATACTCCTTTTCTTATTTGGAACCAGTCTGTTGTTCCATGTCCAGTTCTAAATGTTGCTTCCTGACCTGCGTATAGGTTTCTCAGGAGGCAGGTCAGGTGGTCTGGTATTCCCATCTCTTTCAGAATTTTCCACAGTTTATTGTGATCCACACAGTCAAAGGCTTTGGCATAGTCAATAAAGCAGAAATAGATGCTTTTCTGCCTCCCTTTACTCCCCATCAAACCCCAACTCGAGCATCATTCACTGTTCTTTCGTTCTAGTATTCATGTATTCGCTTGGCTGCACCAGGGCTGGGATCTTTGATCCTCCTTGCGGCAGGAGGGGCCTTCAGTTGCAGCAGGTGGGACCTGGCTCCCTGATCAGGGATGGAGCCTGGACCCTCTGCCTCGGGAGCACAGTCTCAGTCCCTGGACCACCACGGAAGTCCCATCCACTCTTCCTGATTCCGCCAAGCTCCCTGCTCACCCACGGGCATCATTCGCCTCTCTCCTGTGTCCTACTGACCTGCCTACAAATCGCGCTGCTATACTCGTCCCAATAAATCTAAGTCCGTCACATTCATGCCCACATCCTCACACTCCAGGAGGTCACCTACCGCACAGGGGGAGCTCACGCATGTGTAGAGAATCTGATTTAGAAGCACATATATGATATCTTCTGTAGAGATTTAAGGAACAAAAACCAGGCATGCTACAGATCCAGTGTGCAACGTTAGCTAAAACGACTGGAGGCTCTCTGAACACCTGGTGTAGGACAGAGGAGAGAAAGCCGACAAGGAACCAAGGCCTGCTGGACGGCAAAGGTGCAGGATGCTTCCAGGAGGGTCTTGAGCTCCAGCTCAATGCCAGCAAACTCCCTTTAATAACCTTCTGCCTTGCCCTCTGCAGGGCCCTCAGCTCTCTGACTTTCTGTCCTAGCATCTGTATGCCTTGTTGACAATACAACTAAAGCTCATTTAAAGTGAAGTCTGCCAGTCCAGGGTTTTGGCATTTCCCACCTTCTATGAGGAAAACACTTATCAAATTGCTACGACTTAAAATATTCCCTACAGTCACTGAAAATCTCACTTCTCTGATCAGTTCTCAACGTTTCCTTTTGACGGAAGCGTTATGAGCCCTTGTTCCTTCCTCCTCTGTCTGGCGCCTCCCCACACCCAGGGCGTCTGTCATGTGAGGCTGGGCTATGCCCCGGCTGAAGAGTTAAAAGTGGTTTTTCAATGAATTCCACCAGGGGGCTCCCGTTCTCAACACTGGCCATCCCTTTGACCTGACTGAGGCAGTTGCGGACACACTTAGCTCCTTTCAGAGTAACTTGCTACTCTATTTGGAGAATAGTTCGAGGTCCCAGAGTCCTCCCCCAGCTCCTTAAGACCTGAAGCTATTTCACTCCCAGGAAGCTCCAGGAAGCCTGGGACCACACTTTTACTCTTAACAGGAATTAAAATTGATGCCATTTCTCTCTCTGCCTAGGCCAGTCCAGCCAGTACGCTTGAGAGTGGGGAACTCCAGCCCCAGCAGCTGGCCTTGCCTGTTGCGGGTTGAGTCGTGTGCCCTGCCCAGCTGCTTAGTCGTGTCCGACTCTCTGAAGCCCCGTGGACTGTAGCCCGCCAGGCTCCTCTGTCGGTGGGATTCTCCAGGCAAGAATCCTGGAGTGGGGTGCCATTTCCTCCTCCAGGGGATCTTCCCCGCCCAGGGCTTGAACCCGCCTCTCCTGGGTCTCAGGCACTGCAGGTGGATTCTTTATGAATGAGCCACCAAGGAAGCCGCATGGGTTGAGTCGTGTCCCTACAAATTCACTGACGTCATCACACCAGTCTCAGAGTGTGACCTCACGGGGAACAGCGTCCTCGTAGACGTGGTGAGTTAAATTTAGAAGAGGTCGCAGTAGAGTAGGGTAGGGCCCTTAATCCAGTATGACTGATGTCCTTATAAAAAGAGGGATTTGGGACCCGGAGACTCATTCAGGGAGAACACTGTGTGAACACGAAGGCAGAGAGCAGGACGATGCTTCTACAAGCCAAGAAACATCAAAGATCATCAGTAAGCCCCCAGGGTCTCAGGAGAAGCCTGGAGTAGATGCTCTTCATGGCCTCAGGAGGAACCAGCCGTGCCAACACCGTGGTCAGGCACTTCCAGCCTCCAGACGGTGAGACAATGCAGCTGTGTTGTCTAAGCTGCCCTTTTCTTGGATGCTTTGACCCGGCAGCTCCAGCCCTTCCTGAGATTCCTAAGTCCCTAAGCCTGGCTTCTCCTCTCTGTCTTGCATCCAGGTGGGCTTCCCCAATATGGTAGGAAGCAGTCCTTCTGTGAGTTCGCTGGGTCACTGGGGCTGACGTGTGACCCTGTCTTGAAGCTGCCCTGCAGGGTTAGCCAGAAAGTGCACTGAGGGCCCAGAGCAGGAAGATGGTGGGAATCCAGGAGTGAGAGCTGCCCAATGTGCTCCCCCACCCCAGTCCACAGAGACTGCGGATTGAAACCCAGACTGAGGGAGCAGGCTGGGCCGTGTGCTGGTGGGTACAGGCACAGAGCTGCTGGTGGGGTGGGCCCCGGGGACACTGGCATCACGTGTACTAAGGCCCACCCTCCCAGCTTGGTCCACCCCGCTGTGCCTGCAACTCCAACGCCCATGAGCCCCTGAGACACCCTTCTGGCAATGCTCATCTCAGCTCTGCCTAGTGGGAAGCGGGTGGCTCCCAGCACTCTGGGCAGTTCAAGTGTCCAGGACAGGCAGCAGCTGGGGCCCCAGTGCACCTGCCACCCAGCACCTCCTGAGTGTGCGGTGGGGCATTGCTACTGAAAAGGCCAGAGCTGAGCTTGGCCACCTGGGCCCACCATGACCCCACAGACGCCAGGAGGGTCTGCCATCGAGGGGAGCAGCAGGGACACCTCCCGTTCCTGTCAGGCCAGCAGAGCCGTGGCTGTGTCTGGCCCAGTCTCCCCTTTCTCCACGGTGGTCCACTGCCCAGCCCCAAAGCGGTCTTGTCTTTATTCCAGAACCACCTCACTGACAACAGGAGACCCTCAGGATCGTGTTCTCTGTAAATCTGCGTGGAGAGTTGTGGAAGCTCTGTGAGATGGATAATGAGAGCGTGAGGGAGAGGAGGGGTGTCATCTGCTGTCCCAGCTGGGAGCTGTCCCCCGTTGGCCCTGTGCAGCCAGCCTCCTGTCGCCTGGCCCTCCAGGGCTCAGGGCCAGGGGCCAAGAGTGCTTCCGCCTTTGGTCTTCATGCTCCTGACCCGAATCTCCCTGCTCGGACATCCTCTCAGGAAATCTCTCCACCCAGGAATGCACCAGGGTGGGAACATCCCTGGCCCCACCTCCCATGGCTCTGAGCCAATGAAGACATCTCAAAAGGGCATTATTTCTGAACACACGGGAAATGGTCAGAGTCCACTTTGGCAGCCTTGGAGTGATCATGTAGGTGTCTACAGGATCTGGGAGGGAGACCCCACGGGGCCACGGAGCTGTCATGCCTGAGCTTGGAGGAACGGATGGAGACCTCTCAGCCCTTCTCCAGGGCATTGGTGCCCCCCTCCCCGCCATCTGGGTGTCAGACACCTCCTTTGATGTCTCCCCACCTCTGCTGGAGGACAGGTGGGCTGCAAAGCATGGAAACAAATGAGCTCCCTTCATCCGTCATCCGTGTCAATGTCACTGCGACGCTGCTCTGACGTCCCCACACCGAGTTAACCTTGACAGGGAACGGTCTGCCTGTCAGCTACCCTCTCGGCATCCTGGTTCCTCTGCACCTGGCAGTCAGTCTGTCTGCAGCAGACTCGCCCGAAGCGAGCACCACTTCCTCCTGGTGTTCACCCCATGCATTTCTGACACCCTAATGACTCTTAAATATGCATGACCATTTCCAAGGAAGGCATTCCACACTTTTTAATCACCTGCATAAACCAACCGATTTTGAGAGCTCACCCTGGAAAGGGGCACCGGTGATCTGTAAACGTAATTTGCTCTCGCGTCTGCTGTCAGGATGGCAGGGCCCCCTGGGCTATAGGCGACTGTCCAGGATTCACACGTCCTGACACCTCAGGGCTGTTTCTTATTGTTTTTAATTAAAAGCGTTTCCACCAAATGAATCACCATTCAGAACTCCAGCCGAGGACGCCATTTTTTTTCCTATTTAGCTAAAGTGAACCAAAGTCCATTTGGGCGAGAAATGAGGAGGCTCAGGACGAACCCATTTCCAGAGCAGTCACTGTCTGATACTGTCAGTGTCTGTGCGTGAATCCCAGAATTTTGTGTGCGCTCTGGGTCTCTGAGCAGCGTTTCCAAAACTGTCACAGGAAAAGGCTCTCAAATCTCTAGATGCAAGTCAGCTTCAGGGACCCAAACGCCCCCTAACGCTACACAGAGCCATTTCTTTGCCTGGAGGTCACCTCTTGGATCCAGGCTTTTCCCTGTATTATTCTGCAGTTAGTTAATATCAAGGAGTAAGAAGGTGGGACTGTGGACGCAGATTGGGCAGCATGGCTGGTTTCTGAGCCCCCTGTTCCATCCCAGACAAACCACAGGTGGGCTGATGCGACATGGCTAGGGTCCGTCAGGAGGAAACAGGGTATGTGGCTCCAGGGACACGGATGCCTGGGCCTCCCAAGGCAGATCGTTGTTCAGTCGCTTGGTGGTGTCCCACTCTTTGCGACCCCATGGACTCTAGCATGCCAGGCCTCCCTGTCCTTCACCATCTCCTGGAGTTTGCCCAAACTCATGCCGATTGAGTGGGTGATGCCATGTAACCATCTCATCCTCTGTTGTCCCCTTCTCCCCCTCCCTTCAATCCTTCCCAGCATCGGGGTCTTTTCCAGTGAGTCAGTTCTTCACATCAGGTGGCCAAAGGATGGAGCTTCAGCTTCAGCACCAGGCTTTCCAGTGTTCCCCACAGCAGATGCTCCAGGGGAAATCCAGGCGGAGGTGACTTCAGAGAGAGGATGAAAATGGAGGTGGGTGAGAGAGGGGTGGACAGAGCAATGAGAAGAATCATGAAATCAAGTCGTCCTTGATCTTAGAACTCTGCCGAAAAAAGTAGTCCATGCGGCCATTCCATCCACCCAGTGGACACTGGGCTACTGATGGGCGCTGGCAGAATGCGTCTCAGCAGAGACACAGAGGACCTGACACAGTGTCTACTCCCACCCAGGTGTCGAGTGTGTATTTCTGTGTCCTGGACAGACTCTAGGAGTTAACTTTTTTTCCTAAAAGCTGATCAAAAGCAAGAATAGCCCTGTGTCTCCTATGAGGGTGAACTTGAATCCTCCTCTAACTTGAGAGGCAGGGACCATGAATATTCTCTGGGGTCAGACAAGGAGCCTTAGCTCCTAGAAGGCTTTGTCCCCCAGGGACCCCACCTGTGACCCCTCAGTGACAAAACCTTTCCCACATCTCAGTCCCAGATCTTAAGCTTTCTGAGCATCAATACAGAGTTTACAAGGCCACCCAAACCACAAGAGATGTTCTGAGCATCTGAGTTTAGAGGGGCTCTGAGGGTTTCCCAGGAGCTTCCCCAGGTCCCAGGGCTCCTGAATGTTGGCCACTTGGCACTGGATTCTGACTTCACCTGCCAGTGCAAGAGACAGAGGAGATTACAGCTCGAACCCTGGGTGGGGAAGATCCCCTGGTGGAGGAAATGGCAACTCACTCCAGTATTCTTGCCTGGAGAACACCATGGACAGAGGAGCCCAGTGGGCTGCAGTCCACGGGGTCGCAGAGGGCCAGACACCACTGAGCGCTCATGAGCCAGCACGTGACTCGGTGCTCTTAACCCCCTCCTCCCCTTGTCACATAAGCGGGATTGTGTGCTTTTAAGTCATGAGACCCAGACAGACATGGCCCAGCTGCAGCTCAGCAATCACAACCTGAACTCAGGACAGGAAAGTAGGTCTCTCACCACCGGCTACAATGCCACCACGGCTCAGGCCTCCCAGCTGTGCTCGGGGCAATGGGAGGACACACCCACCCAGAGGGATGCTCAGCTGTGTTGCTGATGGCTTGAGGCAACTCCAGCCCCTGACTCGGTGTCAGAGAGCCTGGGAGCCAGCACACAGCCCAGCCTGGAGGGGCCCCAGTGTTCCACATGGTGCAAGGGGGTGATATTTTTCTCTCAGAACCCTGCTTCAAGGATTAGGGAAGAGAATGGTGCTGTTTGACTTTTAGAGGAGCATCTGATGCTCCCACAGAGCCAGAATCCTGACAGAAGGCAGCCCATCTCTGTTTACAAATACAATCCTTCATTCATGCTTCCGGCCCTGCAGGGGCCCTGGAGGCTCAAGGAGAGGTGGTGCGATGGCAGGAGCAGCAGCAGCTCTGGTTGGCAGGAGGGCCAGGAGGCCTCCAGCAGAGTAAGGGTTGGGATGGGTTTTGGAAGTGTGGAGCATGGCCGTGTGAGTGGAAAGTAAGACGACCTCCCAGAGGCAGCTCTGGGTAGTAAAGTATGAGAGGATGGAGCAGGCAGGAAGTGACTGAAGACGTAGAACTCTGACCCACGCTGTCGTGGATAAATCTGGGGTAGACTGGGAGCACTGATGCAGGCAGGCCCAGAGGGTCCTGGAAACCCTGAGGGTCTGTACTCGCCAAGGCTGTGGAGAAGGCACAGGGCGACAGGGGTGGCATTTTCTATGTAAGACACCCCTGCCCCCGCCGCCATCTTTACAGGGCATGGCTGGTGAGCACTAGGGGCTGAGGTGCCGAAGTGGGAGAAGCCGAGAAGGAGGGGTGCCCCGTGTGCAAGGGGCCAGGAGTCCACGGCAGGCATGCCCTTCGGGCGTGGTATTCTCCTCCTCCTCCTCACAGAAATTCCGTAACAGGTGCTTGATTTCAACACGGAGATGAGGATGCAGACAGTTTTCAAAGTCAGGTAATTTGCCAGAAAATGCACAGGTAACACACCAGGATGTGTGCTTGGGTCTGACTCCAAAGACTGTGTGTATACATTACTTCATAGGGAGGTTTTAGAAATTAAACACACACACACACATAAATACAACTTGGTGGTTGATTAATTGAGGAGGCAAAGAAAGAAAAGAAAAATGTCTTAAAATGGACCACTCACTCAGTGTATAAAGCTCGGGAAGCTCAGGCGGGCATTTGTTTGGGGGGAAGGTCGTGACTTGGATAGTAAGCATGTGGACTTCATGACAGAAGAGCTGCGTTTATCCGAGATGGACGGATCAGGATGAAGGTAAGGGCGCATCTCCACAGCTTAGGAAATAAATCGCATCAGGTCAGCGGCTCCACTTTGGAGTGGGGGACACAGATGTTAAGTTCACAGATCTGTGCATACAGGTCTTCCAGGGTCAAGGTCACAGGGGTTTCCGAAAAGAGGAACTGGTGCATTGTATCAAATGTCTCAGAGTTTAGGAAGATTTTCAAAGAATGTCTTTAACTGATTATTTTTCCTCTTTCTGAGTAGAAAGAATTCGTGACCACCCAAAGTATTTATTTTAAAGACAGATTTGTGGACCACAGAGAAAATCAACAAAGCTGACATGGGTTCCCAAAATTCTACCTGCAAATACTCCTGCTCCAGGAGTGAGTCTCAGGCCTGCCACCCCAAATTGCCTTGCTGAGTGTGGGCTGCACCTCCAAAGACAGGATGGACAGGCAGAGATCAGGTGTGGCGGGTCCCCTGCGCCTTTGTCTTTGGGGAGGTCTCCATCCCACAGACGAGGCAGCAGGGGCCAGGTTTGGTGAGTGGTCTGAGGTCCCATGGCCCCATGGCTGGGACCTGTTTATTGCAGTAACGCACTCCTTCCCTCAACCCAAGGTCTCTGGATTACCTCCTTGGGCCGGGTGTCTCCAGGTGTCTGATTGACACACAGAACAACCCCAGTTTCACTGAGCTATGACCAACCCAACAAGTACCTTCCAATAAAAGCGTGGGTGACCAGAAACTGATGCCCAGCACAGGAGCCTTTCTGACCCCTGAGAGAGTGAGACCAGGTGCGTCTCGGCAGCATCCCTATTGTGCAAAGAAATCCCTTCTCCCGCTGGACCGGAACTTCATTTCACCCTGCATCCTGCCATGGTCCACTGCGATGATATTAGGAAATGACAATAAATGCCCTCCTCACCTCCATTTCTATCCTGTCTCCAGCTTTTTAATTTGACTGATGCTGAGTTCAACTCTACAAATTCCAGAGACCCTTGAATGAATGGCTATAAGAAGCTTAATCCACAACTGAGCAGAAGCCTTCCTTTCTGAATGCTCCATGTCATCTGAGCATGTGGAGTCACAAACAGTGCTCCCAGCCTGATTTCCCAGACCTCTGTTTCTCTCTGCCTGGAAAAGGGGACTTGTGGGTGGATAGGTTTCCATCAGGTAGAGTGAGCTGGAAAGAGTCAGCAGGCTTCTCAGGGTGGAGGTCTCAGATGGGCATGTTTGCCTGGGTCTGTGTTGGAAATGACACCATGAAGACACCTGTTTCTGATGCCATTTCTTCACCAAAGAAAAAATCAAAGAAAGTGATGTTTTGAGTTCTTCCAGCTTCTCCACTTCTTTGGGCACGCAGGAGAGTCTACAAGAGGCAAGGCTGGAAACCAAATCTTTAGTCCACGGGGTCCTGGGAAGGAAGGATCTGGAGAAAGCTGAGACAGAAGAGGATGCTCCAATAGGTTCCTCACCCACCACAGGATTCCTCTGGAAGCAGCAACTTCTAAGGTTCTAAAACAGCTTGTACTTACACTGTCCATTTAAGGAAACTTTTCCTAGACTGGTCTGATCGTGAAAATCTCCTGGGAAAGTTTACAAATTCAGAATCCCAGGCTGTCTCATGAAGGATGCTGATTCAGTCTTCAGTCATCATCCAAAGCCATGTGGTCACATGAGGCTGGAAATTTAAGTCACGGCCCTCGTGTTTGGAAGGATAGCGCTTAGACTGAAGATTTCGCTTTGGGTCATTTTCCATATTCTGCCTGATATCGACTATATACTGTCAACTTAAAAAACAGTCACAACCTGAACGTTGAGAGTTATGTTTTATTCGGTGGGAACTTTTAGGACCTCATGCCTGGGATGCCTAGGGTCACATCTCAAGCGACCCTACGAGAACTGCTCCAAAGCGACTGTGGGGAGGAATCAGATTATCTAGAAGTTTTGTAACAAGGGGCAGGTAGTCTGAACATCACACAATTATTGTTGATTAAGGAAAACCAGATATTTCAAGTTATGGAATTTAGCACTTTTCTGGATAGGGGACGATGCAAGGGTCTGGGCTCAACGAAATCATTCCTTCCGTGTGCACCTCAGCTATCCTCGGCCAGTATCCTGAGTTTTTATACATCCTGAGTTCCTCGGGGCTCAGTGTAGTGGGTGGCTGTAGTCTGATGTAATCATAGGTATCAGTCTGCTTCACGGTTGCCCTGGAGGGCTGGAATCACTGATGACTGTAACATCTTTGTTTACTGATATGACAGGAAATACTCCACTTCTCAACACAAAGCAATAAAGGAAAAGGCAGAATCGCATCCCTTCCTGTCATTCTCTGTGTGTGAAGGACCCTGCCTGGCCATGCACAGGCATCCCAGTGGGCGTGGGGGCTGTCCACCGGGAAAGCGGGGACTGAGAAAGCAGGTCTGAGGAAGCAGGGATGCACAAACAGCCAGAATGGAAAGGAGAGGCGGACAAAAGCAGAGAAGCATCAGAAAAGGGGCCAGTGGTCCCAGGAAGGACTGTGGGGTTCCCGCTGACGCACCCTCTGCTGAAATTCTCAGGTCTTCTTTGTGAGGGATGGTCTAAGAGCATCAGTGACTCGGAAGCCTATTGCCCAGCAATGGCTACCTAGCCAGCTCCATCTCATCATCCTCCTTCATTCAAATATGTCTAACCACTGCTCCTCTATGCTGAGCCAGAAACAGGGGGAAAACTGTGGACTACTTGTCCATCGAGCTTGAGCGCATGGAGCTTCTATTTCAACAGAGGAGCATTCATTGAGTAAAACTCAGTATCCGTTTGAGCAAACTCCAGGAGATAGTGAAGGACAGGGAGGCTTGACGTGCTGCAGCCCATGGGGGTCACAAGACTGGGACACGACTGAGTGCCTGAACTACAACAATACATAACTAAGACTGTAATGAAAGCCGGGAGGGTCAGTGCTCCGGGGGTCCTAACTAAGGAGGCTTCAAAATGCCAGCAAGGGCACTTCACTTGCGGTCCAGTGACTGAGACTGCGAGCTCCCGATGCTGAGGGCCCTGGTTTGATCCCTGGTCAGGGAACTAGCCACTTCAGCACTCTTGCCTGGAAAAGCCCACGGACGGAGGAGCCTGGTGGGCCACAGTCCATGGGGTCGCTAAGAGACGGACATGACTGAGTGACTTCACTTTCACTTTTCACTTTCGTGCATTGGAGAAAGAAATGGCAACCCACTCCAGTGTTCTTGCCTGGAGAATCCCAGGGACTTAGGAGCTTCCTGGGCTGCCTATGGGGTCACACAGAGTCGGACACGACTGAAGTGACTTAGCGGCAGCAGCAGCAGCAGGGAGCTAGATCCCATGTGCTGCAACTAAGCGTTCCCATGCTTCAGCTAGAAAGACTCCACATGCCACACCAGGATCCAAGAGCCCACACGCCGCAACTAAGACCTGGAGCAGCCAAATAAATTAACAATTTTTTAAAAAAGAAATGAATTATTAAAATACCCCAGCATGAAGCTGAGGGTTGTGGCGGAGCCTTCCAGGCAAGGAAACCCCGCTGGAAAGCCGTTACTCTTCAGCCATTATTTTTCAAGACTCAGCAGTAACTGCACATGTGCACTAACTCCCGTGTGTGGCGGGGAGGATTGGAACAAACCCTGTTTCATGGCTCACTTCCTAATACCACACCAGCTCTGATGCCCTTTCCCTCACTTAAGATCACCCCAGTGCCCCAACTTTGCAGGGCTGAGGGCTCCCAGCCAAACTTGTTGAACAGACTGCTTTTTCCCACATCAGATGGCCTTAGCTGCCTTAGCCGCTCAGCCGTGTCTGACTCCGGGCGACCCCGTCAACTGTAGCCTGCCAGGCTGCTCTTGCCCATGGGATTCTCCAGGTAAGAATCCTGGAGTGGGGTGCCATGCCCTCCTCCAGGGGATCTTCCCAACCCAGGGATTGAACCCAGGTCTCCCGCCTTGCAGATTCTTACCATCAGAGCCACCAGGGAAGCCCTGTAATTGGCCATAAATGTATGCACGTGTTTCAAGGTTCTCGAGTCTATTCCGTTGGTCTGTATATCCACCTTTATGCCAGCACCGTGACATTTTGATTACTGTATCTGCATATGTTGCTTTTTAAACTTCGGTTTTACTTAAGAAACACAACAATTTCTGCAACACTAAATATTTTCTATAGCATCATAATGAGTCAACATTGTCATGTTTACACGGTCCATATTTTTTTATAATCAAGGACACCATAATAATGGTGTTCCCTGGTGGTGCAGTCAGTAAGGAATCTGCCTACAATGCAGGAGAAAGGAGTTCAAACCCTGGGTCAGGAAGATTCCCTGGAGAAGGGCATGGCCACCCACTCCAGTATTCTTGCCTAGAGAATCCCATGGACAGAGGAGCCTGGCTGCTACAGCCCATGGGATCACAAAACGTCGAACATGTCAGAAGCGACCGATCACGCATACACACACACCAGCAGCTTAACGAATGAAGTTGCTGTTTAGTCACGAAGTCCTGTCCAACTCTTGCAGCCTCATGGACTGTAGCTTCCAGGCTCCTCTGTCCACGGGATTTTCCAGGTAAGAATACTGGAGTGGGTAGCCATTCCCTTCTCCAGGGGATCTTCCTGACCCAGGGGTTGAACCCAGGTCTCCTGCATTAGCAGGTGGATTCTTTACCACTGAGCCACCAGGGAAGCCCAACGAATGAAACAACTACTATTAAACCATCTAAACCTACTATTAAACCTACTAAAAGCCTGTTACTTCTCAGAATAACGTACTAGTAGTGGAATCGCTGGGTACAAAGATACGCAAAACTCCCACACTTTGAGTGGAGACTACCAAACTCCATTCCAGCTCAGTTTCTGTATTCCACTCTCTTTCGGCCCCAAAGAGACCCCAAGGACACGGATCTCATCTTCCATCTCCAACTTTGTTGAATATCAACTCTCCTTCATCTCAGTTTTTAAACTAATTTCAGATTTGAAAGTGTCAGTTCAGTCAGTTCAGTTGCTCAGTCCTGTCCGACTCTTTGCGACCCCATGAATTGCAGCACGCCAAGCCTCCCTGTCTATCACAACACCCGGAGTTCACTCAGAATCATGTCCATCAAGTCAGTGATGCCATCCAGCCATCTCATCCTCTGTCGTCCCCTTCTCCTCCTGCCCCCAATCCCTCCCAGCATCAGAGTCTTTTCCATTGAGTCAACTCTTCGCATGAGGTGGCCAAAGTACTGGA
>SJYQ01006140.1:377616-406839 GCA_006410935.1 Redunca redunca | reverse complement strand
AGCATATTGAAAAGCAGAGACATTACTTTGCCGACTAAGGTCCATCTAGTCAAGACTATGGTTTTTCCTGTGGTCGTGTATGGATGTGAGAGTTGGACCGTGAAGAAAGCTGAGTGCCGAAGAATTGATGCTTTTGAACTGTGGTGTTGGAGAAGACTCTTGAGAGTCCCTTGGACTGCAAGGAGATCCAACCAGTCCATTCTGAAGGGGATCAACCCTGAGATTTCTTTGGAAGGAATAATGCTGAAGCTGAAACTCCAGTACTTTGGCCACCTCACGCGAAGAGTTGACTCATTGGAAAAGATTCTGATGCTGGGAGGGATTGGGGGCAGGAGGAGAAGGGGCCGACAGAGGATGAGGTGGCTGGATGGCATCACTGACTCAATGGACGTGAGTCTGAGTGAACTCCGGGAGTTGGTGATGGACAGGGAGGCCTGGCGTGCTGCGATTCATGGGGTCGCAAAGAGTCGGACACGACTTGAGCGACTGAACTGAACTGAATGAATGGTCAAAACTTTTCAGCGTAAATACAGTGACTCACCTCAACTGACTTTTGCTGGTAAACAAGACCGTTCAAGCTCACAGGGCAGGAATGGCAGGACAGAGAAGAAGCATGCTTCATTGCACACAGGAGCCTGCCCTACCTCTGTACACTCCGAGAAAAGCAATTCTGGAAATTCCTGCTTTATGGCTTCACAGCATCAGAGTCGTTTGGGCTGTGAAGTTTTACTGAGATGGAAACAGCTTTCTTTGCCAAAGAACTCAGATCCGTGGATGCTGACAAGAACGTGGAGAAAAAGAAAAGTGACCGGGACAGCTGCTGGGCAGCATGTGAAAGGCAGTCACACGTCGCAGCTTTGAATATCTCTCATTCTGAGATGCATGCTGCAACTCAGAGGGTGCCAACAATGTTTCCTAACCAAGGTCTTTTCACTGACTAGAAACACTTTAAAGTATTCTTTTTAAGCATTAAGGGATGAGAGAATAAATGTCCCAAGAAGCTTCTTATGTAGTTGAATCATGAACAACTCCAAAGAGGAAATTAACCAAGGTTAGCTTGAGTATGGAGAGTAGAATTCTAGCGCGCATGCCACCACCCTCCAGCTCAACACCTGTTCAGACATCACTGATTAGTAAGCAAACGCCTCCTCCTGAGTGAACTAGTGTTTCTCCATGGCACTCCAGGAAGCCAGAGCCCCCATTCTGAGTGGGCACAGGAGTCCACCTGGCCATGTCGAGGCTAGACACTGCCCTCTCCAGGTCACATAGGATTGAGTCTCTCCTTTCCTTCCTGTCTCTATCTCTCTCTGCTCATATCCATTCCCTGTTATCTGTTCACTTGCTAAGTTGTGTCCAACTTTGTGGAACCTCATGGACTGGAGCCCACCAGGCCCCTCTGTCCATGAGATTTCCCAGGCAAGAATACTAGAATGAGTTGTTGTTTTCTTCTCCAGGAGATCTTCCTGGACCAGGGATCAAACCCATGTTTTCTGCTTTGGCAGGCCGATTCTTTACCACTGAGCCACCTGGGAAACCCATCCATCCCCTAGAAAAGGAAAACAGGAAAATGAGAGCAAAGATGAGGGCAGAGGCGGACAGCTTAGTATATTTTCTTGGTGTGATCATCCCACCAGGTGTCCAGGTGAGCTGTATCTGAGGGGAAGATTTCCATGCAAACGAAGGACCATCCATTTCAGTCACGTGGACACTTTTGTGTTCAAGCCATAAGTACCAGGGGCATCAGTCGGTAGCAGGGACCTTCCAGGGTGCAGAGTTTCTGGAGTTTGCATTTGCTTCCATGTACCTTAAAGAATGTCACGCAGAAGAGAAATTGGAAATAAGCAGAAATGTAAAAGACACCAGAAGCAAGAAAGATAATGAAAAGGTGCTCAGTTCAGTTCAGTCTCTCAGTCATGTCCAATACTTTGCGACCCCATGAACCGCAGCACACCAGGGCTCCCTGTCCATCACCAACTACCGGAGTTTACTCACACTCATGTCCATCACGTCAGTGATGCCATCCAACCATCTCATCCTGTGTCATCCCCTTCTCCTGCCTTCAATCTTTCCCAGCATCAAGGTCTTTTCAAATGAGTCAGCTCTTCTCATCATGGGGCCAGAGTATTGGAGTTTCAGCTTCAGCATCAGTCCTTCCAATGAATATTCAGGACTGATTTCCTAGACAGAGTAACAGAAGTGGTCTGTGATGAGCTCAGGGAGCAAGGTAAGCACATAGAAATATAGACCGACTCTGTTTTGTACTTTCCCTTCACAAAACACTTTAGCAGTCATCTCACATTCTCCCGTGATGCCTCAGGGGCAGGTAGCATCCGTCCGCCTCGCCAGCTGCATCAGTGTGGCCTGAGCAAAAGTCGCAGAGCTCAGAGCTCAGCAGCAGCAGGTCTCTGACTTCCGTCGGCTAATCAGCTAAAAAGACAAAAGTACAAGGAAGCACCCAAACTGGAAGCAGAGCAGAAGGGAGTAGGTAGAATGGCTTGGGGTAGAGGCAATGTTTAAACATGGAAGGAAGCAAAGTGGAAAGAATCTCTGGACAAAGGGGGAAAAAAGAGAAGCTTGGGACAGGAGCAGGTCTTCATTCTGTAAGTGAACAACACAGCTATCCTGCGGATGTCAGGAAAATGGCAGCTGGGGGATGGGAAGAGTTTAGAGTGAGCTGGTTTAAGTCACAGAAGCCCAGACGCAGAACGAACATGACAAACTGAACTAGTGAAGAGGAAACTTCCAAGGGATACATGAAAAACCTAGCTTTGCAGAGGAGAACCATGCTGACCCAACACGGAAAATGAGGCAGAGGTGACTCACACATCCAGGACTTTGATGACACTTTCTAATACTGTGGGTTAAAAGAGCTTGCCGGTATCCCGTATTTATCCTCCAAAGACATTTTGAGTCAAGGACATGAAAGTTAATACAAAGTGAAAGTGAAAGTCGCTCAGTTGTGTCCGACTCTGAGGACTTCCTTAAAGAACCAACTGATTGGCCACAACCAACCACTTCTAGTATCTGTATTTTAGGGGATTGCATTCACAAAACATGGCGATTCATTTTCCTTGGAGAAATATCAGAACAGAGTAGTTTTAGTAGCCATTAATCTTTGTGACCTCATTCACTAGTCTCTTCAGAGAGGGCAGAAAACAGAAACAGATTTCAAATGGGAGCTGTTGTAATGAGCAGTGACGGAGGGGCAATTTGGGAGCAATGATCCCCGAGTCTGTGATCAGCCGCTCCGTTAAAACATGTCCCCTGATAAGACGGCCCTTGGAACCTAAACAGACATCTGCCCTGGTTTGGCTTCCTCTCGCCAGATAAGCCTTCCCTTTGCCTGTAATTTCCTGCATCCCTCTCTGTCCCTTCCTTCCCTCCAAGAAAAAGGCCTGGAGGTCTTGGGAATAATGAGTCTGTTTATTGGCTCTGACCCAGTGGTTCTCAAGCAGAGCAATCTTGCCTCCTCGGGAACACTTAGCAAGGTCTGGAGACGCTTCCAATGACCACGATGGCAGAGGCAGCGCGGTGCTATTTGCATCCAATGGGCAGAGGCCGGGACGCAGCTGATCATCCTTCAGTGCGTGGGCCCTCGGACAACAATCTGGGCCACAAGGTTGGCAGAGTAGAGGCTGAGAAGCCACGACCAACTGAAAGGTACCTAAAAAATCAGAGCTGTCCTCCGCCACCTCTGAGACAGGAGCTGGATCACGGTCAGATCCTGGGTTCTGCCTTCTTTCTTGCAAACACTCGAGTGTGCAAACAGGGGTGTATGTGGGTGATGCCCTGTTGCTGTCATCTGCTGCTGAGGCACTGTCTTTGTGTTCAAGGCTGTAATTACACAGGGATGTGAAGCAAGGCGGGCTCCAGAATGTGTGAATGGAAGGGGGTGGGGTCGCACTGCAGAGAGTTAACTGCAGCAGAGTTGCCAGTGTCCATTTTATAGCAGGAACCCCAAAGGCTGGCACTCTTACCTACATCCTACTTTCCAGAGGCCTAAAGGCTTTCAGGACATCACAGAAGCCTGTGACCTTCTGGAAGTCTTATCTAGTCCTGACTTTCAGAAAGGAAAATGAAGGCCACTCTTTAACTCCAGACACAAGGCTATAGAGAAAGTGGAGTCCAGTATGAACCTAGAATAAGAATGAGTGATGTATTTTTTTTTAATCTGTGGCAAAAACAACAAAGAAAAAAGTCTTAAAAAAAACTTGCTTTTACTTACCACATAGCCGAAAAGTGGAAACAACTCAAGAATTCATCAACTGATGGATGGATAAACAAACTCAGTAAACCCATATAATTTGGCCATAAAAAGGAATGAAGTACAACACACGTTCCAACATGGAAGAGTTTTGAAAATATTATGCTAAATGAAAGAAACCAGACACAAAAGGGCACATGTTATGTATAATTGTGCTTATGTGAGATGCCTAGAATGAACAAAGGAACTGAGGTGGAGATATCTTAGTGATTACCCTTTGAGGTGATGAAAATGTGGGACTAGGGAGGGGTGATGACTGCGCAACACTTTGAATGTACTATGATGTTTACCTTCAAGATTTTTAAAAGTGAATTTCATATTATATCAATTTTATCACAATTTCAAAAAAATATTTTGAAGGACTTTCACTTGGGAAATCTGATGAAATGTATTCTTTTGAGTGGAAAGGAAGTTAAGTATGAAGACATTCAAAATCTACTGACTTACAAAAAAATAAAGCCAAGCAAACAGCAAACATTATCACCGCGCCAGGTGTCTGTGGATGGTAAATTAAATAGTGCGTTCCCGTGGGTGCTGGGCTGCGCAATTCTGGGACAGGATAAAGGAATGCACGACACAGGATGTAAGTCATCCCCCGCTCATTAGCCAGGCTCATTGTTCTGCCATCCCCGTATTTAATTGTTCCATGCAGTTTCATTTCTCTGTGACTCAGAGAGAGTTGAATGCAATTACGGTCAACAGCAGCCTTTGGCACAGGCTTCCTGTCCATCAGGGCGCTGAGATCTTCCTCCAAAGCAGAGCTCCACCACTGGCATCTATGTGTCCCCAACCCTGGAGTCAAACCTTGTCTCTAGATGGTCCTGGGGAGAAGACAGAGGGTCACGAGATGTCATCTGTGAAGTCTGCACAACACTTAGCAAAGAGAACAAGATCTTGGATGAGAGACCAGTTACCTAAATTGCAGAGTGCTTCCTACACAGGCTGAAATCCCGCTGGGGATCCCTGAGGGCGTGCAGACTGAGGACAAGAAGGAGAAAGGCACAACCATTCTAAAAGGAGGAGATTCTAAACAAAAGAAGGTTGAAGTGGGTTGGGAGGAATTTCGCATGAGGGGTGAGACAGCTCTGGCCATTGCTTCATTTATTTGACGCGTGCTTAGCTCCCATCCTCCTGTGGCTGACTGACCCTGACCTTCACCCACACACTCCAGAATCTCCTTTCTCTTCTGATGTCACTGCGAAGGGCCGACTTCAGCCTTCCAAAATGTTCCAGCTACTTGTCAGTCCCATAATCAAATTCATAGGGTCAGAGACACTGCAGGGCTGGAAGTGTCCAGCCCAATGTGCTCTTTGCAAAGGAGGACAGGTGCGTCCAGACCGTCAGCCTTTGGACAATGTTGCTCCTGCTCATTCCTGTCCTTCAGCTGCATGTGGACATGTTCTTGGCATTTGGCAGTGTTAAAAGATGAACTGAAGCATCTTAGAATTTTTGAGAGTTTGAGAAAAATTGATTTGAATCAGACAGCTTCCAATCGAGCAGGAGGGCAGGAGCTCTGAGGAGCTGTACAGAATGAAACACTTTCATAGGTGGAAGGAGTAGAAACAAAGATGTTATTCTTGGGAAAAAAGAAAGAGAAAGCAGGTGGGTTGTTGCCAGGTTACTTTCCTTGAGGGGATGTCAGGCTCCACCAGGCGGATTCCCTAACCAGCGCTGATCAGGTTTAAGCTTCCATTTCTGGGAGAGACAAAACTGTAATTAAATTGTCTTTGTTTGGGGCTAGCTTAAGCAACTCCCTTTGGGGCCTGTTGTCTTGTTTTCAACAGCAGACTTGGGTGTTTTATCCCTTGATTTGTATCAAGGTTTAAAAATCACCATGGCCAACTTGAAGCTTTCCAACCATGAAGAAAAAAACAATTTCCATTGTAGGATTATTTTAGGTGCTGAAATGGGTTTTGTTTTCAGTGTTCAAACAACAACATAAGGCTTTAATAAAATTGAAAGCAAAAATAAACTGACTAATTTATAAAGTTCTGAAAACTATGAATTGATTTCTAGGCTTCCAAGATGCGGACCTGGAGACATATGGAGGGGATACAGAGGGCCACCTACCCCTCTGGGTTGTTCGGTGGTCACACCGTCACATAAGCAAAGCTGTGGGCCTTCATTTTATTAAGTACCTGGGTCTCTGTGCTTGAGAGTGAGCAGTCGTCCTAGGCACGCCCTCCGCTGTCTGTTCACACCAGCATGTCTACAGGAAACTTCTCCCCAAGTCTTGTTACTTCCCCCTTAGAAACCTCATCTATTTGGTTTTTTACATTAATTGTTACTTTATATTGGGGTATAGCTGTTTTAAAATGTCATGTTCCAGGTGGTGCTTGTGGTAAAGAACCTGCCTGCCATGCAGGAGACGGAGGAGACACAGTTTCGAGCTCTGGGTCGGGAAGATCCCCTGCAGGAGGGCACGGCACCCCGCTCCAGTGTTCTTGCCTGGAGAATCCCATGCACAGAGGAGCCTGGCGGGCTGCAGTCCGTCGGGCTGTGAAGAGTTGGACACGGCTGTAGTGACTCAGCACACACAGTTGTTTTACTCTGTTGTGTTAGTTTCAGGCGTACAGTGAAATGGTTCATATGTGTATATTTGCAGATTTTTTTTCCCGTATAGGTTACTGTAAAGTATTGAGTAGGGTCTCTTATGCTATACAGTATGTGCTTCTTGACTACCTATTTTATATATAATAGTGTGTGTATCTTAATCCCAAACTCCTGATTTGTCCCTCTCCCTATTCTGCTTTGCTAACCATAAGTTTGCATCTGTGTCTGTGGGTCTATTTCTGTTCTGTGTAAGTGCATGTTGTCATTCTTTCAGGCTCCACATCTAAGTGATATCGTATAACATTTGTCTTTCTGTGTTTGACTTATTTCACTCAGTGTGATAATAATAGGTCCATGTTGCTGCAAGTGGCATTATTTCATTCTTTTTATGGCTGAATAATATTCCCTCGTGTATATGTACCACGGGTTCTTTATCCATCCATCTGTCCATGGACAGTGAGGTCATATGTCCTGGCTATCAGGAATAGCTACAGTGAACACCCAGCTCTCTCCTGGCAGAGCTGGAGTCAGAGGATTTCCGCTAGGGGGAGGGTAGGACCTCAGCAGTGCCCTCAAGGAGGCCCTTGCTGGGGGCAGGGTCAGCGCACCAGGGCTCTCATCACACTCGAGTCTGTTGGGAGGGTGCATGCAAAGCAGACACTGGAAGAGGGCGGGGCTGTGCGGAGGCTGGGCGCAGAGGAATCCACGGTTGCTGCTCTGCCGCAGGGAGGGAGAGCAGGAGGACCGCCAGGACGTGGGGTGTGGGGGGAACCTTTCTATGTTGGAAGACTCCCTCAACATGTCTGCATATGTGTGTGGCTCTCATGCATGACGTATTTAAATACGTATAAACATGTACCTATGTAAATTAAAAAGACACTTGCTCCTGGGAAGAAAAGCTATGACAAACCTAGACAGCATAATAAAAAGCAGAAACATCACTTTGCTGACAAAGGTTCCTATAGCCAAAGCTATAGTTTTCCCAGTAGTCATGTATGGATGTGAGAGCTGGTCCATAACGAAGGCTGAGAACTGAAGAATTGATGCTTTTGAACTGTGGTGCTGGAGAAGACTCTTGAGAGTCCTTTAGACTGCAAGGAGACCAGACCAGTCAATCCTAGAGGAATCAACCCTGAATATTCATTCGAAGGACTGATGCTGAAGCTGAAGCTCCAATACTTTGACCCCATGATGCAAAAAGCCAACTCATTAGAGAAGACCCTGATGCTGGGAAAGACTGAAGGCAGGAGGAGAAGAGGATGACGGAGGATGAGATGGTTGGATGGCATCACCAACTTGATAGACGTGAGTTTGAGCAAACTCTGGGAGACAGTGAAGGACAGGGAAGCCTGGTGTGCCGCAGTCCATGAGATCGCAAAGAGTCAGGACTGAGCAACTGACAGCAGCAAACACATCCAAAGACAGATGTGCGTGTGAATGCAGAGTGCACCTGCCCCGGCCAGCGAGGACTGTCCCACAGAGAGCCACAGGCTGGGCGGCTCCAACCGCAGAAGTGTGTTCTCTCGCAGCCTGGAGGCTGGATGTCCACGATCAAGGCGTCAGGCGCGCTGGTTCCTGCCTTCTGAGGCTGTGTGGGAGGATCTGCTCCAGACCTCCCGTCTGGCCTCTGAGGGTTTGCTGACGTCTTTGTTGTTTCCTGGCTTCTGGAGGCATCTTCCTGATCTCTGCTTTCATCTTCACACAGCCTTCTCCCTGGGTGCCTGTCTGTGTTCAGACAAGGACAGCAGCCATTGGATTCAGGGCCCTCTCACTCCAGGGGGACCATTCGTACGTGCGTTAGTCACTCAGGCGTGTCCAAGTCTTTGCGACCTCAGGGACTGTAGCCTGTCTAACTCCTCTGTCCGTGGGATTCTCCAGGCAAGAATACTGGAGTGGGTAGCCATGCCCTTCTCCAGGAGACCTTCCTGCCCATTTCAGGCAGATTCTTTACCATCTGAGCCACCAGAGAACCCTCAGAGGGACCTTACCTTCACTAAATACATCTGCGACGATGGTATTTCCAAACAAGGGCACATTCTGAGCTCTGTAGGTTAGGACAGAAGCTTATGAACTCAGACGGGATGTAACGCAACCCCCTGACTCTAAACACACATGCGAGTGCAACGCATACTCAGCCCACATCCTGCCTGCTTTCTTTCTAAAGAGCACGTACGAATTCCCACTGCGGGCACGTTTCTCTTCTCGGCCTGTGGGGTCTCTGTGCCATGTGGTACAGATACAAATGTCACAGGGAAGACAAACCCACGCAAATCCAGGGCACGCAGCTCACTCCTCGCTTTCTCCTTCGCTGTCACATGTCTGTGAGTAACACTGCCCCCCTGACTCAACCACCAGTCCTGGGGTTCCAGCCACCCCAATTCTTTGATTCCACGGTAATGGGGGGTTAAGGGAGGCAACTTGCAGCCTTGGAGGGGACCCAGACACATACTCTAACTCTATTATTAATTAATGTAAAGAGTCACATTCCAATGTTGTGCCTTGATTTCGTCACCTATTTCTGCATTGAGTGGAATTCATTCATTCTGTTACACGCTCAAAAAGCTCTGATGCACTCACTACATGCCAGTTACTGGGCAAAACCCTGGACGACAGACAGAAAAGAGAGGCATCCTAGGGGCATTAGCCCTCCACAGTTCTCCGTCTTCTGGGTCCCGTAATTCTGAGCTGGCGAAGTGGAGAGAATGGGTTTCAAACAGTCCCGTCGTTTGGTGGATGTGGCCACAGGCCTCCTCCAAGCTCTGCTGCTTTACAGGCTGCAGATGTTTCTTTCAATGCCGGAACTGAGCTACGGCTCACACCCACCCCGGGGACCTGGCAGAGAGACCGGGTTCGTGGGTTGCCGAGAGGAAGAGCAGAAGGACACGTGTTCCAGGCCTCTGACCAGCTGGAACCTAACAGCCTCACCTGTGCTGGTCTCCCCTTGCTCCCCCATCACCAGACCCTCTGGGCTGCTTCGATGGGGCCCCTTGGTGGCCTGGCTTCCCCTCGGGGTGCAGCCAGCATGTGGCACCAGCAGGGGACTGGAGCGGGCAGAGGGAGAGGGCACGCTGACTCTTCACTCTCTGTTCTTGGCCATGCGTTCCAGCAGGGACTGCAGTCCTTCCTTCACCACTCCTGCTCAGATTAGATAAAACCCCTTCCTCCCTCTTAAGGAAACATTTATTCAAGGCGCTGTTAGGCAGACTTTGCTCAGAGGGACTGTGGCAGTAGCAGTAGAAACTACCCAGCGGGATTTTGCAGTAACGGAGGGGCTGGGCCAGGGCAGTGGGGAAGGTCAGGCTCAACTCTGAATATGATGAAAAAAAGTGGGAATTTATAGCCAAGGAGTTGTTGTTGTTGCTGTTATTGAGTCGTGTCCGACTCTTGTGACTCTGCCAGGCTCCTCTGTCCATGGGATTTTCTAGGCAAGAATACTGAAATAGCTTGCCATTTCCTTCTCTAGGAGATCTTCCCAACCCAGGGATCAAACCCACGTCTCCTGCCTCGGCAGGGTGATTCTTTACCACTGAGCCACTGGGGAAATCCCATAGCCAAGGAGGGGTTCTGGCTAAACTGAGCTGATAGGATTCCTGCTGAAGTCAGGCCGGGGGCTCCCTCATCACTTTGGAGTGAGGAGCCTGATCAGACAGACACCTGATCAGCCAGTGGGGTGAGCCATTCCAGATAAACCAATCGAGCAGAACTTCTACTGAACGTGGGCGATGTTCAGGTGGACACGAAGGTCCAAAGGTCAGGGTTCAGTTGGGAAAAGGGCTCTGAGAACTCTAACAAGAGTTTGATGAAAGAGAAACACTCTACCACACTGGCCCTCTGGGTCTGGGAGAGAAACAGTAATCTTTTTCTGTTTCCTTCCTACAAGCCCACACTTCTGAGATCAGACTTTACTTAAGTTCTCTTGGACCATCTGAGTCTGATTTTTATCTTCTGTTAAGACCTCGGCAGACACAAGCCTTGAGTCTGGTCCCAGGCTGTGTGCATCATCAAAATTCTTGCATCTCCCAACACGAGTTAAACTGTTTTGCTTCTGATGTCACCTTTCGACAGAGATCTCTCCAAGATCTCCTAACAAGACACAGATCCCACCTTCAAACTGAGGCACGTGAAAGGCACAAGTTCCCCCTGCTCGGCAAGGAGCTGGCAAAGCCTCTCAAATGAGCAGCATGTCAGTCGGAAGGCTGTGTCGCTGCCAGTCCTGCCAGGGAAACAACTCTGCACCTCGCATCAGAGAGCCCCAGAGAACAAAGTCAGATGAAATCAGATCCTGAAGCCAGCTGGAAAGGTGGTTCCCAGCCGGAGTGAGGGCTGCATGCGTTCTTCCTCTGATGAATGCTGATTGCTTTCAGAGACGGCCTCTCTGTTCTACACAGCGGTGCCCACATCCCCATTCCAAGCCTCTTTTTGTCGCTGAGAACAATGCAGCATGAGCTCACTGCCAGCAGTGCCCCATCTTTTCTTGCTGAAAGGGCCCATCAGGAGACGCGCGTTAGGTAAATCTGGATTGGGAAAAATGTGAAGTGCGATGCTTGCTGGTTTTCTCACGCCCAGAAAGTAAAATAACCCCTTTCTCCTATTAAACTCTTTTTTCATTGACTCTAACAGCTGAACCAGGTTAAATACTTTTCATTACGTTTGTTCAAAAACCACCAAATGTGCCTGAAATTTCATTATATTTGTTCAAAAGCCACCTAAGGTACCACCTGTATTTCACAGCCTGATGTGAACCCTGAGGTTTACTTTTTTTAAGAGGAGCTGATGAGGATCCAGTGCTTTTTGTCTGTCCGGCCCTTCCACCACCCCTTCCGTCCCTGACACTCACGTCCCCTGGGTGGGCTGTTTCATTCTGCTTCTCTTTCTGTAGCTCAGAGTCAGGTGTCTCCTTCTCGTGACAGCAGCTGTCGTGGCTGCCAGACGAGAAGGCACTTAGCCCCCACCCTCTCTGCTGCTAAGTCACTTCAGTCATGTCTGACTCTGTGTGACCCCATAGATGGCAGCCCACCAGGCTCCGCTGTCCCTGGGATTCTCCAGGCAAGAACACTGGAGTGGGTTGCCATTTCCTTCGACAATGCATGAAAGTGAAGAGTGAAAGTGAAGTCACTCAGTCGTGTCCAACTCTTTGCGACCCCATGAATCGCAGCACGCCAGGCCTCCCTGTTCATCACCATCTCCCGGACTTCACTCAGACTCATGTCCATC
Source organism: Redunca redunca (assembly GCA_006410935.1). Taxonomy (NCBI): domain Eukaryota; kingdom Metazoa; phylum Chordata; class Mammalia; order Artiodactyla; family Bovidae; genus Redunca; species Redunca redunca. Next base: position 394,808 of record SJYQ01006140.1, on the reverse strand, counting down.
GAGTCAGTGATGCCATCCAGCCATCTCATCCTCTGTCGTCCCCTTCTCCTCCTGCCCCCAATCCCTCCCAGCATCGGAATCTTTTCCAATGAGTCAACTCTTCGCATGAGGTGGCCAAAGTACTGGAGTTTCAGCTTTAGCATCATTCCTTCCAAAGAAATCCCAGGGCTGATCTCCTTCAGAATGGACTGGTTGGATCTCCTTGCAGTCCAAGGGACTCTCAAGAGTATTCTCCAACACCACAGTTCAAAAGCATCAATTCTTTGGCGCTCAGCCTTATTCACAGTCCAACTCTCACATCCATACATGACTACTGGAAGAACCATAGCTTTGACTAGACGGACCTTAGTCAGCAAAGTAATGTCTCTGCTTTTGAATATGCTATCTAGGTTGGTCATAACTTTTCTTCCAACCTTACTGAAGTTATTTTGTGTTCTAGAAGTCAAAAGCAAGGCTGAACAAGGCCTCTACTAAAGGAAAAACATGTTTGTTCCAAGGAAGATTTAAGTGAATAAGCCTGGCGCTCTCAAGCCTATGCACAGTGCTAGCTGGATATTAAGTATCTATCTGTGTTCTGGAGTTTACCCTGCGTTCATGTGTATACAATGTGTATTCCTACAGTCAGGCAGGAGAGGAAAGTATGCCAGCTCGCGTCGACCATCCTCCAGAACGAGGTGCAGATCAGAGATCAGCTAATTATGGCCCCTGAACTAAATCCATCCCACCTGCCTCCCCCTCGTTTTTGCAAATAAAGTTTTATTGGAATACAGCTACACCCCTGGGTCTATTTATTGTGGCCACTTTCCCACTCCAGCAGTGGTGTTGAATGGTTGTAACAGTTGTACCTGAGCTTCAAGGAAGCAAGGGGGGTGCGGTGGGGGCAGAGCCTGCAGAGTTTACAGGGCAGGTGGGGACACGGGGGGTGGGGGAGGCGGCCGGGGGTCCACACTACGTTTACGGAGCGACCATCTCCATGCTGACTCCACAGACCATTAACACAAAACTACGGAGCGACCATCTCCATGCTGACTCCACAGACCATTAACACAAAACACAGCTAAGGTGGCGGGACATCCAAGTGCCCTGAGCACTTCCGAGCAGAGGGGCTGCAGCGCTGAGAAAGGAGCTGTCTTTTTTTAAAACATAAGCACAGCAGCGGAGAAGAGGTTGGTGAGAAAGGATATTAGCTTGGTGGGTAGATTTAATTACTTGCTCACACATTGCATGCAAAATTCCTGTGAAACAGATCTGTCTAATATATGGTGAGAATACTGTTCCATGGGCAAGTTCTAGCTCCACTAGAACCAGACTAATCCTTCCCAGTGAAACCCCCAGAAGATCTGAGAAAATATTGTTGAGATCTAGTTAAAGATGTCAGGAAATTAATACAGCAATTAAAAAAATTACAGAACCGAGGTTTTATGAAAAAAATCAAAAAGTGAGTCTGGCATTTGTGGCCATTTTACCCCTGACGCTCTTCTTCAGCTGAAAGGGGCTGTGGAACAGGCAGAGGTGGGCAGAACCTTTGCCAGCTGCCAGGAGTGGACACAGAAGCCAGAACTCACGGTGGCCCAGCAGGGAGGCGGTTCTGCTAAACTGAATCCGAATGTTAGAGGGGTGAACCGAGTGATAAGGAGGAACCGGAAGTAGATAGAGCCTTGGAGACAAACTGCAGTCAAGATCTGGGCCATGCTTGTCCCTCTCAGAGACAAGGTAATCCCAGCTTTCTAACCCCCCGGGTCTAGTTACCTTGCAGAAGTAGACAAACAGCCTGTGTAGGAGGCAAGGTCATCCAGAGCATTAAATTATCTCTGAAAGTGAAAGCGTTAGTTGCTCAGTCGTATCCGACTCTTTGCAGCCCCATGGACTGTTGCCACCAGACTCCTCTGTCCATGGAATTCTCCAGGCAAGAATACTGGAGTAGGTAGCCATGCCCTCCTCCAGGGGATCTTCCTGACCCAGGGATCCAACCCGTGTCTCCTGCATTGCTGGCAGATTCTTTACCCCTGAGCCACCAGGGAAGTCCTATGACTTTTCACATACAACACATCCACCCAATGAAAAATGACCATTCATGGGGAATAAAGAAAGAATTATTTAAAACAAAGAGGAGCAGTTGACCTATAAGGGATTCAGACACAGGATTTAAAATAACAAGGCTTAAGATAAGTTTAAGGGGGAAAAAAAGGCCAGACAGAATTTTTGTAAAGAACTGGGAAAGATTTTGGTCCAGAATCTTGTAAAGAACTAGAAATTATTTTTAAAAGACCAGCTGGGCATTCTAGAACTGGAAAACCACAATGCTGCCAGGGTAATGGATTTGACACAAAGTCATAGAAAGCTGAAGATGAAATTAGTAGACTGAAAGATAGGCCATAAAGAATTATCCAGACAATGTAATAAAAATAGTAGAAAGAACATAATACACAAGGGGTGTGGCGATATAGTCTAAATTACATACAACTGAAATTCCAGAAACACAAGAAGACAGTAAGGAGGCAGAAGAAATGACGGCAGTTTCCCAAAACTAACGAAATACCTAAAGCCAGATATTCTACAAGCTTTACAGACTTCAAAGAGGGTAAATGCAAAAATACCACATCTAGGCCCAAAACAGAAGAAAAAACAAAAAAGAAAGCAGAAGAAAAGACAAATCACTTTCAAAGTGATGTCATACAAGACACTGGCTCCTTGGAAGAAAAACAAGGGGCAAACCTAGATAGCATATTAAAAAGCAGAGCTATCACTTTGCCAACAAAGGTCTGTCTAGTCAAAGCTATGAGTTTTCCAGCAGTCATGTATGGATGTGAGAGTTGGACCATAAAGAGTGCTGAAGAATTGATGCTTTTGAATTGTGGTGCTAGAGAAGGCTCTTGAGAGTCCCCTGGAGAGCAAGGAGAACAAATCAGTCAATCCTAAAGTAAATAAACCCTGAATATTCACTGGAAGAACTGATGCTGAATTTCCAGTCCTTTGGCCACCTGATATGAAGAGTCAACTCATTGGAAAAGACCCTGATGCTGGGAAGGATTGAAGGCAGGAGGAGAAGGGAGTGACAGAGGATGAGATGGTTGCATCCAACCATCACCGACTCAATGGACATGAGTTTGAGCAAACTCCAGGAGATGGTGAAAGGCAGGGAGGCCTGGTGTGCTGCCATCCATGGGGTTGCAAAGACTCAGACATGACTTAGTGACTGAACAACAAGAAGAATTAAAGCTGACTGTTTGCTGGAAGTTATGAAATCCAGGAAGAAACAACATTACATCTTCAAATAACAACGACAACAAATACAAGAATTTAAGTTTCTTTTAACTCTAGAAAAGTGTATCTCAAAAATGAAATAGACGTGGAAACATCTTAGATCAAAAAGAAGACAATATTCAACATAAGAAGAACAACAGTGGAGATGCTAAGGGCAGTTCTTAAGTGGAAAAAGACTCCAGATGAAAACTGAAAGAAGCAAGAGTGCAAGCTTAAACATGCGAATAAATCTAAGCAGAATAACCTGTAAAAAATAACAATAATGTAGAATGCAAACCAGCAATGACGACGACTCATGTGGTGTACTGTTGCTTAGTCACTCAGTTGTGTCCAGATCTTTGTGACCCCATGGACTGTATTCCTCCAGGCTCCTCTGTCCATGGGATTTCCCAGGCAGGAATACTGGAGTGCGTTGCCATTTCCTTCTCCAGGGGGTTTTCCCAACCCAGGGATCGAACCCACATCTCCTGCATTGGCAGGAGGATTCTTAACTGCTGAGCCACCAGGGAAGCCCAGATGCATACAGCAAGGGGAGAATGCACAGAGGGAAGGCATTTCCTGCACTGGGTAGAAATAGGTAAAAGGGCTGATTTCTATTAGACTTTGTAAATCAAGACTGCCTGCTGCATGCCCTAGGGTAATCACAGGCTTAAAGAGATTACACACCTGTGAAGCTAATATGGGCAGGGAATAGAATGATTTATAAATATTTAACCAGTCCAATAAAAAAGACAGTCTTAAGAAAAACAAGAAAGGAAACCTTCTCTTCCAGACATCAAGACTTACTGTAAAATGATCAAAATTAAGACCCACTGGTACTGACAGAAGGATAAACAAATTTTTAGAAAATGGAATAATTATCTTTGGAAAATTATTTCACATTGGCAGCTAAGTAGGTTCATTTGCTGGATAACAGAATGGTACTAAGAGTAGGGGCAGGGGGAACAATGGTCTTTTCAATAAATGAGTCCATTTGATGGACACATATGAAAAATAGGGAATTTTAAGTCCTACGTGACACAGTCAATAAAATCAATTCCAGGTGATCACAGTCATACCTGTGAAATACAAAACAACAAACATTCTGGAAAATAACATAGAAGAAAGTTGCTGCTGCTGCTGAGTCGCTTCAGCCGTGTCCGACTGTGTGCAGCCCATAGACGGCAGCCCACCAGGCTCCCCCGTCCCTGGGATTCTCCAGACTAGGACACTGGAGTGGGCTGCCATTTCCTTCTCCAATGCATGAAAGTGCAAAGTGAAAGTGAAGTCGCTCAGTCGTGTCCGACCCTTAGCGACCCCATGGACTGCAGCCCACCAGGCTCCTCCGTTCATGGGATTTTCCAGGCAAGAGTACTGGAGTGGGGTGCCACTGCCTTCTTGGTAGAAGAAAGTAGGAAAAAATAAAAACAAAAAGAGTGATAAAAAGAGATGTTAACTTAAAGTGTTTTCATCATAAAAGATATACCTAAAGGAGTAAACAGGAGGGAAGGGAGCAGGGCACAACCTTTAAAAGAATGACATAGCTATGCGACATGACAAAAACTGGTTAGAACTAGCTAGGTCCAAGATGGCAGAGGACCCAACTTCCAGGGGACCTTGAGCCTCACTGTGGCCTTATTGTAATATATTAGGTAAATGACATACCCACAGGTGCCAAGACAATTCTGAGACCAATCATAAAATGTCGGAAAGTGGGTGGTGGCCCAGTTTCCAGAAATCTCTGTCCCTGCCCTCAAGCAGTTGGAATAAACCTCGCACTCATCCGCCTATGAATTTACCCAGCCCGTAAAAACTAACCACACCGAATTTCCGAGCCCTTGCCTTCTGAGGTGGCCCACACTCTGCCTGTGGAGTGTGTTTCTCTCTAAATAATTCTGCTTCTTAGCTTTCACTTTGTCTCTCACGGAATCATTTCTACAGTGAGACATGAAAACCTGAGCTTCATGACATCCTAAGATCAGGTGTGTGATCTCAGTTCAAAGGCCATGAGTTTGAGTCCCCATCTGGGTTTTGGCTGAGTTCAAGGCCTGGCACGTGGGTTAAAGCTCCAATCTGAGTTGTGTGGTTTCCGTTCCAACAAGGCTAGAGTATTATCGTTGTTGCTGTTCATTCACTCAGCTGTGTCCAGCTCTTTGCAACCCCAGGGACTGCAGCACGCCAGGCTTCTCTGTCCTTCACCGTCTCCCAGAACTTGCTCAAACTCATGTCCATTGAGTCGTGATGCCATCCAACCATCTCATCCTCTGTCGTCCCCTTCTCCTTCAATCTTTCCCAGCATCAGAGTCTTTTCCAATGAGTTAGTTCTTCAAATCAGGTGGCCAAAGTATTGGAGCTTCAGTTTCAGCATCAGTCCTTCCAATGAATATTTAGGATTTATTTCCTTTAGGACTGACTGGTGTGATCTGTCAATCCTAAAGAAATATTATCACATAAGCTCCTCATGGTATTATATCACATATACTATTTATAGCCTATCTAACTGCTAACGACCTTCATCCTGAACTCCTAGAAGATAACAAGGAAAACCCCCACAGGAAAAAAAAAAAAACAGAGGAGAGATTTGAACAGGCAATGTCACACAACAGCATACCGAAAGGGTTAATAAACACATGAGAATGCATTTAATCTTATTAGACAGCTACAAAAGTGTATTTTTTAATACCACACTGGAACACGATACACCCTCCAAAACAGACACATTCCTGGATCGACAGTGACAAGCATGTTGCTTGGAAATGCTTGCATCTTTTGAACAAATGCTTGTCCTATCTCCCAGCCATGGTATTCTTTGGTTTGTATCCAAAGACAGGAATGATGATACTTGTGCAGCCTTATTCATAAAAGCCCCAAACTGGAAATAACTCTAATAGCCACCAGTAGCAAAATGTATAAATAAATGGTAGAGTACTAATACAATGAAACTTCACAAAGCAATGAAAATGGGCAAACTACATCCACATATTGCAATGCAGCTAAATCTCTGAAATGTCAGCTGCATGGAGGGGAAAAGTAATAAAACAATGACACGGTGTGATTCCACTTACATAAACTCAAAAACAGGCAGAACTGATCTAAGGTATCAAAGTTTCGTGGTGGTTGGTTGTAATCAAGAGGTAACGTGAATGGTGCTTTTGGATGCCTGGCGGTCTTCCACGTCTTGACCTGGATATTAACAACATGGGGGTATTCAACTGGTAACAATTCATTGGCTGCACATCTGTGACTTGTACATTTCATAGACATGTGTTATCTTTTATTTAAAAGGGGGAATTGTGTGCTTTCAAATGTCAAACTTGAAAGCATAAGCACTTTAAAATTTGATAGCTGGAGCTGGCAAAATGTTCCTTGGAAGCCTCTAACTTACCCTTTTGATCAGATTTTGATATGTGATTCAAAACAGGTTCTGTTTACAGTTACCAGTATTTGGTACTCTAAAAGACCCAAAGGTTTATGCCATAAATAAATGGAACCTTGAACATTTAACGAAGGCAAAAGAGAATATAGCTATTCTTTGGGAGTAGAAGGCAGATCCACACCAGGGAAGCCTCTGAAAAAACAGGTCCTTTATTAAATCAGCCACTAGAACTAATACTGAGCAGGACCTTGCGGGGCTCCTGGGCACAGAGCCTCTCTGGGTCCCCCATTTCTTGGTCACAGGAAAGAGGCTTCATTCAGCCTCTGTGATCTTCCTTGAGTTCTGATGGGCAGGTTCAGACAGTTGCTAATTAGAGAAGGGAGGGGCTGCAGAGCCAAGGGGGGAGCAGTCAAAATAAACAACAGTGCCTTCAGGGAGGGCCCTGGGTCTCCCGCAAGGGACGTACCTAATAACTGCTTTGAGTTGCTTTGCAGATACCGAAACCTCCACCAGATGGGAAGTTACCTGTGTGCTGCCCACAAGCCTGTAGACCCCAGACCAGTCGGAACCAGAAGATTGATGCTGACACCCACTTACCTCACCACCAACCAATCAGAAGAACGTCCATGAGATGATCACACCCTCTGAGAACCACCACTATGAAACCCCTCACTACCCCCTCCAGGTGGGGACACAGTTTTGAGGGCATTAGACCACTGTGGCCCTCTGTGTCTGACAAAGCAGTATAGCTATTCTTCTCTACTTCACCCAAAACTCTGTCTCTGAGATGTAATTCGGTGTCTGGGTACAGAAGCCGGATTCAGCTACAGGACCTTGTAGATTGCCAAACAGGTGTGTCTTATGGCCCAGAGGCCAGCATCTGATAAGAGGATCTCAGGTCCCTCATAAAGTTGAACTCTTTATCTTGACCTCTGCTAGAGAAGGGTCATCTTGAACTATGATATGAATGTATATAAAAGGCAGATTTTATTTTCATGGGCTCCAAAGTCACTGTGGACAGTGACTGCAGCCTTGAAATTAAAAGTCGCTTGCTCCTTGGAAGGAAACCTCCAATACTTTGGCCACCTGATGCTAAGAGCTGACTTACTGGAAAAGACCCTGATGCTGGGAAAGATTGAAGGCAGGAGCGGAAGGGGACGACAGAGGATGAGATGGTTGGGTGGCATCACCATCTCTATGGACTTAACTTTGAGCAAGCTCTGGGAGGACAGAGAAGCCTGGCATGCTGCCATCCACGGGGTCACAAAGAGCTGGACACAGCCTAGCAAACTGAACAAATGTGGATATATTTATTTTTTTCATGAATTAGACAAAAGAACATGGAATTTGAAATCAAAACACCTACAGTTTCGTTTCAGTGCAGACATTAGGTTTTTTAGAAGACCCAGAGGTAAAATATAGATTATTATATTATTCTATAAAGTAAGCATGAAACAATACAATTCCAAGGCCTTTTTCATATAGATTTTAAATGAAGTATAGATGGTTGTTTCATCAGAACTCTCACTGGTGTTGGGAGTGAATGAACCACAGAACTCAGATCTGATAAAGAATCAGGTGGGTCCAATGTTCCTCAGAAGTTGCTCCAGATGAGGCATTGCTGAGATCTAGAGTGACTGAGGGGTCCTCAGAGAGACCATAAGGGGTCCCAGTGCATGTTACAGCTCCAGGGTTCTCAGAATAGGTATGTGAACCTGGCTCTGCTGGCATATTCTGGAGAATAAGAGCCCTGAGCTCGGACCTCCCTCTGTGGTCTGTCAGGAGAAGCTCTGTCCAATTCAGGTCATATTAAAATCATGATCAGCAATGATTCTTGCATCAGTCCACATCCTCACCATAACTCTGAATGAGCCCATCTAATCTTGGATGGCATAAAGCACTGTGATATTCTGGCAAAGGCTGGTGTACTAAGCCCTTTTCATCCATCCTCAACCTCCTCTTAACAGTTTTGTCTTTAGTCTCAACCTCTGTACCTCGTAGGGTTAGTGACAGGAGCACACCGACACGTGTGAGGATAGGCCCATGTGAGGGCCCCTCCAAAAATGCACATCGTGGCTTTTCCGAAAGAATCATCCCAAACAAGGGGAGTAAGACTTCATTAAGGAGAATTTCCAAGCCAACCAAACCAGTCCAATAATAGGAACTCTGCCCTAGGCCTTGAGGCTTCAGTTAGATTAATTTAGAGGTAGGTGACTGAAACAGAGTATTCTCTATAAATGACAGGCCTCACCACCAGCATCATGGACGTCGTTGTCCTCATCACCATCAATACCAGCATCACCATTGTCATCACATCACCATTATCCTCGCCATCATCACCACCATTAACACCATCAACACCATCATCATTATTGCTATCATCAGCACCATTAACACCATCAACACCATCATCATCACCATCAACACCATCATCATTATCGCCCTCATCACCATCATCATCACTATCATTGTCATTGTGGACATCACCATCAGTGCCCCCATCATCATCATCACCATCAATACCATCACCACCATTATCACCATCACCACTATCATCACCACCATCATTATCACCAGCAATACCATCATCGTTATTGCCCTCATCACCACTGTTATCACCACCAACACCATCATCATCACCATCAACACCATCATCATTATTGCCCTCACACCATCATTATCACCATCATCATCACCATTATCATCACCACAATTATCACCATCATCACCACTATCATTGCCATTGTGGACATCACCATCAGCACCCCCATTACCATCATCACCATCAATACCATCACCACCATTATCACCGTCAACACTGTCATTGTTATTGCCCTCATCACCATCATTATCACCATCAACACCATCATCTTCACCATCATCACTATCATCATCACCACCATTCTCAGCATCAACACCATCATCATCGCTATCGTTGTCACTGTTGTCATCACCATCAGCGCCCCCATCACCATCATCACCGTCACTGTCAGTGTTATCACTGCCATCAACACCATCTCATTACTGTCAGCAGCACCACCGTCATCACCATCATCACTATCATTGTCATCAACATTAATACCATCATCACCGTTGTCATCACCATCACTATTATCCTCCCCACCATCATCACCAATAACACCATCATCATCACTGCTATCATCACCACCATCATCACCATCAACACCATCATCATTATTGCCCTCATCACCATCACCATCATCATCGCTATCGTCACTGTTGTCATCACCATCAGCGCCCCCATCACCATCATCACCGTCACTGTCAGTGTTATCACTGCCATCAACACCATCTCATTACTGTCAGCAGCACCACCGTCATCACCATCATCACTATCATTGTCATCAACATTAATACCATCATCACCGTTGTCATCACCATCACTATTATCCTCCCCACCATCATCACCAATAACACCATCATCATCACTGCTATCATCACCACCATCATCACCATCAACACCATCATCATTATTGCCCTCATCACCATCACCATCATCATCGCTATCGTCACTGTTGTCATCACCATCAGCGCCCCCATCACCATCATCACCGTCACTGTCAGTGTTATCACTGCCATCAACACCATCTCATTACTGTCAGCAGCACCACCGTCATCACCATCATCACTATCATTGTCATCAACATTAATACCATCATCACCGTTGTCATCACCATCACTGTTATCCTCCCCACCATCATCACCAATAACACCATCATCATCACTGCTATCATCACCACCATCATCACCATCATCATTATTGCCCTCATCACCATCACCATCATCGCTATCATTGTCACTGTTGTCATCACCACCATCATCACCATCAACACCATCATCATTATTGCCCTCATCACCATCACCATCATCGCTATCGTCGTCACTGTTGTCATCACCATCAGCACCCCCATCACCATCATCACCGTCACTGTCAGAGTTATCACTGCCATCAACACCATCTCATTACTGTCAGCAGCACCACCATCGTCACCATCATCGCTGTCATTGTCATAAACACTAATGCCATCATCACCACCATCAGCTTCATCCCTGAGCGGGTAGACTGCCCTGCCTTCTCTGTGTGCCATCTCCCGTACTCCTGGGGTTCCACTCCAGACCTGTGGATCTAAATGCCCCCAACTGCGCCCATCACAGAGGCACTGGTAAGGTAGTGTTTCTCCCTCTCTGACCACATGAAAGCAGCAGGGATACATGTCAACAGCCAGCTCTGCAGTGTGTGGGGCAGAAACCAGGAAGCATGGTTTTGAGCTCAACAGACACCAAGCACAGGAGGCCCGGTCTCGGGAGTCAGTGTGACTCGATGGCTGAAAATAAAGGTATTAAGAAACCGGCTGCCTGTGAGCTTGAAAGCACAGTGACCTGTGGCTTCAGGGAGCCTTTTGGAGGTGCTTCTGCCCTGATGCTTTGAATGAAGCTCATTGTGATGCATGCCCGTTCTGCTTATTTATAGCGACGAGATGAAACCCAGGTGAGTCATTTGGCAGCAGGGAATGCTGCTGTTTTTAATCAAAGCAACTAAAAAGACAATCTCTTTATTGAAAAGATGTATCCTCAAGGCCTTTTACAGACGGCAGATGTGTGCACCTTAATCTAACATTCCTTTGAAAAGAGAACTCTCCTGAAAAGCAATCTATATGTTCCTAATGTCATGATAAAACACTCGAATAGGCCTGTCTTTCTGAATCAGGAAAGAAAAGAAAGAAAAAGAATAATTTCTTTGTGACTCAGGAACCACTGAAAAACACAGGCCCTTGGAATTGGCGATGCTGGTGTTCAAGGGTCAGAGTTGAACTCTCCAGAGTTTAAGACCACCAAGTCTGACACTGCTAAGAGGCAAATTTGATTTCACAACTTAGACATGAGAAGCCAAGACAACGAATAAGACATGAGGGGACAAAAAGATGAATAGAGGAGCAGAGCCCAACGTGTCTGAGGAGGTGCAAGTGTCCGTTTACCCAGTGTCAGGACTTCACCCCACAATTAAAGGAGAAGCCGCCTGCCAGCTGGTGTATCCCATGCAGCCACAATGGCAAGTCGAGGCATGTCTTGAAGACCAGTCAGAAACACATCCATCTCAGTGATTTCTAACCGCTCCTTCCCAGGCTGGAGCAGACAGGAACCAGGAAGACTTTTCATACCAACCAGGGGAGAGAGATGATCTGTTTGGTGACATTGCTAAAGAAAAATATTTGTGCTCTTAAAATATTCAGGTCACATGACTTTACAGAAGACAGATAATGTATGGAAAACATACATTGTCCCTGGATTTCTAATAAGGTTTTTTCAGCCAACTAGGTGAGGAAAAATAAAACATTTGCAAATTACTCTTTGTTTTGTTTAAAACAAAGGGTTTTAAACCTCTTTTATTTAACAAGTTTTACAACTCTTTTGTTTAACAAAGAGTTGTTTTGTTAAAAACTGGTTTGTTTGCATGCGGACATAACTTTGCCTTCTTCAATTGTTCCACTATTTTCAAATGACTCATGCCATAAAACCTAATAATATCTCAAGGAAGTATTCAAGACAAAAAGAATAATTCAGTCAGAGAAGAACACAGCTGAGAGGCATCAGAACCTGGGGTCTGAGCTTAAGAAGATAAATATTTATAAGGTATAGACTGGGTAGGAAAATGTCTCCTTAAGACCCCCGACTACCCTAAATCTCCTACTGCGACTTTATTTGAGAAAAGGGGCCTCTGCAGATACAGTGAGCTAAGAAGTCATTCTGGATTAGGCTGGGTTCTAGCTCAATAACTTCTGTCCTTGTTGACTTAAAAATCAGTTACAACCTGAAAGTAGAGAGTTATTTTACTTGGTAAGAATGTTAGGACTCTGATCCCAGAGACAGCATCTCAGTAGCTCTGAGAAAACTGATCCAAAGAGGCAGGAAAGGAAATCAGATTATATACAAATTTGCAACAAAGAGGGCAGGCAGTCTGAACACCAAAGATTATTATTAAGTAGTAAGGAAAACTGACAGAGGATGAGATGTTTAGATGGCATCACCAACTCAATGGACATGAGTCTGAGCAAGCTGCAGGAGAATATAAAGGACAAGGAGGCCTGGCATGCTGCAGTCCACGGCCACGAAGAGGTGGACACGACTTGGCGACTGAACAACAACAAGGAAAACCAGATATCAAGCTAAGGAATTTAGTGAAGATGCAAGGCTCTGGCTTCACTGAATTCATTCCTTTCACACGCATCTCAGGATTGACTGGTTTGATCCGCTTGCTCTCAGCCTTCTTTGTGGTCCAGCTCTCACGTCCGGACATGACTACTGGACGAACCACAGCTTTGACTAGACAGACCTCGAGAACCCGATGGCCAGTCTGAAAAGGCAAAGCAATAAAGCTCTTGTGTTCTACTCCACCCAGAACTCTGTCTCTGATTTAATTCTGTGTTGGGGTTCAGAGACTGGGTGTGGCCCAATACCGGAGTGTTCTTTACGTCTAGCAAGGGCAGAAGCTCCCAGCAGATTAAGCACTGCCGGCCTGAAGTGACCCCACTAAGGCGTGGCGTTCCGACAGACACCGATTCCGTCCGTGCGCTCTGTCCATCCCATCTGTGCGGGATGCATTTCTTTTACTCTTGAGCAGGCTTAGAGAAACACGCTCTCTCTTTCATCATCCAACCTGCATTTTCAAAGGCCTGGGATGCCTTTCAGTTGACAGTGCAGGGTTTTCAGCTGAGAGTCTGGAATTTCTGACTGGTGTTTGAGGCTGCCCCAGCCGTCCTCTGCTCACTGCATCCCCTTCCTCCCCAGCCCTCCTCAGGCTATGCCTGAGCTTCACCGAGGCTCCTCCCACGTACACAAGGCCTCCTTTATCCTCGCCCCTTCTACCGTGAATGCCCCTACTTTACCTCTTCAGAGGGGCTGTGTCGGATCCCGAGGGCTGCAGAAATGGTGCTGCAGACCTGGTAGCTTAAATCAGCAGAATGCTCTTCCCTTGCAGCTCTGGAGGCCAGAAGTCTGAAAGTCAGCCGGTCCCCAGAGGCTCAGGGGGAGAGTGCAATGCCTGCCCCTGGTTTCTGGAGTTGCCAATCTGCACCCGGCATCCCTTGGCTCGTAGCTGCATCCCGGTGACCTTTTCTTGTCACCACAGAGTCCTCCTGGTGTGCCTCTCCATCCCTGTCTCTCTCCCCTCCTCAGGCAATGGGTTAGGGCCATCCTGTACCTGCGTCTGGATCTCATTCTCCCTTTCACAGGTCCCGTCTGACCTGAGCTCCCCACGGATCCCCAGGCCCTCCCTCCTTCCAGTCAGTCACTTGTCTGGGCATCACCACCAGGGGCCGTCTCTCCAGACAGACCCACTCACCGCCCGCACCTGCTGGGCCTCCACTGGCTCCTGCAGACTCGACAGAAAGCGCCCGAGTCTCTGAGCCCTGCTGGAACTGTCCTCCCAGATCTGGGCCCTTCCTCCTGGTCGTTTCTCCTACTTTGCTCAGTGCCCAAAATTTGCATCAGTCATTCAGGACAGCGTGGGGAATGTGGCCCAGAGTGGCATCTTTCACTGGACATTTTTACTTTTCATTTTTCTTCCCTTCTCACTAGGGGGAGAACACTAGAATTCTTTTTTCTGCCTTATCTCCCGGCTGTTTATACTCTGCAGGGCCCAGTGGGGCTCCTGGGCACAAGAGCTTTCTGTCTCCCCCATTTCTTTGATTATAGGAAATAGTCTTCATTTAGCCTCCACGACTTTCCCTGAGTTCCAATGGACAGATTCAAGCAGTTGTTAATTAGGGAAGGGAAAGTCAATGTGTTCGTCGCTCAGTCATGTCCAACTCTGAACCCATGGACAGTAGCCCACCAGGCTCCTCTGTCCATGGGATTCTCCAGGCAAGACTACTGGAGTGGGTTGCCATTCCTTTCTCCAGGGGATCTTTCTGACCCAGGGATCAAACCTGGGTCTCCTGCACTGCAGGCAGATTCTTTACTGTCTGAGCCACCAGGGAAGCCCAGTTAGGGAAGGGAGGGAAAGTGAAACCAGGGAGGAACCGTCGAGCAGCCTTGAGGCAGGGGCCTATTTCCCCATCAATGGATATACACACAGCAATGTCTTTGAGCTGTTTTGCAGATACAGAAAACCCTTCCAGGTGGAGAAGTCAATGTTTAATCATGATATGCTGGACACAAGCAGGTAGACTCCAGACCAGTTAAACTTGAAGGTTGATGATGCTGACCCCTCTTACCTCACCACCAGCCATCAAAAGAATGTTCACAAGCTGTTCACACCCTCATTTACTGTTAATACAAAACTTATCACTGTCTTTCCCAAGTGAGGACACTTGGTTTTGAGGGCATTAGCCCTCTGTGTCCCCCCTTCACCTGACAAAGTAATAAAGCTCTCCTTTTCTACTTCACCCAAAACTCTGTCTCTGAGATTCAGTTCAGCACTTGTGCGGAGAGAAGCTGAGCTTTCAGCATCAATTTCATCATTCAAGCATTCAAGATCAAGTGCAAGGCCAGTCTGCAGGAAGCCCTCTTAGCCCTTCCCCCAACCCAAACTGGCAGCAGAGCTGTCTCTGGGCCCCCAGAACCCAGTAAGCACGGTCAGCTCTAAATGTCTGCCAGCCCACCCATCTCCCTCCCTCGTCTGGGTGCCTTGTGGTTTCCAGGTGAGCAGACGCAGCCCTTCACAGGGTGTGGGCGCTGGGCAAGGCGCGCTGAAGGACAGCCTGTTTCTCCCCAGCCCCCGTCCTCCACTGCCAGGCCAGGGCTGTGCCTGGCCTCCTCTGATTGATGCCAGGCTCAGCTCCTCCTGGGGGCCTCTACTGGTCTTCCAAATGAGGACTGCGATTATCAGCTCCTTCACGACAGTGGAGGGAACCCAGACCTCCCTCGCCACACTCGGCTCTCAGCCCCTCAGCCCCTCAGAAGACCCAGGTGCCCTTCTTCATCGGGGGCCCACCTCCCGGGAGGTCAGAGTCCACCAGAGCCCTCAGCTTAAAGAGAAAGCACGATGGGGTTTTAATAGAATCGGGCCACAGGCTACACAGACCCAGCTTTAGACTTCTGGGAGAGAATATCCGTATCCATAAACAAAAGTCAGTCATCTGGAATGCTGACAGCCCCCCGGGGCCTCTCTGGGTGACACTGGTCCCAAACCCCACGTGTCCCCAGCCTGAGCTGGTGCGGCCAGAGCAGGGTGTTCAGCCACAATGGGAGCAGAGCTGGGTTAGCACCAGAGTCGGAGCCGAGCTGCGAGGAGCTTTCCACGTGCTCATATCCCTCCTTAGAGGCCGCCCACCTCTCATTAAGGCACTGGCTTCCCAGGTGGCTCAGTGGTAAAGAATCCGCCTGCAGATCTAGGAGACGCAGGCAACATGGGTTGGATCCTTGGGTCAGGAAGATCCCCTGGAGAGGAACATGGCAACCCACTCCAGCATTCCTGCCTGGAGAATCCCATGGACAGAGGAGCCTGGTGGGCTACAGTCCATGGGGTGGCAAAGAGTCAGACACGACTGAGCACACACACACACACACACACACACACACACTAAAACAAACTTATTTAAGTTTCAAGTAGTGATTGGGGCAGAATGAGGTGTTTCAAGATGTACCTAACCTCAAACTTATATGAGGTTATACCCCATAGACCTTATACCTAATAATGTGTTTTCAGGGGGGAAGAAAACCTTTAATTAAGAAAGTAAGATGACAGATGACAGAAATGCAATCTAGCAAGTCACCCTTCAGAGCCTCATTTATTACCATGTCCTCTCCAGACCCAACCTGGAGCATAGAATTGCTGATAGGTGTGAATGGAAGGCGTGCTCAGGATTGACCAGCGCACAGCACCCCAGCCCCAGCCTGGCCACTTTCGGGACCCCGTCAAGCAACCTGCTTGAAGGGCAAAGAGGTGAAGAAGGGCAGCTGGTTGTCGGAAGCGGAGGGGCGGGGCGGGGAGCCGCCCTGTATGAACAGAGGTGTGCTCACAGACGTGGAAGAGAGGCAAGTTCTGTGCACGGGGAGTATCTCTGCTCGCTCAGAAACCACATTCCCTGTCCCGGCTGTTATGAACAGGGCTGCGACGAACACTGGGGTACACGTGTCTCTTTCTATTCTGGTTTCCTCGGTGTGTATGCCCAGCAGTNGCTATTATAAACAGTGCTGCGATGAACATTGGGGTACATGTGTCTCTTTCTATTCTGGTTTCCTCGGTGTGTATGCCCAGCAGTGGGATTGCTGGGTCATAAGGCAGTTCTATTTGCAATTTTTTAAGGAATCTCCACACTGTTCGCCATAGTGGCTGTACTAGTTTGCATTCCCACCAACAATGTAAGAGGGTTCCCTTTTCTCCACACCCTCTCCAGCATTTATTGCTTGCAGACTTCTGGATCACAGCCATTCTGACTGGTGTGAAGTGGTACCTCATTGTGGTTTTGATTTGCATTTCTCTGATAATGAGTGATGTTGAGCATCTTTTCATGTGTTTGTTAGCCATCCGTATGTCTTCTTTGGAGAAATGTCTATTTAGGTCTTTGGCCCATTTTTTGATTGGGTCATTTATTTTTCTGGAATTGAGCTG
>SJYQ01006140.1:362073-376783 GCA_006410935.1 Redunca redunca | reverse complement strand
TGGGAGGGGATTCATGTTTGGGAATGCATGTACACTCGTGGTGAATTCATGTCAATGGTAAAACCAATACAGTATTGTAAAGTAAACTAAAGTTAAAATAAAAATTTAAAATAAAAAAAAAAGAAACCACATTCCCTAAGAGAGGTTTATCTCAGGGGCCGCAGGCACTGTGTTGAGAAAGATCCTGAGGCTGAATCAAGGCCAATGACAACGGGCCCAACTGTAAGGAGAGGTACCAGCCAGCCTGCAGAGGGGGGCGAGCAGGCTGGCAGGAGCTATGTGTTTGTGCCCTCTCTCATCACAGACTGTGCGAAATGACAGCTATTCCATACATTCCCCCGCATGTCAGGGAACATCAGCGTTTTCTCACTTGTTCCTAAAACAACCTCATGATGGAGGCAAGACAGGCAGTATCAATCCCAGTTTTCAGGTGAAAAAGCAGCATTTTAGAAGGTAACAGGATCTGACACATTGCCCCCATTTTAACTCGATTTTCTCGCTGCTGCTAGGAAGACAGTTGAACATCTGGTGAGCAGGTTAAAACGTGGGTGATGCAACAATATTTATAGCATTGCTCTCAGAAAACACAATCAATACTCCCTAAAGAACAGCAAGCTATCCTGTCCATCTGTGTTAAGACGTGAGACAAAACATAATTAAAGGATAAAACTTATGAATGATCATGAATATGAACTTCTTTGCAAACGTAATAGTATTTGAACTTATACACAGATTTTTTCTTTCAGTAAATATGTACTGCAATACTACACAACCCATGGTTGGTTGCATTCACTGATGTAGAACTGTATATACAAAGGGGCAACTGCAAAGTTCTATGTGAATTTTTTACTGCACTGGAGGCCGATGCCCCTAACCCCCATGTTATTCAAAGGTCAACTGTAGGGTCCATTTATGTTGACATTTGACAGAAAATTCTGTAAAGCAATTACCCTTCAATTAAATAAATAAATAAATAAAGGTCAACTGAAGCTGATGCCCCAAGATGAAAGGAAATATAAAAGAGATTGAAAACCCTGACTGCTAATTGCTGTGCATGCCCAAAACAAGGCCGGAAAAGAGCAGTTTAACTAAATTAAGGGCATATATTTGAGTCACATGCTAAATGCATAGAATATGCTAGAATACAGTCTAGTATGGGTTAGATTAAATGTGTGCTTGCCTATGTGCTAAGCCACTTCAGTCGTGTCCGACTCTTTGTGATCCTATGGGCTTCAGCCTGCCAGGTTCTTCTGTCCATAGGATTCAGGCAAGAACACTGGAATGGGTGGCCATGCCCTCCTCCAGGAGATCTTCCCAACCCAGGGATCGAACCTACGTCTCCTGTGGCTCCTAAATTGCAGATGGATTCTTTACAACTGAGCCTCCAGGGAAGTCCATTAGATTAACCTATAAATAACTAAAATCCAAGACAGGATATGATGCTCGCCATCGGAGAGACACAAAGAAAATACAATGGGAGATCACTGAATCAGGAGATATGGATGTAAACGTTTAGCGTCATTACTTAAGGAATCTTTATAAGTATACAAAATTTACTTTCAAATTTAAGAAACCAAAAAGAGAGAGCATCTCTCTCAGTTTTATGGATTAACTCTGACTCTCTGTGGTTTTCTTTTTCCTGGTTGAGGAGGTCGGTATGAACGAGCCCAGTCTATAATGTATTCAAGTCCATTTCCTGAAACTTTTCTAAGATCATATATAATGCGCATTTGATAATAAACCAATTTAGCTTGGGACTCGTGGCATGGATTTTAATTTCTGCTTATAAATTTTCAAAGGTTAGTAAAAGAGCAAATAGAGCTTCTACAAATGAACACAGAAATCAAGAATTTGATGTAATTCCTTCCACCATTAAATAGAAATGTTTTTAAACTATCCAACAGGGACTATGCCCCATTTTATTCCTTAACTCTCCTGGAAATGAGAGACCCTCTGCTTGTCTGGAGGCTGAACTAGTCCACTCCAGGCAGAGGGTAAGGGTCTTTTGTGTTATTAATTCCTAAAATCTCTGATCATGGACACTCTTAGTAGTGACATCTCCTCTATCTGCTATGCCTTGGTGCTCAGGTCCTTGTGAGCAAAAGAAAAAAGGTCCCAACTTCTTTGACTTTTGCCCCATCAAGGGACTGAGACTGTGTCCTCTCCCCTCAGGTCAGGGCAGGCTTGAGATAGCTTCAGTCAAGCAGTATGGTGGAAGGGACCCTGTGTCTTCTGGAACAAGGTCTTAAAAGTCATGCTGCTTCTCTGTGGTCCCCTGAAGCCAGTCCCATGCAGTGAGAAGCCCAAGCAGGGGGAGAAGCCACGTGTGGACCCACCGCTCAACCATCCCAGGGAGCCCGTGCTGCAAGCCATCCAGCCCAGGTAACACATGTCTGGGTGAGGAAGCAACCAGATGGTTCCAGTCCCCAGCCTTGGGCCAGCCCAGCCATTCAACTCTTTCTGAATGAGACCCCAGACCTCCTTTCTGTGTTCCATACAGCTTCCTGACCCACAGCATTTGTGAACATATTATCTTATCCCCACAAAGCTTGGGGTCATTTGTTACACAGCATTCAGCCAGAATGTCCACCATGACTTCTGCCCATGTTGCTCAAACTTGCCCTGAGTCCACCTCTCAATCTGCTTCTATCCTGACTACAGGCTTCCCCAGTGACTCAGTGGTAAAGAATCCCCCTGCCGGCGCAGGAGACACAGGAGATGTGGGTTCGATTCCTGGGTCAGGAAGATCCCCTGGAGGAGGAAATGGCAACCCACTCCAGTGTTCTTGCCTGGAGAATCCCATGGAGCCTGGCAGGCTACACTCTGTAGGGTTGCCAAGAGTCGGACACGACTGAGTACGCATACATACATACATACATACATACACACACACAACCCAATTATGAATTCTCTGCCAATCCTAATACAAACTTTCCATCTTAACACTCACCCAACTTTACACTAATATTCTTCTCATTGTAATATTTTTTTGTATTTATTTCCAAAATGTATTTGTAAAGCCATTTTACTATCCATCCAAGAAAGGATGTTTCCATTCTTTTCCATTATAAATATGCCATCATAAACATCTTTGTATGTAATTTTATGCTTGAGTTTCAGATTTGTTTTGAAGGGTCGATTTTCAGAAGTTCAATTACTGGGTTAAAGAGGATTAACGACTTTAGGCTCTGGAGACATACTGGCAAATTTATTTTCAGAGTTATAACAATTTAGAGTGACAGCAATAATCTGTGAGCACGTCTGTGCAGCTCTGCCCTCTCCAGTTAAATTAGGCTTTATAATTAAGAAAACACTAATTTGAAGCGTAAAATTCACGGTTTTGTTTATCTCACAAATTTATTTAGAGGTGGGATGACAAGGGCAGCTAGAATCATAGGTACATCACAGCATGAGATACAAAAACAGACAGAATATGGTTTAGAAGAGAGAAAGCAAAAGGAATGATTGCTGAGCCCAAGGTGGGCAGAGAGAGAGAAAGATGGTACAAAAGGAGATGGAAGAAGGTAGCAGAAGGGACCCTCAGACCATGGCAAGACCAGATGCACGAAGAAAGAGGAAACCAAAAAGAAATATGAATTCCAAGCAGCTGTGTGGGTCACTGTGTGGGTCAGAGCTCCCTGGGGTCCAGGTAGTAGACAGGTCTCCAGGGGGCACTCAGCTGTGTCTGAGAATCAGACCAAGGCATTGGAGAGACCCAGATGCAGAGTCTTTTAGAGAATGAGAAAAAAATCCCGATCAGCAGTGTCATTCTGATAAAATGTCCACTTGTCTATCACCGCACACTTTCATCAGAGAGAAGCAAGAGGACAGAACACTAGCTTTAGATAAACAGCAATAGGAAAAACTGTTTTCAATATTCAAAATATTCCAAATAATACTTGGAATGGAAGTGAATTTAATTCAAATACCCTTACTGATATTTTCGGAAACAACTAACAATCCATCTTCTCGCAGTTAAATGCAGCTCCTTGAACTAAGAAATGTATAAGAAAATTCCAAACAGTCTTTTCAAAGAGTGTATTTTTTGAATTCGTGCTGTTTAACGGTCAGCTTGTGGCACAGTTTTATTTATTTCTTCCCAGATACCAAGGCTGGTGATAAAAACATCTGGTCTGGGTGAGCCTGTTTTTGGCAGCAGCATATTATGTAAACAAATATTTGCTTAAAAATGCATCACACAGTTGCAACTGATATCATCAGCTACCCAGTTTTCTAAGAACAATATGAGATAAACCACAATTAAGTCTTCTAAACAAGAAGAGAGCAACAGTTAAAATAATCGGTTTTGTTTAAACTCTGCTCTGGACTGGCATTAGGACCTGTGTAACTCAGGGCATTGCAGGCTGCTGGACTTGCAGAAAGAAACATCTTTCCTCCAGACCACACTCGAGGGCTTGGCACAGACACCTCACATGTGCAAGCAAATCAGTATTTCCTGCTGAGCCAGGAAATAGGCAAACTAAACACTCTGCTTCATAGTATAAGTGACATTTACATGTCAGGTGTGATCACTTACATTTGTACACTGACCTACAACATGCTAAGGTGATTCACTTCTTATATCCCATTACATTATCACAACAATTCTAACAAAAAGCTATTAGTAATCCCACTTTTTTTCAAAAAACTGGTGCTAAATAAATCCAACTGCTTGCCTACATGTGGGGAGCTCAGTGCTGAGGGGAGAAACTATGCAACTGCCATTTGATGCAACTTAAAACCAATGTTTTCCTGTTGTACCTGGACCCTCAGACTCACCCACCACACCTGGGTGTTCAGACCCCACCACACCTGGACCTTCAGACCCCACCACACCTGGGCCCTCAGATCCCACCACACCTGAGTCCCCAGATCCCACCACACCTGGGCCCTCAGACCCCACCACACCTGGGCCCTCAGACCCCACCACACCTGGGCCCTCAGACCCCACCACACCTGAGTCCCCAGATCCCACTACACCTGGGCCCTCAGACCCCACCAAACCTGAGTCCCCAGATCCCACCACACTTGGGCCCTCAGACCCCACCACACCTGAGCCCTCAGATCCCACCACACCTGAGACCCCAGATCCCACCACACCTGGGCCCTCAGACCCCACCACACCTGGGCCCTCAGATCCCACCACACCTGAGCCCCCAGATCCCACCACACCTGGGCCCTCAGACCCCACCACACCTGGGCCCTCAGACCCCACCACACCTGGGCCCTCAGATCCCACCACACCTGAGTCCCCAGATCCCACCACACCTGGGCCCTCAGGCCCCACCACACCTGGGCCCTCAGATCCCACCACACATGAGTCCCCAGATCCCATCACACCTGGGCACTCAGGCCCCACCACACCTGGGCCCTCAGATCCCACCACACCTGAGTCCCCAGATCCCACCACACCTGGGCCCTCAGATCCCACCACACCTGGGCCCTCAGATCCCACCGCACCTGGGCCCTCAGACCCCACCGCACCTGGGCCCTCAGACCCCACCACACCTGAGTCCCCAGATCCCACCGCACCTGGGCCCTCAGACCACCAGCTCACACCAGCCCTCACCTCCCACCTCTCACCTCCCACCTCAGAGGGGGTCTGGGCCCTGCCTGAGGACCCACCAGGTGCCCACTGCCCTGCCCTGCTCTGCACTGCTCGCTCTGCGTGACTCATGTCCGACTCTGTGTGACCCCACGGACTGTGGCCCACCAGGCTCCTCTGTCCAGGAGATTCTCCAGGCACGGACCCTGGAGGGGGCTGCTGTTTCCCTCTCACAGTGCCCACTGTGGTTACCAGGCGCCCCTCCCTGTGAGCTCTACCACCTGCCTTTCCAGGAGCAGACCTACCATAGGCCACTGCCGGGCAGGAGGCCCTGTGTCTGCGGGGCCTCCGGGTCCGGGGACCACCTGGAACACCACTTTCTGGAGAAGCCCCCTCCTGCTTATACCAGCCCTCCACAGGAGCAGCAAGGCCTCTCTCTCATGTCCAGAAGATCTTTGAAGAGAGGCCTGCTGTTTTCCAACCTGCTTTCCCTCCACGCGGCTGACACCCCATCTTGGGAAACGAGGATTTCTCCTGAGGGCCTTGGGAAAGCACAGTGGGTGGCTTTTCCCACACCTGCAGGGTGCTGCTTAGGAGGCGGGGGCCCGGGGCGGTCCCCAGGGGTCCAGCAGTGGGTCTCAGTCTCTGCAGCTCCATCAGTTTTCACAGACGAGGCTGGGCAATGGGATGGGGCAGAGGGGGCAGCCGGACCCAGGCCAGCGGGCAGCACGGGCCATCCCGGGGTCTTCGGCTGGGAGCCCGTGGGCTTCAGTGATGCTCTGTGTCATCAGATTCTACAGAAGCAGACCCAAGACGAGGGACAGAGGCGTGTGACGGGACAGGGTGTGGGCGGGAAGTGAATGGTGTGAGGTCCCGGCTAGAGGAGAAGCAGGAAGCTGTGAGGCAGGCGCGGTTCCGGCCTGATCCCGAGGGGCCCCAGGTGTGAGTCACCGACCCGCGCAGTTCCAGCCCAGAGCCAGGAAGCTCCTGACCTGGAACCTGGCCATGTCGCCGGGGTCTTGGTGGTGGGGAGCAGGATGGCAGGACCTAACCTCTGGGCACTTCCTGTCTGTGCAGGTGAAGGAGGGGTCAAGGTCAGCGCCCCACAGAAGAGCC
Source organism: Redunca redunca (assembly GCA_006410935.1). NCBI lineage: Eukaryota > Metazoa > Chordata > Mammalia > Artiodactyla > Bovidae > Redunca > Redunca redunca. Next base: position 370,122 of record SJYQ01006140.1, on the reverse strand, counting down.
ACAGCTCCACCGGGGAGGTGGGTGCAAAGGCAGGAGGGGCCTGAGGGCTTCTGAATCAAGCACCAGCATCGCCCTGCACAGGTGACACGTATTTAATTGGTTAATACTTGGGCTTCCCTGGTGGCTCAGGTGGTAAAGAATCCACCTGCGATGCCGGAGACCTGGGTTCCATCCCTGGGCTGGGAAGATTCCCCTGGAGGAGGGCATGGCAGCCCACTCCAGTGTTCTTACCTGAAGAATCCCAAGGACAGAGGAGCCTGGCGGGCTACAGTTCATAGCGTCGCAATGAGTGGGACACAACTGAGTGGCTAACACTGAGACTTGCTGCCAGCACTGTCCCTGAGTGGGTTCCCTTTGCCCTCCCGACAATCCTCACCGCCCTCCCGACAATCCTCACCGCCCTCCCGACAATCCTCACCGCCCTCCCGACAATCCTCACTGCCCTGACTTCACAGAGGGGCAACCTGTGCACAGAGGTTGAGGCCGTGTTCCCTGGTGGTCATACTGCCGGAGGCAGAGTCCGCACGTCTCTCGCACAAGAGCCTGCTTCCTCCTCTAAGATAAAGGAGCAACTAGACGGGAGGGTTGGAGACAGTGCTTATTGATTATGACACGGCCCTGCCTTACGCCGGGGTGGGATCAGGGAGAACCAGGAAGGGGAGCAGACACCCGCAGCCTGGTCCGCTCCGTGTGGGGTGAGCCTCTGGCGCCCACGTTCACTCTGATACTGGCTCACAGACAGAAGGGGCGCTCCAGGTGTCCCAGTGGTGAGGAACTCGCCTGCCGATGCAGGAGACATGGGTTCAACCCCTGGGTCGGGAAGATGCCCTGGAGGAGGGCATGGCCACCCAGTCCCGCATTCTTGCCTGGAGAATCCCGTGGACGGAGGAGCCTGACAGGCTAGAGTCCACGGGCTCACAAAGAGTCAGACACGACTGAAGCAAACTGAGCACGCGCTCATAGGCAGGAGCAACCATGCACATTTAACTCCCTTTTCTCAAGGCCTCAGTATGAGGGCACCTACTCCATCCTATTTCTCAGGATGTAACCGACCAGCTCCCACGTTACGTCTGTGTGTGTGCGTTAAGTCCCCTCAGTCATGTTCGACTCTGCAACCCTGTGGACTACAGTGCGTGCTCTACACCGACTTGGCCCAGTAGCCCAGTTCAACAAGCCCTGGTCCAGGCAGTGATATCCTTGCTGGTTTGTTTTGCGTTTGAACCCTGGATTCACGCCAGGTCAGTGCACCTGGGGAAATGCATGGCCAGGGTTCTGAGACCAACACGATTTTGTCAGCAGATCGAAACCGAGCCTGCACCGTGCGCTTCTGTTTAAAGACGCTGGTTTAACATGTGGCTGAGTTACTGACGCTGAATTCAAGCCACCAGCTCTGGAGCTCGTGTCTGAGTGAAGCTCATCTAACACGTGTATCTTCAGAACCTCTTGTTCTTAGGATCCTGGGCAGGGTTTCAGCATGATGCTTGAGGGAAATTTTAAACAGTAAAGGCATCAACCAGAAGCCTAAAAATGGGGAAATGTGTCACTAAATAGACTGAAAAGGCTGCTTGTTTAGTGTGGGAGCCACGACCAGGAGGCAGAGCGCCTTGGTTCCCCCTCTGCCAGGACCCTGTGTGTGTCAGGAACTCAAATTCCCCACTGCTCTGCGGTTAGACAGATAAAGCCATGAAAGCGCTAAGACTATTGACCTAGGGCCACAGATAAATGTTAGCAAGTGGGTGAATGCACAAATCCAGAATCCGCAGCTACTGAGGACAGGCTGCGTGTGTGATGCTGGTCACCAGGCCAGCTTCACAACGAAAGATGTCGTATTGGAAAAGCTCCATGACTGTAACGCAGACGTCACCGATGAGAACGGACGCGGTCCTACAGAACCGATGCTCTGGCCCCGAACAGCTGCAGGAGACACCAGTGCTTCTCCAATCGAGTGCCAGCTCCCAGCTAGAGAAGGCTGGTGGATGCCTGGTGCTGGGCAGGCCCTGCCCGCAGCCTCTGCCTGCATCGCCGGTGGGGACCCACAGTTCTGCAGACCAGAGGTTTATGACACGGTGCTCAGAGGAACAGCATGGAAGTAGCTGTGTTAGCCACAGAACTGGGATCTGAAAAGCCCTGCCCAGGCTGGCACCATAACCTGGGTCCATGCCTGTGAAGCTTGGTGCAGGCCCAGGGCCCAAGGGGGGAACCTCATATACGTCGACACAATGAGTGAGCAAGCCTGGGCCCCCGAGGCCTGGTGTCCTGGGTAAGCGACCGCGGTTTTTGGGTGATGTGCCACTTAGCCACCCTGCGCCTCAATTTCCTGATCTCAGGCACCCACCCCAGGGGCAGAAAGGGAGACCCAGAGACCCACCCAGCCTCCGAGCGGTGTGTGGGAGGTGCTGTCTGTCACCTTAGCTGTTGGGAATTTGCCCAAGTGCTTCCTCTCTTCTCATCCTGTACAATCCCGCTTAAATGAGCCGTGTCTGCCATTCCCGATCTCTGGCCTATTCCATGTCATACTCAGAAACCAAGCAGGCAGCACTTTGTCCAGTTACGGAACGCAGGCTGAGGAGATGCGTTCACGATACGTGTGTACCCAGAGGACACTACCTTCGGTGCAATAAGGCAGGCACAGAAAAAACAAATCTCATGTGGTATCACTATACTGAAAACCTAAGGAGGTCAAATTCATCAAGACAAAGAGTAGAGAGCTGGTTGCTAGGGGCTAGGGGAAGTGAGGAATGGAGAGAAATTGATCAAAAGGTACAAAGTCTCAGTTATAAGATGAATGAGTCCTAGTGATCCATTGTACGTTAGAGCTGGCTAGAGTTAGCATTGCTGTGCTATGTACTTAGAAATTTGTCAAGAGGATAGATCTCATGGTAAGTGCTCTTATCACACACATATAAATTATGTTAGGACGGAGGAGGAGGAGGGAAGAGGCAAGGAGAAGCGCAAACTCTGGGAGGCGATGGCTGTCTTTACACACAGATGGCAATGACGGCTCCGTGGTGTTTCTATGCTCCAAACTCATCAAGTTGCGTACACTAAACATGTACAGCTGTTTTCATGTCAACTGTAGTTGTTCATTTCCTCAGTCGTGTCCGACTCCTTGTGACCCCATGGACTGCAGCACACCAGGCTCCTCTGTCCTCCACTATCTCCCAGAGCTTGCTCAAATTCATGTCCATTGAGTTGGTGATGCCATCCAGCCATCTCATCATCTGCCTCTTCCTTCTCCTTTTGCTTTCAGTCTTTCCCAGCATCCAGGCCTTTGCGATGGGGTTAGTGTCCTTCAAAGAAGAGACCCTGGACCTGGCTTCCTGTCTCTCTCACTTTCTCTGCCACATGAGTTCACAGCGAGAAGACCACCATCTGCAAACCAGGAAGGAAGTGGCCCTTGCCCAGTCTGCAGACACCTTGATCTCCGGAACTGTGAGAAATTAAGGTCTGTGCTTAAGCTGCCCAGGCTGTGGTTGTAAAGGAGCAAAAGGCAGCCCTGGGGCCTTGCACCCCATATGGCACCAGCATGTAATCCTTTCCTCAGGCTCTGCTTTCTGGAGGATACAGCGTTGGTTTCAAGTGTTCAGTTTTTAAGATGGAGATTAAAAGATCTATCTTGCATGCTTATTGTAAGCATGAAATCAAACATATGGAGAATGACATCACACCCACCTGCATAATCATTTATTGGGCATTAACCGTTGACAGAGATTGTGCTAAGACTTCCACAGTCACAACCTCTGGTCCTCAAACAACCTATGAAAGAAGCCCTGTGGTCACCTGTTACCCAGATGAGGAGAGGGAGGCAGAGGGATTTGAAGAGGTTTATCCAAGGTCAACATTGCAGTGAGGTCAGGAACTGTGAAGGAATTCGTGCTTGGAGATCTGGCCTGGGGGTGGCGCCTCCACACCCCCTCTGCATGATTAGTGACACAGGAAGACAGACCAGCACAGGGAAGGGGTTTACAAATGACAGCTTCTCTTTCCCTCCATCTGTCTTTACAATCATCGTGTAACATAAGCTGTCGTTACTTCAACATAGTTTTGTAACATGCTGCTGCTGCTAAGTCGCTTCATTCATGTCTGACTCTATGCGACCCCATAGATGGCAGCCCACCAGGCTCTCCCATCCCTGTGATTCTCCAGGCAAGAACACTGGAGTAGGTTACCATTTCCTTCTCCAATGCATGAAAGTGAAAAATGAAAGTGAAGTTGCTCAGTCGTGTCCGACTCTTAGCGACCCCATGGACTGCAGCCCACCAGGCTCCTCCGTTCACGGGATTTTCCAGGCAAGAGTCCTGGGGCGGGGCGCCCCTGCTGGTCACCCCCAAATGCATGTTTCCAGCTGTGGGGAGCATCAGTCCTATGACACCCCCTACGAGCGCTTGGACCGCACGGGGAACCGAGGCTCGGAAATAACAGAATGAACGGACGGTAGAGCATGCAGCATAACGCTACTCCGCAAGACCCTACAAATGCACGAGCACCCATCCTGATCATCACTTTTCCTTGGAAGCTGGTGGCTGTTTCTGAAACACTTGCGAGTTTTGATTTGAGTTTCAATACTGAAAAGTTATTCAACTGTATTATATTGGGTTCTTTGTGATGGTGATTGTGCAAGCAACTTTCTGATCCGATGCCCCCCCCAACCCCCCCAAAAAAAACAAAAAAAAAAACAGATGAAAGCTGGCTCTGGGTTTGGCACAAACCACACCTGAGTTTGGAGCCCGTCACCTTGTCTCCCCATAAGGTTCACATGAGGCAGAAGGGCCACATGAGGCGTGCAGTCCACCGACCACTTTCTTTTCCGGCATTAGAGGACGTTATCTTCACTGAAAAGAAGCCAGCCATGGTGTGCATCTTGCAGAAAATTTGGAACCGTTATTGGAGAAAGCGGTGCTCTACTCAGGTCCTGGGTCTCCTCAGGTGCACGATCCAGCTGAGGCTGCAGGAGAGCAGCAGGTCCAGGAGGGGCAGGTGAGGGTCTCCAGGCCAGAGCTGGGGGGCCAAGTGCAGGGTCTGGGGCAGGGCAGGAGACAGCCTCCTCGGGGCAGAGAGAGAAGAAAGCGGCCCAGAGGGCACGCTGTGGCAGTGGACTGGGAATCTTAGTGCTTGTCCGAGAGAGAGGCGGAAGGGACTCCCTGGGTGATAATGCCAGTCGGAGCGCATCTAGCAGGGTATTTAGGACAGATGAGTGGGGATGGGAGCCAGAAGGATGAGGCTGGAGATGCAATGGGCAAGTGACATAGCCTTCCCCTGGGCCTTCCAGTCATCCAGAATGACAGGTAAAACAGAGCAGGTGATGGTGGAGGCAGCCAACAAAACACATTAACGACCCGGGTCCAGAATGAGGCTGCGGGCTGGGGTGTCAGCCCCACCCAGGTCCCGTCCATGCCTGTGAAGAGGAAGGAGAGAAGAGGCGGAGGGGGCACAGGGCAGGAGCACTGGCGCCTCTGCCTGGTGGTAGCGGTGGAGGTGGGAGAGTGGGACGGACATCAGGGTCTGCAGGAAGGTCCTGCTGAGGGCAGCCTCCTCCTCAAGGCCCCGCCTCCAGCTTCCGCTCTGCAGCCTGCATCCTACCCCGGCTTGGAAGCCGTGGGTGCAAGACAATCCCGCCCCTCTGATACACTGAGGATCGCAGACTGCCGCTGAGACCCAAGGTGGGATCCTAGGGTCTGCCCCGCACACCACGTACAAGACGGAGGGTGCAGTTGTTTCAAAGGCAACCACGTAACTACAGAAAGAAGCTGCTGATCCTGGGACAGAGAAGCAAAGGGCTTAGTACACCCCAAGCAGTGGGGTGCGGTGGGGGGCTGCCTCCTTCCAGCATTGTGTGGTCCTATGGGCGTGGTCCAGGAGGGGTGGACAAACCCCCTGCCCCCTCACTGCCTTCACTCTGGGGTCCCAGTCACACTCAAGCGGTTAATCCCACAGTGACTCTGAGAAGCTGACCTTCACCCACTGCTGAGATGCTGGAGCCCTCAACAGCATAACAGTCAGCAGAAAGAGGCACATTTTGATTAAACAGCCCACAAACCCCTGGAGAATAGATTGTGGTGTAACAATTTTGCACCTGACCACTATTTTTCATGGGGAAAATAATGAACAGGTACATCAGGAAGAATTATGTGATGAGCACTCAGCATCCCATTCTAGGGAATCTGGATTCAGAAATATGAATGTCCTTGTCCCCAAACATGCCAGCTGGCAGACACCCTCATCCATCACTCCAAGAATGTTTCCTTCCAAATAAACGACCTTTCACCCTGGGCCACCTGCTTCCTCTGACTCAGGTTGTGGGGCTGGTGTGGAGGGAAATACAGTCAGAGGTTAGTCTGGGTTCTCCAGGGCCACACAGTATAGGAAACATTTGTCATGGAACGTGGCTGTGAGTCTCTGGAAGACCACGCTATGCTGATGGATGGATGGATGGATGATGATGGATGATGGACGGATGATGGACAGATAGATAAGGAGGATTATAAATATGCTCTCTCTCTCTTTATATATATATATGTATATATTTCTGGATACATAGGTATATGTATAGATCTCTATATCAAATATCTATATATGCATGCTAAATTGCTTCACTCATGTCCGACTCCTTGCAAACCTTTGGACGTAACCCACCAGGCTCCTCCGTGCATGGCATTCACCAGGCAAGAGTAGTGGGGTGGGCTCCCATGCCCTCCTCCCGGGGCTCTTCCCAAACCAAGGATCACACCCGTGTCTCTCACGTCTCCGGCACTGGCAGGCAGGCGTTTGTTTTTGGTTTTTAACCACTAGCGCCGCCTGGGAAGCCCCTATCCACGCACACCTATATATAATCTAGGGGAATCTCTGGCGGCTCAGTGGTAAAGAGTCCACCTGCAAAGCAGGAGCTGCAGGTTTAAGCCCTGGGTCAGGAAGACCCCCTGGAGAAGCTGGCAACCCACTCCAGCATCTTGCCTAGAGAATGTCGGGGACCGCAGGCTGGTCCTTGGGGTTGCGCGAGGCAGACACGACCAGGCGACTAAACCGCCACTGTGTGTAATCGATGTCTCTCTGTGTACGTGTGATCTCTGCTACTGGATTCTTCATTTCTTTTTCATTTACCCCAGCTCTTTATGATTCCGTTCCTTCTACTAACTTTGGGTGCTTTTTGTCGCTGTTGCTGTCTTTCTCTAATTGTTTTGTGTATAAAGTTGGGTTGTCTATTTCAGGATTTTCTTGTTTCTTGACGTAGGATTGTACTGCTGCGAATTTTGCTTTCTTAGAGCTGCTTCTGCCGTGTCCCCCAGTTTCTGGGTCGCCATGTTTTCATTGCCATTTGTTTCCAGGCATTTTTTTATTTCCTCTTTGATTTCCTCAGTGATCTCTTGGTTATTTAGAACTGCACTGCTTAGCCTGCATATCTATGTGTTTTTAGGTTTTTTTTTTTTTTCCTTAACTGATTAACTGATGCCTAATCTCTTAGTGCTGTGGTCAGAAAAGATGCTTGATACGGATTCAATTCTCTTCATCTTTGGGTATAGATATAGCTCTATAGAGACAGGGATTTATTCTAAGGAATTGTCTCACATGATTACGGGGCCAGGAAGTCTGAAGCCCATGGGGCAGGCTGGGAGTTCAAGGAAGAGCTAACATTGCAACCTCCAGGCTGAATCCTGCAGGGCCACCGGCTGGAACGTAAGGAAGAGTTTCTAAGGCTGTCTTGAGGCAGAATTGCTTCTTCTTTGGGAAGTTTCAGCCTTTGGCCTTGGGAACTTCAACTGATTGGATGAGGCCTACTCACACTATGGAGTGCAACCAGCTTTAAAGTCAATTAATTGCAGATGTTAATCACATCTAGAAAGGACTTTCACAGCAACACCTGGACTGATGCTTGAGCAGGGCAGCACAGCAGGCCACACTGACCCCGAAAGGGAACCGCCCCAGACGGTGTCAGTTTCCTTCTTCCTGGAACTCCCTTGGGATGGACAGTCATCCTTCCCGGAGGCCAGCTGTGCCCTTGGGTCAGCCACCTGGCTGTGCAGGGACCAGAGGGAACTGGGGCCGGGGGAGCAG
>SJYQ01006140.1:333633-361980 GCA_006410935.1 Redunca redunca | reverse complement strand
GGGGTAGCAGAAGGAGCTGCTTGCTCTGTGGCGCTCTCAAGATCAGCTTCTGTTCCCTCTAGAAACTTCCTCGTGAAGGCAACTTCAGGCCTCAGGTCTGCTCTCCCGAGGCATGGCAAAATGCCCCAAATTCACACAGATAAAATGTTTTTGAATATAATTTACACACACTGATGTGCTCAGACATCAGGTGAACTATGCAACAAGATTTCTATGAATATTATGAAGGCATATAACACTTTCACCAGCAGCCACACCCCTTCTCAGCGCCTCCCTCCCACCCAGAAACCGCGGGTCTCTGTTGCTTATTCTTGACTGTTTTACCTATTGAATTATATAATATGCATGTCTGTGTTTGGTTTATTCCAGTCAGTCTATTATTCTGAGACTTATATCTATTGTTTGTCTATCAGTAATTGATTCCTTTTTTTTTTTGTATGAACAAGCACAGTTCAGTTCAGTTCAGCCACTCAGTTGTGTCCAACTCTTTGCCACCCAATGGACTTCAGCACGCCAGGCTTCCCTGTCCATTACCAACTCCCAGAACCTTGCTCAAACTCATGTCCATCAAGTCTGTGATGCTATCCAACCATCTTATCCTCTATCTGTCATCCCCTTCTCTTCCAACCTTCAATTTTTCCCAGCATCAGGGTCTTATCAAATGAGTTAGCCCTTCGCATCAGTTGGCCAAAGTATTAGAGTTTCAGCTTCAGCATTCAGTCCTTCCAATGAATATTCAGGACTAATTTCCTTTAGGATGGACTGATTGGATCTCCTTCTAGTCCAAGGGACTCTCAAGAGTCTTCCCCAGCACTACAGTTCAAAACTATCAATTCTTTGGTGCTCAAATTTCTTTATAGTCCAACTCTCACATCCATACATGACTATTGGAAAAACCATAGCTTTGACTAGACGGACCTCTAGTAATCTCTCTGCTTTATAATATGCTGTCTAGGTTGGTCATAGTTTTTCTTCCAAGGAATAAGCATCTTTTAATTTCATGGCTGAAGTCACCATCTCCAGTGATTTTGGAGCCCAAGGAATAAATTCTCTCACCATTTCCATTGTTTCCTCATCTATTTGCCATGAAGTAATGGGACCAGATGCCATGATCTTAGTTTTTTGAATGTTGAGATTTAGGCCAGCTTTTTCACTCTCCTCTTTCACTTTCATCAAGATGCTCTTCAGTTCCTCTTCGCTTTCTGCCATAAGGGTGGTGTCATCTGGGTATCTGAGGTTATTGATATTTCTCCCAGCAATCTTGATTCCAGCTTGTCCTTCATTCAGCCTGGGTTTTGCATGACGTACTCTGCATATATGTTAAATAAGCAGGGTGACAGTATACAGCCTTGATTTACTCATTTCCCAATTTGGAACCAGTCCATTGTTCCCTGTACCATTCTAACTGTTGCTTCTTGACCTGCATACAGGTTTCTCAGGAGGCAGGTAGGGTGGTCTGCTATTCTATTCCCATCTATTTAAGAATTTTCCAGTTTGTTGTGATCCACAAAGTCAAACACTTTGGTGTAATCAATAAAACAGAGTAGATGTTTTTCTGGAATACTCTTGCTTTTTCTATGATCCAATGGATGTTGTAATTTGACTTCTGGTTCCTCTGCCTTTTCTAAGTCCAGCTTGAACATCTGGAAGTTCACAGTTTATATACTGTTGAAGCCTGGCTTGAAGAATTTTCAGCATTACTTTGCGAGTGTGTGAGATGAGTATAATTGTACAGTAGTTTGAACATCCTTTGGCATGGCCCTTCTTTGGGATTGGAATGAAAACTGACCTTTCCCAGTCCTGTGGCTACTACTGAGTTTTCCATATTTGCTGGCATATTGAGTGCAGCACTTTCACAGCATCATCTTTTAGGATTTGAAATGGCTCAACTAGAATCCCATCGCCTCCACCAGCTTTGTTCATACAGCTCCTTCCTATGGCCCACTTCCCTTTGCACTCCAGGATGTCTGGCTCTAGGTGAGTGATCACACCATCGTGGTATCTAGGTTATGAAGATCTTTTTTGTACAGTTCTTCTGTGTATTCTTGGCACCTCTTCTTAATATCTTCTGCTTCTGTTAGGTCTATACCATTTTTGTCCTTTATTGTGCCCATCTCTACATGAATTGTTCCCTTGGTATCTTTAATTTTCTTGAAGAGATCTCTAGTCTTTCCCATTCTGTTGTTTTCCTCTATTTCTTTGCATTGATCACTGAGTAAGGCTTTCTTATCTCTCCTTGCTGTTCTTTGGAACTCTGCATTCAAATGGGTATATCTTTCCTTTTCTCCTTTGCCTTTTGCTTCTCTTCTTTTCTCAGCTATTTGTAAGCCCTCCTCAGACAACCATTTTGCCTTTTTGCATTTCTTTTTCTTGGGAATGATCTTGATTACTGCTTCCCAAACAGTGCCACGAACCTCCACCCATAGTTCTTCAGGCACTCTATCAAATCTAATACCTTGAATCTATTTCACTTCCACTGAATAATTGTAAGGGATTTGATTTAGGTAATACCTGAATGGTCTAGTGGTTTTCCCCACTTTCTTCAATTTAAGTGTGTTTGGTTTATAGGAGTTCATGATCTGAGCCATAGTCAGCTCCTTGTCTTGTTTTTGCTGACTATATAGAACTTCTCCATCTTTGGCTACAAAGAATATAATCAATCTGATTTCAGTGTTGACCATCTGGTGATGTCCACGTGTAGAGTCTTCTCTTGTGTTGTTGGAACATGGTGTTTGCTATGACCAGTGACTTCTCTTAGCAAAACTCTGCTAGCCTTTGTCCTGCTTCATTTTGAACAAGCACAGCTTATCCATTAAAAGATGCTTTCTCTTAGGACAAAAAGCTATGACAAACCTAGACAACATATTAAAAATCAGAGACATCACTTTGCCGACTAAGGACTGTATATTCAGACCTATGTTTTTTCCAGTAGTCATGTAGGGGTGTGAGAGTTGGACCATAAAGGAGGCTGAGTGCTGAAGAATTGATGCTTTTGAATTGTGGTGCTGGAGAAGACTCTTGAGAGTCCCTTGGACAGCAAGGATATCAAACCAGTTAATCCTAAAAGAAATTAATCCTGAATATTCATTGGAAGGAATATTGCTGAAGCTGAAACTCTAATACTTTGGCCACCTGATGCAAAGAGCCAGTCCACTGGGAAAGACTCTGATGTGTTTCCATCAGATGGAGGGCAAGAGGAGAAGGGGCGACAGAGGGTGCGATGATTGGATGGCATCACCAACTCAATGGACACCACCTCTCGGAGGCAGCGGAGGACAGAGGGGCCAGGTGTGCTGCAGTCCACGGGGTCACAGAGAGCTGGACACAGCTGAGCAACTGAACAGCAACAATTCATTGTGTGGCTCAACAGTCAAGACTTCACTATTATAAAAGTCTTATGAAGTGCTTTGCATGGACACACACACGTTTCTTTTGCACACACACCTAAGAGCGGAGTTACTGGGGAGGCTTCCCAGGTGCTGCTGGTGGCATTCTTGCCTAAAGAATCCCATGGACAGAGAAGCCTCGTGGGCTACAGTCCATAGGGTCACAAAGAGTTGCTCATGACTAAGGAGACTTAGCATGCGCGCGCATGTGCGCGCGCGCACACACACACACGCACACACACACAAAAGTGGATTTAACCCTTCAGAGACTGACACTTTGCCAAAGTGGCTGAACTGTCTCACTCTCCTGCCAACAGCATGTGCAGGCGCCAGCTTCCCCAGAGTTCTTCCAGATTTGCCGCGGCCAACCTCCTGTGTCTCAGACTTCCTAGCGGAGCAGGTATAATGTCTCCCTGGGTTTCTAGTGTGTGCTGTCCTGGTAAATTATGAAGTTGAAGAGTTTTTCATGTGCTTATTGACAACTTCATATTTTCTTTCATGAGGTGCCTACATGCCTTTGCCTCTTAAAATTGAGCTGTCTTCTTGTTATTGATTTTTAGTTCTTTGTAGGTGCTAGATAGAAATATTTTGTTTTATGAACACATCCTCACAGTCTGTGACTTGCTTGCTTATTATATTGACAGTGTTTTATGAGGAAGAGTTCTTTTTTGTATTTGATGAAGTCTAACTTACTTTTCAGTCCATGATTGTGACTTTTGTCTCACAAGAAACCTTTTCTTACCCTAAAGTAACAGATACATTCTTCTATGATTTTTTTGGTTTGTTTGTTTTAGGTTTTACATTTAGGTCTACAGTTCATCTCACGTAGGTTATCATTTGAAGTGAATTAGTGACTGAGGTTTTTCTGTTCCTTTTTTTTTTTAAATGCACCTCACATAAGCACATTTTAGACCCCGCTTAAAAGGTATTGATACGTAGCAACAATTAAATCTTTCCTCAACTTAGCTACTAACACAGGCTTTGACAACTTGCTTTAAAACACCTGAGAGCATTAGGTGACCTCACAGAATCCAGCGCCTCTTCTTGTATTTTAAACTGCTCTGCATGGGACCACTCTGACTCACCAACCGCTGTCAGTCTCTTGCTGTTAAAATAGCGGCCCTCCCCACCCCTCCTGTGTACAGTACAGCTCATGTGCCATCTCCAGGTGGGATCACCTCTCTTGATTTCTTCCTTTTTCTATTGTTTAAAGTATGAAACTTGCTATTCATACACATATATAAATAGATGTATATATATGCATATATATACAATTTCAAAACTCCACACACATTGTTAAAATTGGCTCAGCTGGTAAAGAATCAACCTGTAATGTGGGAGACCTGGGTTCGATCTCTGGGTTGGGAAGATCCCCTGGAGAAGGGAATGGCTTACCCACTCCAGTATTCTGGCCTGGAGAATTCCATGGACTGTATAGTCCATGGGGTTGCAAAGAGTCAGACATGACTGAGTGACTTTCACAGCACACAGCAACCTCAAGACTTTTTAAATTTGTACAAATATGTGCCTTTTCTGTTGCTCTTCATGGCTGCCTATTTATGTGGCTGCCTATATAGATTCAAGGTTGAGTCTGATATAATTTTTCTTTAAACTGAAGAAATTGTTTTGGTTTTTCTTGCAAAGAAGTTCTGATGGGGAGAAATTCTCTTAGGTTTCATCCCTAAAAATGATTTATTTTGTCTCCAATTTTTAAAATCTATCTACTTATTTTGGGAAAATAGTAGATTCCCATGAAACAGTAAGGAATACACAGAGATTCCACATATGCTTTACTCAGTTTCCTCCAATGATAACACCTCACAATACTACAGTTCAATATCATAACCCAAGTTATTGGCACAGACGCAGTTAAGATCCACAGCATTCCATCCCTACAAGGATCTCTAGTGTTGCTCTTAGTAAGGTCTCTCTCCTTTCTGCTCCATCAGTGATCTTTGGTAACAACTAACCTGTCTCCCTGAAGGCAATGGCACCCCACTCCAGTACTCTTGCCTGGAAAATCTCATGGATGGAGGAGCCTGGTAAGCTGCAGTCCATGGGGTCGCACAGAGTTGGACATGACTGAAGTGACTTAGCAGCAGTAGCAGCAACCTGTCTCCCCACTTTACAATTTTGCCATTTCAAGAATGAAATTTTAGGATGGAACAGTTTGAGATTGCTGTGTGCTGTGAAAGTCACTCAGTCATGTCCAACTCTTTGCAACCCCATGGACTATACAGTCCATGAAATTTTCCAGGCCAGAATACTGGAGTGGGTACTGTTCCCTTCCCCAGGGGATCTTCCCAATCCAGGAATCGAACCCAGGTCTCCTGCTTTACAGGCAGATTCTTTACCAGCTGAGCCACCAGAGAAGCCCAGTTTGAGATTGGTTTACGTTTATTTTTAAGGCTATTTTTGTAAGATATGGACTTATAAATGTAAGGTTGACATTTGTTTGTGTATGACTGAGAGGTGTGTGTGTGTGTCTGCTTTATTTTTCCTGACTGGGTTTTCTGAGCTCTTTGGATATGTGGGTTGACACCATCAACAATTTTATACCATTCTCACCAAATATTAAATATATCTTCTTGTTCTCTTTTCTCTTTCTTGGGCTCCAAGAGCCTGGTGGGCTGCCGTCTATGGGGTCGCACAGAGTTGGACATGACTGAAGCGACTTAGTAGTAGTATGTTTTTATATCTTTTTGTTTTTAGAAGTTCCAAAGTTTGTTAGTTCTTCGAATCTACAGTCTGATAAATTTTCATAATCTTCTTTTTCCCTTGTCATACTTTCACACTGCCCTTATTTTTTAAACATGTTGAACACAATTATTCTGTGTATTCTAAACCTGGTAAATAAAATATACACACTCCATAGATCTGACCTCAAACATGGTGGCTGTTTCTGGAAAGTCTCATTCATGGAGTAGGTTTTTTTTTTCCTCATCTGTTCTAGCACTTTTGTGGGTATGAGTATGAATTCATGCTCCTTGGAGCTTTTATCTGTGGGGATTCTTCAAAGATGGGGTTTTGAAAAGATCTTTTCCAGGTGCTTCAGTGGAACTAAGCTGGGAGTCCTGGCAACTGACGTGGTGGGACTGGGGCCACACAGACGGTGTGCATTCCGGCCCAAGCTCGCATGAGAACAGGCCTGTGGGCAGGAACCCTTACGTAAGACCCCGGTGAGTGTTAGCAGGGACGGCGTGGGGGTCCTGCTCTTCCCGTAGCTAGGATGGTGGAGCTTTCCTACCTGCTCCTTCTGTGGATGTTTCCTGGTCTTGACCTAAAACCTCCTGTGTTTATGGGGTGGGGCTGTCAGGGACGTCACATTATTCTGGCCCCAGGACTCAGCTCCGCTGACTTTCCTCATTGCCTGTAAACTTTAATCTCATTTGCCTCTCGGACCAGTTTCCTCTCACCCATTCCCCGTTCCCATCCAGGCCAGCACCCCAGTGATCCTTCCCACCATGGATTTAGGCTTCCTTGTCCGTTCTTACTCTCAGGAGATTCCCTTATGTTCTGTGGGCTCAACTGTGCAACGCATTTCAAAAATCTGATACGGTCGTTACACACTCATCTGGATATCCACCGTGCAGGTCTTCCAAATGAGGCAGCCTGCTCTTGCCTCAAGCCGCTGGACCATTCCAACTTTAAAATTATCATGTGGAAGTGATTTTCAAATTGTCTTTATCTTGGTAACCGTAAATGTTGGCATGAATATAGATATTACTAAGTTTAAAAGGTAAACTTTTACCACATTGAAATTTTACGTTACTACAAACGTACTGTTTTAAATTTCAAACAAGACTATATGATTTAAAGAACAATGCTTAACAACTATTTCTAATTTTACAGTAATTGTTGGGCAGAAATATACACTTAAATGATGACTAGACGCTGTCCGGTGTTAACTGTGCTCGCATATTTTTGTAAAAGGTTGAGTAAGTCTGCGCAAGCTTAACTTAGGCAGGAAGCACATAATCAAGCTGGAATTATACAGAAGTGTTTTGAGATCGTCTGGGGTAAAATGTATCTGATAAAGTGGCAATAACTGTGATGTTCTTAAAATGTTCTGTTTTCTGTTTCTACAGATAAGTAATCTTACATGTTGTTCAGTCACTCAGTCATGTCTGACCCTTTGAGACCCCAGGGGATGCAGCATGCCTGGCTCCTCTGTCCTCCACGAGCTCCCAGTTTGCTCAAATTCATGCATCGAGTCAGTGATGACACCCAGTCATCTCATCCTCTGCCACCCCCTTCTCCTTTTGCCTTCTATCCTTCCCAGCACCAGGCTCTTTTCCAATGAGTCAGCTCTTCGCATCAGGTGGCCAAAGTATTGGAGCTTCAGCTTCAGCATCAGTCGTTCCAATGTATATTCAGGCTTGATCTCTTTTAGGACTGACTGGGTTAACCTCCTTGCAGTCCAAGAGACTCTCAAGAGCCTTCTTCAGCACCACAGTTGGAAAGCATCGATTCTTTGGCTTTTGGCCTCCATTATGGTCCAACTCTTACATCTGTACAAGACTACTGGAAAAACCACAGCTTTGATTAGCCTCACTACGGGGCAGTGAAAACCAGGCAGGCTCTAGACTGAAGCCAGAGACTGGTTTGCATCCTCCGGCTGCTGCCATCAGCTCTGTCCTGCAGGGTCCCTGATGCTGTGGACCAAGTGAGATGGGTCACAGAGAAGCTGCTGCAGAGGGCCGCTGAGGGGACGGTACCCTGGCCTGGCTCTTGCTGCCCTGTCTCCTCTGCCTCATGTGGTCAGCTGGCTGTCCTGCTCCTCTGGCAGGGGCCATGCCAGCCTCCTTCTTCCTCTGAGTGTGTGAGTGAGTGAGTGAGTGAGTGAAGTTGCTCAGTCGTGTCCGACTCTTTGCGACCCCATGGACTGTCGCCTACCTACCAGGCTCCTCCCTCCATGGTATTCTCCAGGCAAGAGTACTGGAGTGGGTTGCCATTTCCTTCTCCAGGGGATCTTCCCTACCCAGGGATCGAACCCGGGTCTCCTGCATTCCAGGCAGACGTTTTAACCTTTGAGCCACCAGGGAAGCCCTTCTTCCACTAGCAGATGCCAAGAGACAATGAAGTGCCTTTAAACCAGTTCTAACCTTTCTGCCATCTTTCCTCACATCTGCTCTCTGCTCATAGTGAAAAGTCACGTGGTGAAACGCTCGATCTGGGATGCAGGAAACGTGCTTCATCCTTGGACGTTAGAGACCTCCCGGGATGCAAAGAGGAGCCTCGGGTTTCTAGGGTCCCACTCAGGGCTCCCTGCAAGCCCATAGTCCACGGTGCTGAGGTCGCCTTGCCCCCCCGTGCCTAGGTATGCAGCCACACCCGGTTTTCAAGCAGGCTCCCAGGAAGACAGGGATAGAGCATGCCTCTCTGGTAGGAGTCTTTCTTGACAAACTGCCAAGTAATACTTTAAAAAAGCTAGCCAGGTGAAGTTAGCCGCACATCATTGCTTCCATAGCTAACAAAGAGTACTGTGATATTTGTGTAGGAACTTGAACACTTAAAGCAAATTCCCTTTCCTTCTCTTCCCTCACTCTGGCAAAAAAAATAAAATACACTTCAGAAACAAGAAAATAATAAGGGTGAAAGAAAGGGACGGAAATGATTTCACTTCAAAGGTGAGCAGCGGCGTCAACTAACGAAGCAGCAGGACCGCTACTGAATTAGAGTGGACTGCGCTCTCAGCTAACGGAAGAGACGTCTCCGCGGCCGAATGTCTCCTGAGCTCAGATCCTCGTCACCTCCATGGGCATTCGTGCTGCAGGAAGGGGCACCCAGGGCCGAGAGTGGGCTCTTGTCTAACACTCAGGAATGAATTATGGGAGGAGACACATGAACTGACAAAGAGGTTCTATCGGGAAGGGGCGCCGGGGCGGGAGCCCAGGAGGACTGCTCTGCCACGTGGCTCGGCGCCTCGGTTTCATGCTGATGGGGTTAGTTTCTGGCCTGTCTCCGGCCAATCGTTCCGACCTGGGGTCCTCCGTGGCGGCGCAGGCATCGCTCAGCCAAGAAGGAGGATTCCGGGAGGCGGCAGGTCGTACGGACCGCAACGGCTCTCTTCTTTTGACCTTCCCTGGGTTCTTCTGGGGAGAAGGCAATGGCACCCCACTCCAGTACTCTTGCCTGGAAAATCCCGTGGATGGAGGAGCCTGTTGGGCTGCAGTCCATGGGGTCGCTGACAGTTGGAAACGACTCAGTGACTTCACTTTTCACTTTCCTGCACTGGAGGAGGAAATGGCAAGCCACTCCAGTGTTCCTGCCTGGATAATTCCCAGGGACGGCGGAGCCTGGTGGGCTGCCGTCTGAGGTCGCACAGAGTTGGACACGACTGAAGACTTAGCAGCAGCAGCAGGGTTCTTGCGGATGGTGGTAGCTCCTTAGTTCTGTGCTCCTTACCAGGCCCTCTCCTTTAAGGTAACTCATGCAAGTGGTAACTACGGTGCTTGGTCAGGGCGGGCAATTTCAATCAGTGGTTCCACTAGCATTCTTAGGGGCATCTGTATTTTCTATAGGAAAAAAAAAAGTTTTGAAACCTCACCGACATTTCTTGGGTAGTCAGACTCTAAAATACCATCTATGGGATACCTGGCTTGTTTCATCATTGCTACCCTGAGACAGGAGACAAGGCCCAGGGGTGCAAGGAGCCACGCGAAGCCACAAAAGGCAGGCAGACGTTCCCCACTCAGCCTCCACCCGAGAGACTCTGGGTCAGCGACACCGGGTGAGCTGCCCTGCGATCCCGTAACAGGGGAGGGTGGACTTGCCCAGTGCTCCCCTAAAACCTGGGAGCTGGGGGCCCCTTCCCAGACCCCTCAGAAACCCAGCCACCACCAGCGGACGCAGCCTTTGCCTCGTGGAAACTTCCTTGCAAGACACCGGGAGCATGTGAAATACACCTTGATGCCCTCCGGTTTCTTTTCTCTCCTGAACCTGTTTCTGTGTCTGCGTGGATGTGTGGGTGGTTCTGGGCTCAAGACCAAGGTTTAGTGCGCCACCTGCTGGGAAGGTTGGGCGGCTGCAGACCCCAGCTTGAAGTAGAGCAAGGGAACCGATGAGGTCAATGTATTTTCCATTGAAAACTGGCATGAAATGAAAAAGAAAAATACGTATGTATCAACTCGAGCCGGGCACAAGGGTTTTATTATCTGAAGATTCTGTTCTACCTCTCCTTTCTCTCACCTTGGTCAGATTGTAGAATTTGAATGGAAAGGAACGCCAGCCAGGTAAGGACAAAATGCAAAGCTCGACCTGTGAAAAAGAAACCATTCATGATGACATGCCCCCTTTCTTAAGTTCATTGAAAGGGGGATATGCACAGTGCTATATTTAACATGGATTACCAACAAGGCCCTACTGTAGAGCACAGGGAGCTCTGCCCAATGTTACATGGCAGCCTGGGTGGGAGGGGAGTTTGGGGGTCAGTGGATACAAAGATACACGTGTCTGCTGTCCACCTGAAACTGTCACATCGTTAATCAGTGATGTTGCTGTTTAGTCCCTCAGTCATGTCTGACTCTCTGCAACGCCCACCAGGCTCCTCTGTCCATGGAATTTCCCAGGCAAGAACACTGGAGTGGGCTGCCATCTCCTTCTCCAGGGGATCTTCCTGACCCAGAGGTCAAACCTGTCTCTTGCATTGGCAGGTGGACTCTTTACCACTGAGCCATCAGGGAAGCCCTATTAACCAGCTATTGTTGTTGGTTTTCAGTGGCTAAACTGTATCCAACTCTTTTTGACCCCACGGACTGCTGCATGCCAGGTTCCTTTGTCCTTCATTATTTCCTGGGGTGTGCTCAAATTCATGTCCATTGAGTCAGTGATGCTTATCTAACCATTTCATCTTCTGCCACCCCCTTCTCCTTTTGCTTTCAATCTTTCTCAGCATTAGGGTCTTTTACAATGAGTCAACTCTTTGAAACAGGTGGACAAAGGACTGGAGCTTAAGGTTCACCATCAGTCCTTCCAATGAATATTCAGGACTGATTTCCTTTAGGATGGACTGGTCTGTTCTTCTCGCAGTCCAAGGGACTTTCAAGAGTCCTCCAGCACCACAGTTCGAAAGCGTCAGTTCTTCAGTGCTCAGCCTTCTTTATGGTCCAAGTCTCACATCTGTGCATGACTACTGGAAAAACTATAGCTTTGACTATAGCTTTGCTGGCAAAGTGATGTCTCTGCTTTTTAATACACTGTCTAGGTTTGTCATAGCTTTACTTCCAAGGAGCAAGTGTCTTTTAATTTCACGGCTGCAGTCACTGTCCGTGGTAATTTTTTGGAGCCCAAGAAAAGAAAAAACTGTCATTGCTTCTACATTTTCCCCTTTGATTTGCCATGAAGTGATGGGACCAGATGCCATGATACTCCAATATAAAATAAAAAAGCTTTTAAGAATGTGATATTTAGCTAAAGAAAGCCAGAAAAAAAGGAAGCAAACCTAAAGTTTCTGAAATTGTACTATTTTTCATTTTACCTTAGTTTTTCCTATGCCAATATCTCTATTTAGAAATTAAAGTCATGCACTGCAAAACTGCATCCAAATCCAGAAAACTCATTTCCCTGTCACTAATCAAACAGGTTTATGAGCAGAAGACACATTAAAAATATTCTGGATGATCTGGCAAGATCATAGGAGCTAAATTTCAGTCTCTTTAAAAATACAGAACAGGAAAGGTCAAGAGTGAGTGCTTTAAAAATTCTATTTTCTGCTCCACTGCTGATTTAATAGACAGATTTTCAATGTGCACATCAAGGCTGCTTCCCAGTTGCAAATATTCAGGGCGGAGGCTTGACCCTGCAGGCAGCCCTTCGGTTCAACCCAGGTTCCCCGAGTCTCAGGCAGGAAGAACAGCTATGACCTGTCCTGCAAGGAGGCGTGGACCACATTTCATCCAGCACTCCTTCAGGGTTTTAAGGCAGGACACGGTCCAGTTTGGTTTCAGCTCCAGAGCAGATACCATCACCCTGGAGCAGGCTGTCTCCACCGCAGAACCCAAGCCCGCTTTTCTAGATGTTTCCACAGTAACAAGACTCAGAGGAAGCAGACACCTTACATGGGCAGGTTCTCTCCAATATCTGAGGGTGACGGGAGAACAGAAGTCCTGCCGGCCTTGGTATGACTGAGGGGAAGCATCTTAGTGACGGGGCTGGAGATCCAGGCCCCTTGGACCTTCCTCTGCCTGGTCGGGAGTGAGCTGGCAGCTTGCTTCACTTAACAATACAAAATGCCTCTTTGTGAAAACTTTTTCCTCCCCCCCGCCAAAGTTGAAAAACATACAGGGCTATGGACGGCTCAGGAGATCTTTCTCCTGCAGAAGCACACAGACACTTACTATGGTTTCCTATGAAGGATGCTTCTGGAGGTCAGTCATGGGTTCCAAGTCCAAACACTTGCAAATGACTGTTGTTTTCTGTTGAAAAGTCCTGATCACAGGTAGGTGGCTGGTGGCCAGGCCGAGCTGGGGCTTTGCCCATTGCATGTGGGGCAGGTCCCTGACCTCTGAGGGACAAATTGGGTGAGGTGCCCAGGGCAGGGCTGACTGCCTGGTGCTCCTGTC
Source organism: Redunca redunca (assembly GCA_006410935.1). NCBI lineage: Eukaryota > Metazoa > Chordata > Mammalia > Artiodactyla > Bovidae > Redunca > Redunca redunca. Next base: position 349,031 of record SJYQ01006140.1, on the reverse strand, counting down.
ATGGGCCTTGTCTGTCAGTTGCCCCTCACCCCCTAGTCCCTCCAGAGTCCACGTGACCAAGGTGACTTTAGTACAGGGGGAGCAAATGGGTGTAAATGGACAGACCACATCTCAGCGTCCCTGCAAACAAGGTGACCTCACCAAGGACGCAGTGCTTGCCTGTACGCCCTAACCCCAGAAACCTCACAGGGAGTTTTTCCATAAAGAACTGTCCCCAAACTTTGAATGTGATTGTTACTCAAAAATCACAAGGATGACCTCCTTTCTTCCCTGGTGGCTCAGATGGTGAAGAGTCTGCCCGCAATGAAGGAGACACAGGTTCGATCCTTGGGTTGGGAAGATCTCCTGGAGAAGTCCTGGCAACCCCCTCCAGGACTCTTGCCTGGAAAACCCCACAGGCGCAGGAGGCTGGTGGGCTGCAGTCCATGGGGTCGCAGAGTCGGGCACAACTGAGTGACTCCGCTTTTTCACCCGTTTTGCTGCATTCTTACTAATGATGGTTTTAAGGGTCTGTTAATGACTGGTGTGGGCTTGGACTGGAGGAGACCATAAAGCAAACGCCCACCGAGTTGGGAGCTGAGGTGTGCAGGCCACCTGGATGACAGCTGAGGGAGACCGGACAACACTGGGCTGCCCCCAGCCACACCGCAGCGAGCTGCAGGCTCAGGGGAGTCGGTGGAAAGCAGGGCCTGCGGGGACCACCCAGGGCTCTGTTCCCTCCAGGGGGCCAGCGGGCAGCAGCCCCAGGGCCCTCTGAGACCACTTCCCCAGGCAGAAATCCACTCCAGAGACAGAGCCAGCACCCAGTCAGCTGCTAACCCCGAGGCCATCAGATGGAGCAGAGCACAGCAGGGAAGGTCCCTGGCATCCCTAGTCCTCCACCTGAGCCGGGCCAGCCATCTCTGCAAGGAAATCCAGAGCCTGCTCACAGAGCTGCCTGAACTGCAGGACCCAGGTGACAGGGCAGACAGTGTGTCAGCTGTTCCAATGGTTAATTCACTGTAGGCATATAAAACTAGCGTGAAGATGAAACACAAACAAAACACACTGGATTACAATTTAAGCTATCAAGGTGAACGTTTACTACTACTAATTTACTTATGAAACCATGGTAATCAAGAGGGGGCCTCCTGTGAACACTGAGGGTATGGTGGGGTCAGGGCTCACTTCTTCAGCCACCGTTTTTTTTTCCTCTTCATTTTTGTCATCTGAACACTCACTGTTTAGGGTGAGATAGTCTCTGAGTAGCAATCAATGATGATTTGTTAGGAAAAAACCTTTTTGTTAGAAACAATAATGTTCTTAAAAACAACATAAAGAATGAAAAACAAGGGCTTTGCTGGTGGCTCAGGGGCCAAGAACCTGCCTGCCAATGCAGGTGACAGGTTCGAGCCTCGGACTGGGAGGAACCCACAGGCCAGGGAGCAGCTAACCCATGTGTCACAGCTACTGAGCCTGTGCCCTGGAGCCCAGGACCACCAGCACTGAAGCCCATGTGCCCAGAGCCTGCACCCCACCCCCGAAAAATGAACACAAAAAAAGCCAGAGTCTGAAAAAAAGAAAAATGGGCAGGGTCTAGATTCCTCTCAAGCTGGAGTCAAGATTGCTGGGAGAAATATCAACAACCTTAGACACGCAGATGATACAACTCTATGGCAGAAAGTGAAGAGGAACTAAAGAGCCTCTTGATGAAGGTGGAAGAGGAGAGTGAAAAAGCTGGCTTAAAACTCAACATTCAAAACAGCAAAGATTATGGCACCCATTCCCATTACTTCATGGCAAATAGCTGGGGAAAATGTGTAAATAGTGTCAGATTTCATTTTCTTGGGCTTCAAAATCAATGCTGATGGTTACTGCAGCCACGGAATAAAAAGATGCTTGCTCTTTGGAAGAAAAGCTATGACAAACCTAGACAGTGTATTAAAAAGCAGATATCACTTTGCCAACAAAGGTCCGTCTAGTCAAGGCTATGGTTTTTCCAGTAGTCATGTTTAGATGTGAGAGTTGGACCATAAAGCAAGCTGAGTGCTGAAGAATTGATGCTTTTGACCTGCACGTATCCCGGGGGGAGTTATCCACCTTTATTCACAGCATCGGGGCCCATCACACGACCCTCCACCGCACTCATCATCAGCACTGCCCACCTGGCACATTTTATTTTTGTCAAAGTATTTTGTTTTAGGAGCGTTAGAAAATATCCAAGAAATAATCTGACCAAACTGGCAAATATTTGCTTCTATTCTTTTTGGTGGTGGGGATGGGAGGAGGAAGGAATTACTATGATCTTGTTATTCAGTAGACAAGTTGTGTCCTACTCTTTGCGACCCCATGGACCGCAGCACGCCAGGCTTCCCTGTCCATCACCAACTCCCAGAGTTTGCTAAAACTCATGTCCGTTGAGTCGGTGATGCCATCCAACCATCTCATCCTCTGTGGTCCCCTTCTCCTCCTGCCTTCAATCTTTCCCAGCATCAGGGTCTTTTCCAATGAGCCAGCTCTTCGCAGCAGGTGGCCAAAGGATCGGAGCTTCAGCTTCAACATCCATCTGATGCTCTTGAATAACATCTATTTTACAAGTTACTCTTTCCACACGTTTTTCCCACTTAACTCCTGGAGAAACGGGCCCCGGCAGTAAAACCACCTCCATTCAAGGCCGCAGATGTGGGCAGACGTCTTCCGGAGAGCTCAACTCAGCCCAAGGAGCCCTCTGTGTCTGGGGCCCTGCGGTTTGCGGTGGGGCCACAGCGCCCTCTAGTGGCACCACGCTGCTCCTTCCCAGCCAGGCACAAAGCCCCTTTCTCGTTTCTGCAGGAAATTTGTGTTATGCTGCCTCACCCTATCTAAAAAAACCAAGTAGGCAATGTGACCAAGCATTCCTGGGCAGGGGGATTACAGCCTCAAGTGTCACCTCCAGGCTGATTCTGAGCTCTGAATGGAAAGCTGGGGCCTCCCTAGGAATCCTGGGGCCAAGTCCAGTAAAGAGGGCTGGCCATGTGTATGTGGGGGTGGGATGGGGAGGGAGGTGGTAGCGGGTTCAAGAGGGAGGGGCGTACATGTGCCTCCAGCTGATTCACGCTGATGTATGGCAAAACCATCACAGTATCGTAGAGTAACTGTCCTCTAATTAAAAATATATTAAAAAAAAAACACTGCTGGCCACACTGCTGCACACCCTCCTTGCCCCACTGCCCGCCCTCAGGCTCCAGAGCCAAGCCTGTGGCTGCAGGCAGAGGGCTGGGTGCCTGCTCCTGGGGGCGGCCAGCCACCTGTGCCTCCTGGGTGCCCTGACCTTGTCCGGCCCAGAAGCCTACCCCACTCCAGGTTCAAATGTTTACCTGCATTTTTGCTGCATCCATTTTTTTTTTTAAGTGATGAAACTACAACCGTGTTCTGCCTTGGGACCAGGAACACTGTTGGTTTACCAACAGTTTAAAATGGCTTTGCCTGCTGAAGGGATCACGGTACAATGGGCCCGCTCAGGCGTGTGAGTTCTCAGGAGTGATGCCAGCCTCTTGTGGGCAGAGGGGCAGCCCGGTCAGCGCCACCTGCTCCCCACCAGCTGAGAGCGCATGGGACTGCGGAGGTCAGAACACGACCTGAACAGTGGTGGTCCACTCACTCAGCCATGTCCGACTCTTCGGGGCCCCATGGACTATACAGCCCGCCAGGCTCCTCCGTCCATGGGACTCTCCCCAGGCAAGGATACTGGAGTGGGTTGCCATTTCCTTCTCCAGGGGATCTTCTCGACCCAGGCATGGAACCGAGTCTCCTGCACTGGCGAAAAGGTTCTTTACTGTGAAAGCAGAAGTCACTCAGTCATGTCCGACTCTTTGCAACCCCATGGACTGTACAGTCTATGGGATTCTTCAGAACACTGGAGTGGGTGCCATGCCCCCCTCCAGGGGATCTTCCCAACCCAGGAACTGAACCCAGGTTTCCTGCACTGCAGGCGGATTCTTTACCAGCTGAGCCACCAGGGAAGCCAAGAACACTGGAGTGGGTAGCAGTTCCCTTCTCCAGGGGATCTTCCCAACCCAGGGATACAACCCGGGTCTCCTGCATTGCAGGCAGTTTCTTGACCAGCTGAGACACCAGGGAAGCCCTCTTTGCTGTGGCCATATGACAAACCATGTGACGCCAGGCAAGTGCACCCCTCACTGTCCTGACCTGCCCTCTCCTCCTCACCCCCTTTTACTCTACAACCCTCCAGGCTCAGCACACCCCCACAAGCAGCAGAATCCACCCACCCCGGCCGCTCCTCCAGGACCACGGACCTCACGGCCTACAGCAGCTCAGGGGCCGCTGCCTGCCCTCCTGCTCCCAACTCGGGCCAGGGCGCAGGTGCCAATGTGCTTCTCGGCCAGCCCCTCCTGACCCACCTGGCGCTTCCTCCTCTGCCCAGGCGTCTTCACATCACAGGAGGCGCTGAGAGAGGGAAGTGACTTGTCCTAGGTGACCGCTCGCTTTAAACACCCTCCGAGCCGTCACTTTTCCGACGTCCGCCCCAGCTCGTCCCAGCTCAGCCCCTGCTGGCACAGGCTCCCGGCTGCCTCCGCGTGGATGTCTGCATCCCAGCACACGCCCAGGGTTTGTGGCTCCTATCACCAACCCAGAAGCCCCGTCCCCAACTCAAAACTGTGGGACCCCCAACTCCCTTCATCCAACTCAGCACTGTTTTCACCCCCAAGATCCGTGTGACATCTGCCCCGTCCCTGCTGATGGTCTGTGCCCACCAGCGTCAGCCCCCTGCCCCGTCACACCTGCTCCAAGCTTCCCCGGAGTGTGACTGAGCCCAGGGCTGCCCAGGTCCCAGGGAGGGGCGAGCATCCAGCTGACACAGAGCAGGCCCCCCCCCCCAACTCAGAGCCAGCACACCTATCCACCAAGACCACCCCAGGTCCCCTCCTCTCAGGGCCTAACTCACAAGCGGCCTCCGCCGGGGGAGCCTCCTGGGCCTGCTACGCTGCTCCAAGGTCCCGTGCCCCTCACTGCACGTAACTGAAGTCTGGGGTCGGATCACACCAGTCTTTGAGAACCTGGCCGCTTTCTTCACCAGCTCCTCCCAGCCAGGCTCTCGCCCAGACCACGCGCTCCGGGAGACAGAGGGAGAAAGAAGGAACACGCAGACAAAAAGCATCCAAAGGGCGAGGCAGAGGTTTCTTTTTATAAATCTCCGTCTGTTATAATTCCTTTAAAAACAGGGGGAAGGAATAACAAAATAGTTGTCAGAGGTAATTTTTTAAGGGGAACATCTCTAGCTAAATGGAGACGTCCAACGCTGAGGGCCAGGCAGCGCTGGCGCGGGGTCTGCCACCCCCGAAAGCCTTGGAAGGTGCGACAGTGAGCACCCCGCGGCATCCGTGGAGGAGGCTCCCGGGCGGCGGCTCCCGTCCTCGGTCAGCACTGGGCGCTCACTTCATCTTTGGCTGGAGTAGAAGGCGGGCAAGGGTCACTGTACTCACCAGGACTCATGCGCATGGCTTACGTTCACTTTTTATTATAAAAAAACACATACAGGAATTTTAAGAAATGATGACTAGCGGACAAATCAGGACCAGGGTGAGTTATTAAACCCATTTTTCTCTGTACAAATACTAAAATTCCGAAAAGTGGAATATCATCAAATGTGAGACACATTGTCAACTGTCCGTATATACAGGGCACACACGGGGGCCGCCTGCGTGGGGCTGGGTGCAGACCCCGCGAGCCTGGACTCTCTCTCTCCTCCCAGGGCACGGGCTGAGCGGCGGGAGAGACGCCCCGGGTCTCTACCCTGAGCAGCGGCGGCCCCTGCCGGCGAGGACACTGGCAGAGTCTTCAGCCTCCACCTCAGCCACGCTTCCTCCCAGTCAGTCGTTTGGGCACAAGGTCCAAAACTGGCTCAGGAACCAAATTAATGTTTTTATATTAAACTCATTACAAAATGCCACTCAGTTTCAAAAAGCGACCAAAAAAAAAAAAAAAAGACACTTTCTGCAGCAAAAAAGGGCTAAGTTCAAGTTTCTGTTGTTTGACCAAGACACACAAACTTCAGTCCAAACGTCCGTGCTCACCACAACCAGAAGGGAGACGTGCGCGGCTCGGGGCCAGCCCGGGTGTCTCGGCCTTGGCCCAGGGGGCGCAGCCCGGCCTCTCCCTGGGGCCCGGGGCCGCATCCTGGAGGCCAGCTGACCGGCGGGCCCGAAACGCGTGAAGGCACTTGGGCGCGGCGTGGGCGCTCAGCCTTGCCCCTCCGCGCACAACGCGCCCACCTCGTCCAGGGCACCAAGCACCGCGGCGGGGACGCTGCGCGCCGTCTCCCTGCGCCAGGCCTCCAGGATCTTGGAGATCTCCGCCGGGTTGCTGGGGCTCAGGTCGCACAGGGCATACACCGCGGCCAGCTGGACCCCCCATGGGATATCTGAAAAGCATTTCCATATCAGTCATCACAAGAGAAAAGTTCTGCTGTTCACAATCTTAACGTTGTTAATCTAGTGAATTGCTATTCATATACTTTCTGCCAGCAACGAAAACTAATAATAATAAAAACAAAACCGACAATGAAAAAAAAGCTCATTAAGTCCTCCCAGGAACGGAAGAAACAAAACGGAGCCCAGTCTTGACAGGCCCTTGGTGATGCTGGCACCCTGGGATGGTGTGTGGAGCAGAGGGCACACAGGGAGTGCCCCTCTCCGGACCGCAGCCAAGCTCTCCCCTGGCAGCTCTGGAAGGACCACACCCGGCACTTAACGCTCAACAGAATGTGGATCCCAAAGCATCTGTCAAATAACAACTCCATTATACCCAAGGCAAGTGTTTACACATGGACTTTGGAAAGGAAAAACATAATGAAATGAGAGCAAATGAGAAACTGGTTTTTAGTATGAAAGCGTTAGTCGCTCAGTCGTGTCCAACTCTTTGCAACTCCACGGACTGTAGCCCGCCAGGCTCTTCTGTCCATGGGATTCTCTAGGCAAGAGTGCTGGAGTGGCTGCCATGCTCTTCTTCAGGGGATCTTCCCAGCCCAGGGATGGAGCCTGGATCTTCTGCTCTGTCTGCATGCTCTTTACTGTCTGGGCCACCAGCGAAGCCCAACACGGTACACAAACACTCTTACACGCTAGAGCAGTGCGTGATCACAGACACGGCATTTCCCTGCAGACCAGAGCTAGCTTAGAGATACCGGTATGTAAGAGTTCTCATTTAGCCTGAGTTTATTTAGGAGTTCTTTAATTCAAGTTTAGTTTAGTTCAATTTTACTCACTAGGTTGTCCCTGACTCCTGCGACCCTGTGGGCTACAGTCTGCCGGGCTCCTCTGTCCATGCAATTCTCCAGGCAAGAATACTGGAGTGGGTTGCCATTTCCTTCTCCAATTTTAAATTCACTGAACTATTTAGTTTAAAAATTTTAGGAGTCATTTCTTTAAACTTATTATTAACTATACACTGTTAGTGATGCAGTGTTCAACAAGGCAAACAACAAGTATTCAAAAATAAACATCACAAAACCTACAGGTTCAGGTGGTGATGCTATGGATATAGACAGAGCTGCTCCAGCTTTAGAGTTACTTTCCCATTTAGCTACATGGTCACCAGAGAAGGGGACATAAGACTAAGACAAAAAGCCTAACAGAGGTGTGAAAGCTACTGTGATGAGCAGGAGTGCGTGCGCAGCTGCAGCTCTGGCCTCAGGCCCAGCTGCAAGCTGGCGGCACGATCCAGCTCGAGGTCTCTCCTGGGGCGTCAGCTTCCTGGGCATAACACAGCCAGCGCCGCCCAGGAGGGCCGTCCAAGGACCCCGTGCTGCACTGGCGGCAGGCCCAAGTGAGTCCCCTCGAGCCTCCTTCCTCACAGGAAATGTCTGAGCTGGCGGCCCTGGGGACAGTCTGTCAGCCACTTTCCAGCAACTCTAAGATGACAACACCCTGTCTAGATGGGAACGGAACATGGGCCAGATGGGAAGGAAACACCATCCAGACAGGAGGGGAACACAGTCCAGACGGGAGGGGAACACCATCTACTGGGAAGGGAACACTCTCACGGGCATTATCTCAGCAGATCAAAGAGAAAGAAGTTCTCAGCAGCTCAACCTGCCGAGCCTCACCCTGGAAGAGGACAATCTAGAGGTTAAGCTCATCTGGGACGTGGATTTCAGATGTCACCGTGCGCTCCTGATGGAAGCTGTGTAAATGCATTACCCCTTGATGGCATAGCATTCAAATAAAAACGAGAGGGACTCACTGCTTCAAAGGGTCACTTTTTGAGTTTTAAGCTCTTCCCGAATAAGACTGTGAAATTACATGCTCTGTGGTATGCGCATTAAAGGAAATGGGTAGCCTGAAGACTGGCTCAGGGGCTTCCCGTCTCTGAGTTCTCCCGGGTGCTATGGACGGACACCCAGGCTGCACTGGAGCCGCTGCTTCCCATGTGCGACGCCACTCATCATCAGGACACACCTTCGGCCCGGCACAGGGGGCAGCGGGGGTCACGGGGCGGCATGAAGCCAGTGCCAACGGCTGCTGAAATGCCAGCGCCAGGTCAGGCAGAGTCTCTTCCTCCTTAGGGGTTCGCTGCCCAAGGGCATGAGCGGCGACCACGAAAACAGCAGGAAACCCACACAGGTTCTAACGCCGGGGCTGAGAGCACAGGCAGAGTGTGCCTTCGTCAAACTCATGCCCGAGCAGCGGGGGACGCGCAGAGCATGGCACACGGCTAAGAACGCGAGAGAGACTGGATGAGAGGAATGCAAATGATCTGAAAATAAGTGTGATAGACAGAAGCTGTACCTTCATCCTGTGCATGCTGGATAAACATACCAATCACCGTGCTAATGTTCTTCACCGCAGACGGGAACCCTTCCTTCAAACCCAACTGACCTAGACGACCTAGAGGGGAAAAAAAAAAATGTAAACAACCTTGGGTTAACTGCTAACTTTTCCTAAGAATTTAAAACTTATGTTTGCTTTTGTTCAACACAATGTGAGCTGAGCCTCAGGGTCTGAGACCGGGCTGTCACTGCTGCTGCTGTCTAGTCGCTCAGTCGTGTCCGACTCTTCTGAGGCCCCAGGGACTCTAGCCGCCAGGCTCCTCTGTCCCTGGGCTTCTGGAGGCAAGAATACTGGAATGGGCTGCCATTCCCTTCCTGACCCAGGGATGGAACCTGGGTCTCCTGCACTGCAGGTGGGTTCTTTACCGCCGAGCCTCCAGAAAGCACAGTGTCAAAGAAGTACACCCACAAGTACTCCAACAGGCTACTGAAGTACTCCTCTCATCAACCACAGACTGTACCGAGACCGGATTTTCTCCAAACACCTCAACCAGAACAACGTACAGCCACAAGAGAACACAGAGCAGCCATGGGAAACCAGTGAAGAGGCTTACGACAAGATAAGGTTCCGTTCTACTTTTGTCTGGAGACGGCAATTTTTCATTAAAAATGACATTTACAACTACTAGTGTCGCTTTACTAATTCCAAATGGATAGCCAAAAGCCTTTTAAAGCACGAGTTCCAATTCCAACTGCGGTCACTGGCACACAGAACCTGGCTGGCGAAAGCTCTCCGGGGGTCTCGCCGGGAACTCACACTCACCGGGGCACCGGCCTGCTCCAGAGCGGGACCCCTCCCTGCCCCAGGGCCGGCCGTGTGGCCTGCCCCCTCTCCACAGGAAGGGGTTCCAGGGCGAGCCCTGGATGCCGCTGTGCCCAGGGGCCCTCCCCGCGCTCTTGTGGCCGGTCACCCTGCGCAGGCACCACCGCGCCCACGTGCTTTCTCAGTGCTACAGACAGCCCACAGCTTTGCATGTGAACCAGTCTACCTGCCCCTGTGTGTTGGACACAGAGAAACCGAAGCACGGGGCACCACAGGAGCTGGTCACTCTGCATCCCCTGCAGGGGCTCGCAGTGCTGGTCACACGCACCCCGAATGCTGCGACAGACACAGCCCTCCAGGAAACTCCTTCTACCAGGGATGCCCCGGGTAAGGCCTAACCCGGGGTTAAAGTGTAAACATCTGGATCCTGTCTCAGGCAGTCCTTCACTGAGGCTGAAGAGTAACGGACTTCAGAGATGAGAAAGTCAAGGCACCATCACTCTTAAATCCCACCTTGCATGAGGTCAAAGTGCTAAGCGCCTGTCCCCAGCCCTGTCCTCAGACCACCTGTAAGGAGTGTTCGGTGCACGACTCACAGCAGAGAAAGGGGTAAGGTGCATGCCTCTACAGCTGTGGGGCCACGTGGCTGTGTCCCCAGGAAACACATGGGCTTCCCTGGTGGCTCAGCGGTAAATAATCCACCTGCCAGTGCAGGAAGTGTGGGTTCAATCCCTGGGTTGGGAAAATTCCCTGGAGAAGTGAATGGCAACCCACTCCAGTGTTCTTGCCTGGAGAATCCCATGGACAGAGGAGCCTGGAGGGCTATCGTCTATAGGGCCGCAAAGAGCCGGACATGACTGAGCGACTACACCATCACCACCAGATAACACCTGACTGTATTATATTGGATCCTTTTCTTTTAATTAAAGATGCTTAATGAATTGGGTTTTAGAAGCTATCTACCAGAGTACATCAGAGACACAATAAGAGAAACTCATGAATCTGAGGTATACGGTTTAGGACTCGGCACTTACACATATCATGACTTGACAAAGACGATGGACAAATCTGCTAAAGAGATGGGAAGAAAAGTCCCCGACGGAAGGAATGTGGGTGAGTCCAAGGCAGCTGGGCCACAATGAAATTCAAGTAGGAAACACGGAGGTGATCTCAGATCAAAGACAACACTCTCCACACTCAGGGAGGCCTGAGGAGAGCTGAGGGTCATAGGGAATGTGGCCTAGTCTACAGGGCAGGGCTCAGAGCCGGACAGTCACCCAGGGCTCTCTGTCATGGTTTTATACGCAAGTATGTCAGGGAAAGGATGTTAAGACAGTTCCACAGAAAAGCTGAACGATGTGGCGAGACCCTGGACAGAAATGAAGCAGGACTGGCTACCGCAGGAGACATGCAAACCCTGGCGGGAGGGACAGGGCCGTCCGAGCTCGGGGCTCTGCTGACCCCAGCTGGGCTGTTGAAGAGTTAGAACGCCCTGGGGGCAGCAAGTGGTATCACGTGGCTTTATACGCCTCTGTGTCCAGTGGAAGCCGACTTCCAGCCTCGCTCCAGTCCCTTTCGACTCAGGACCTCAGACGCACCACCTCTCCCCACACTCCAGCTCTGCCGGGCTCTCCACTCCCCCAGAGCCCTGTGGTCCACTGGCATTCAGGCAGGTTAATAATCAGGTGTGCCCACGGTGGTGCCCACGGCGTGTGCTCACGGTGGTGCTCACACCCCAACCCTGCACCAGATGGCCTTGGATCATCCTGCTTTATTTCCCAAGGAGCAGAAACCCCGCTGGGATTTACACATTTAGAGTTAAGAATACACATGATCCCTGTTTCATGAACGCCTGCTGTGTGACTTCATTTATTCTTATGAAGTCATACTAACCAACTTAATTATTCACTAAATTCTTTAGTAACGTCAGCTTCAGAAACTGTGAAGATGCTTCTCCAATGCTTTCTTCTCAGAAACGGCTCAAACTCCACCTGAGACGAGTGCGAGGGAAGGACAGCACCTGCCCCGGCCTAAAGCTCTCGCAGGACTCCGCCCCGTCCTCAGACTGGGCCTCTGCGGTGCCCAGCCCCAGCCCCCGCTAAGGAAGCCCCCAGCACCTGCTGTGCATGGGGGTCAGGAGAGCCTTCAGTGCCAACAGACACCGAGCGAAGCTCGCTGAGGTCCTCCTGGAACAGCCCGGCGGCCCCCTGCCCTCTGCTCACCAGCCTTTCAGGCATGTGAGCTCCACCCGCCCTGGTCCTCCTGTAACCAGGCAGCGTTTGCCAGGTAGGCCAGACTCTGTTATTTTCCACCTGACACTTGCTTCCTAATTACCCTTCCTTTGAACTACATTTACGTCTGCATCATTGTTTTCTTATACAGTACTGTTACCTAAATATTAATTGTACATTATTAATTACTCCTATGGGCTTCCACGGTGCTCAGACAGTGAAGAATCCACCTGCAGTGTGGGAGACCGGGGTTCGATCCCTGGGTCGGGAAGATCCCCTGGAGGAGGGCATGGCAACCCTCCCCAGTATTCCTGCCTGGAGAGAGTATTCTTGCATGGACAGGGGAGCCGGGCTGGCTACAGTCCATGGGGTCACAAAGAGACGGACACGAATTATTCCTATAAGATACACAACTGCATTATATGTCACTCTTAATTATGTAAATATATATATATATCACTCTAAATAATATATCATCAAATCTTACAAACTATTCTGTCAAAGTGTTAGTTGCTCAGTTCAGTTCAGTCGCTCAGTCGTGTCCGACTCTTTGCGACCCCATGAACCGCAGCACGCCAGGCCTCCCTGTCCATCACCATCTCCCGGAGTTCACTCAGACTCACATCCATCGAGTCAGTGATGCCATCCAGCCATCTCATCCTCGGTCATCCCCTTCTCCTCCTGCCCCCAATCCCTCCCAGCATCAGAGTCTTTTCCAATGAGTCAGCTCTTTGCATGAGGTGGCCAAAGTACTGGAGCTTCAGCATCAGCATCATTCCTTCCAAAGAAATCCCAGTTGTGTCCAACTCTTTAACCCCAAGGACTATAGTCCGACAGCCTCCTCTGTGCATGGAATTCTCTAGGTACAGAGGAGAATTCTCAAGAGGTATGAACAATCCTTCTTGAATCCGTAAGAGAAGCTGCTACTGAAACCAGGGTTTCCAGACACACTGATGCAGTCACCCGACAGCTAGAAATGCAGCTACTGGCCAGTCCGTGTTCTGGCGCCCCCGCCTGGGACACTGATCTCACAGGCTCAGGAGAGCCGAACCTTAAGAGGCCATCTCCGCTCCCACACCTCCATGCTTTCCTGTTCGGAATCTTAACTCCAAGTATGTGTTGGGTTATCTCCAGTGAAAATCAGCAGATGTCCAGCAACCAGGCTGTTGTCAGGACTCAGCTGACGCACTTATCTGCAGCGTCCCTATGTTTGCAGGCGAGTGTGCCCAGCGCACGGCAGCAGACACAGCACCAAGAGTGGCCGGAGCCGTCATGTTTCCTACTGTGGTCCTCTTACAAGACTGACTTGCACGACTTAAGAATTCTAAACCTCATTTCAAATGGTATTATCTTGGAGTTTTAATTAAATGCCAAAGATACAGAGGATGAGACTGTTTCAACTTTTTTTGACCCCATGGACTGCAGGACGCCAGGCTTCCCCGTCCTTCACCATCTAACGTAGCTTGTTCAAACTCATGTCCACTGAACCGGTGATGCCATCCAGCCATTTCCTCCTCTGTCATCCCCTTCTCTTCCCACCTTCAATCTTTCCCAGCATCAGGGTCTTTTCCAATGAGTCAGTTCTTCACATCAGATGGCCGAAGTATTGGAGTTTCAGCTTCAGCATCAGTCCTTCCAAAGAATATTCAGGACTGACTTCCTTTAAGATATATGGGTTGGATCTCCTTGCAGTATAAGAGACTCTCAAGAGTCTTCTCCAACACCACAGTTCAAAAGCATCAATTCTTTGGTGCTCAGCTTTCTTTAAGGTCCAACTCTCACATCCATACATGACTACTGGGAAAACCACAGCTCTGACTAGATGGACCTTTGTCGGCAATATAATCTCTGCTTTTTAGTATGCTGTCTAGGTTGGTCACAGCTTTTCTTCCAAGGAGCAAGAGTCTTTTAATTTCACGGCTGTAGTCACCATCTGCAGGGACTTTGGAGCCCAGGAAAATATATCTGTCACTGTTTCCACTGTTTCTCCATCTATTTGCCATGAAGTGATGGGACTGGATGCCATGATCTTAGTTTTTTGAACGTTTTAAGCCAGCTTTTTCGCTCTCCTTGTTCACCTTCATCAAGAGGCTCTTTAGTTCCTCTTCACTTCCTGCCATAGGGTGGTGTCATCTGTGTATCTGCTGCTGCTGCTAAGTCGCTTCAGTCATGTTTGATTCTGTGTGACCCCATAGAAGGCTGCCCACCAGGCTCTTCCATCCCTGGGATTCTCCAGGCAAGAACACTGGAGTGGGTTGCCATTTCCTTCTCCAGTGCATGAAAGTGAAAAGTGAAAGTGAAGTCGCTCAGTCGTGTCCAACTCTCAGCGACTCCACAGACTGCAGCCTACCAGGCTCCTCTATCCATGGGATTTTCCAGGCAAGAGTACTGGAGTGGGGTGCCATTACCTTCTCTGCTGTGTATCTGAGGTTATTTATTGATATTTCTCCTTGCAATCTTGATTCCAGCTTGTGCTTCATCTAGCCCAGTATTTTGCATGATGTATACTGCATATAAGTTAAATAAGCAGGGTGACATTAAACAGCCTTGATTTACTCCTTTTCCTATTTGGAACCAGTCTGTTGTTCCATGTCCAGTTCTAACTGTTGCTTCTTGACCTGCATACAGATTTCCCAGGAGGCAGGTTAAGGTGATCTGATATTCCCATCTCTTTAAGAATTTTCCAGTTTGTTGTGATCCACACAGTCAAAGGATTTAGTATAGTCAATGAAGCAGTAGATGTTTTTTTCTTGCTTTTTCTATGATCCAACGGATGTTGGCAATTTGATCCCTGGTTCTTCTGTCTTTTCTAAGTCCACCCTGACCATCTGAAAATTCTCGGTTCACGTACTATTAAAGCCTAGCTTGGAGAATTTTGAGCATTATTTTGCTAGCGTATGAAATGAGTGCAATTGCGTGGTAGTTTGTACATTCTCTGGCATTGCCTTTCTTTGGGATTAGAATGAAAACTGACTTTTTCCAGTCCTGTAGCCACTGTTGAGTTTTCCAAATTTGCTGGCATATTGAGTGCAGCACTTTCACAGCACCATCTTCTAGGATTTGAAATTGCTCAGCTGAAATTCCATCACCTTCCCTAGCTTTGTTCACAGTGACGTTTCCTAAGGCCCACGTGACTTCACACTCCACGACGTGTGTATAGTCATGATAACTGTCTTCAATGACCCAATGGGCCCTGACATGGCAACCCAGTTTTGTTTGCTCCCAGGAGATGAATACATGGCAGAGAATCAGTTCAGAGTAAAGACAGCCTTCTAATAATGCATAGATCGTATCAATGATAATGAAATAACATAGGGAATGGAGAGCAGTTTGTCAGAGATGTGGCATAAAAAGGAAGAAAATAAGTCAAAGTAAAAAGTAAAGACTTCTAAGGAGCAAACGGAGCAGCAGAACTAAAGGGTCTGAGGTCCTCTTCAGACCCGAGGCTAAACAACCCGTTTCATTTAAAATATTTTTAAGCAGGGATTTTAATTTCTGTGTATTCAGCTTAGAATTGTAGAAACAAAATAAAGCTACTTCCAATTACGGAAATACATTGTTATCCTTACTAAGCAAGTACCAAAAAAAAAAAAAAAAA